>CM032882.1:38081438-38403938 GCA_019176425.1 Megalops atlanticus
AGTATGTCTTGCAGAATAGAATCCTTCTGTTTGTCTGTTAAGAAGCAGGGATGGGGACTGTGGTACCTTCTAGAAAAAAGGCAGTGTGTATGCTTGTAATGGTTAAGGGGCAGAAAAAAAAGAAACCAGAAATTTGCAGTTCAAGGTGGAGCATTGCTGTTATATCCTTGAGCAAGGTACTGTGCTTAACCTGATTGCTTCAGTAAATATCCAGCTGTATTGATAAAATGTAAAAAATCTGAGGTATGTGACCCGCCCTTGGATAAAGGCACCTGCTAAGCAAAAGAAAAACATAAAGGAAAATACATAAAGCAATGTGTGCACACCCACCCTCGATGAACTTCATGACCAGCGTGTCCAGATCTTCCTCTCCTGTTGCATTCTGGATCCTAGTGAAAGCCTCCTCCAGCGTGGCAATGCTCTCCTCCCCAGATTCAGTCTTCCTCTTTTCCTTCTCCTCCATCGCTGTGAGTGAACAGATGGTGGCAATATTAACATCCTCAGTCGCTCAGAAACCACAGTGGCACTGTTAGGGCCTTTTGCTGCAGCATGAGTTATTTCTTCGTGGGAGTTGGGGAACTTTGGATTCGAGGTAAAACCTGGCTTCTGTCAAGAAAGTTATAGGGCTGAATCCCAGGTGGGTACCCTTGGGCAAGGTACTTCACTAACCCAAACTGCCTCAGTAGAAACCTGAATTAATATTTTAGAAAATATGTTTCCCTACGATAAGGGCATCTGTTCAGGAACACACACCCCCAATGACTCACTCTTGTTTGGCTGGCATGAAAACATTACATTACATTATATTACATGTAATGCACATGACATTACCCACATTATCGATCATCTAATCCATGCAGAGCCACCATAATAGAGATCCCTGCAGGTTTTCTGACCCTGGGTGGCCGTGGGGTGGCGCATGATCTGACCTTGCCTGCGGGTTGCGTCCTGGGAGTCCTCCTGGTCGTTCCTCTCCTGGTTCTTGGTGCTCATGAAGGTCTTGAGGCGGTGCTCGTGGGCGATGACCCGCTCCAGCTCCTGCATCTCCACACTGTACTGCGCCAGGTCCTTCACCGCCTTCTCATTCAGAGTCACGGTTTTGTACTGCGCCTCCACCCTGCCCAAAAAAAGATGGACTGAGCTGCATACCTGTCTACAGATACATGCACAGACACAAACACACACATGCACACAAACATGCACACAAAGGCATACCCCCCTACTAGTTATTGCCGATGGTAAATTCTGGCCTAAGGAATCCGGTAATGGGTAGAGCAACTTTGTACTGGAAATCACCGACTTGTAAGAAGCAATTACATGATATTGCTTGCAGAGGCAAAAGACTGTGATTGGACACACGGCAGTATGACCCAGAGTTTGTGAAGGTTCATCCTCCAATCACCACTACCTGCCATTCATCCTAATATACTCACACACACAGTGTAGCACAGCAATATATACCGCAAGACTTATTCACCTGGCATCATAGGCCGATGTTGATTGGTCAATTAAATCCCCAATGTCCTTGTGGATTTCCTGCAGCTCCTGTATGATAAGACACAGTAGCTTTTAGACAGGGCTTGGGGTGGGAATGTTTCTGGGAAGGCCATTGGTGTGTCTAATCGCCCTCTAGCACCGACCTTGCCCAGCTTGTGGTACAGCTGCTGAAATCTGTTCCGCTCCACGTGCAGAATCTCCAGCTCCTCCCGCAGCTGCCCCATCTTGGCAAGCTGCTTGTTGAAGCGTGTGAGGGCCTGCCGAAGAGTCAGAAAGCACAGCCGTTACCCTAGCCCTCCCTGTGCTGGCGTCACTGCTGACCTTGTTACCTCTCTGTCACCCCGGTGCCCTAAAGACAGATTCTGAGCTCTGACTGCGCATGTTGGACGTGCCACTCACCCTGTCCAACTTGTTCTCCAGGGTGTGGCAGGCCTGCTTCGTCTGGTAGGACTGGGGCTTTTGGTTCGGGCTCATCGTACTCCCCGCTCGCCTCTGGGCTGCTAGCTTCCTCTCCATGCTAAAAATCTGCCCCCCCGAGCACAGACAACCCAAAAGAAGTCAGGGTTACAGCACATGGGCCTGGCTGCTTAATGTGTTACATACACTCAGTCATCTTTCTGGTGTGTGTGTGTGTGTGTGTGTGTGTGTGTGTGTATTACATTACATTATTGTCATTTAGCAGACACTCTTATCCAGACAGACTTACATAAGTTAGCGTTTTTACATGTTATCCATTTATACAGCTGGACACGTACTGAGGCAAATTCTGGGTTAAGTACCTTGCCCAAGGGTACAGCAGCAGTGCCCCAGCAGTGAATCAAACCGGCAACCTTTTGTTGTCATCACTGTGCTACACTGCCACCCCATATACAGAGCTTTAAACCGCTTAATCAAAAATATCAAAAGACAGAAGATGACCCATGTGCTATCAGTTTGCCAGTTCAGCGTTGAGGCCTTGCTGCTCGAGTTGAGGCAGGCCGTGTGTTCAGTGAGTGTGACGTGTGATGCGGATGTGACCTCGGGTGTGAGGTTCGGGTGAGTGCGGCGGTTGTGACCTCGGGTGTGAGGTTCGGGTGAGTGTGGCGGATGTGACCCCGGGTGTGAGGTTCGGGTGAGTGTGGCGGATGTGACCCCGGGTGTGAGGTTCGGGTGAGTGCGGCGGATGTGACCCCGGGTGTGAGGTTCGGGTGAGTGTGGCGCGGATGTGACCCCGGGTGTGAGGTTCGGGTGAGTGTGGCGCGGATGTGACCCCGGGTGTGAGGTTTGGGTGAGTGCAGCGGGTGACGCGGATGTGACCCCGGGTGTGCGGTGCCACGGCTCCGCCCGGCTCACTCCACCTCCTGATCCAGCTGCGCGGCGGCCTGCTTCTCCCTCTGCAGCTGCTCCTCCAGCTCGTCGCGCTGCTCCAGCATCCTGCGCAGGTTCTGCGTCACCTCGGAGTCGCGCACGCGCTGCGCGCGGTTCTCCGACACCCGCAGGCTGCACTGCAGCTCCTCGTGCTCCGCCTGCAGCTTCTGGATCTCCTGCCTAATCGGGCCGCAAATTCACCACCACCAAACACGTTGCATTAGTACAGACTCAGTCTCTGTCGCAGTCAAGACCACAAGTACTGCAGACTCTATAAGCGACATGTATTGAGGGAACTAGGTGCTATGGGTAAAGGAAGAAACCCTTTTGTTTTATGATGCTACTCTACAATGAGAGTGCGCACAGACTGCGTAGCAGTGACGTTACTCTGCAATGAGAGTGCGCACAGAGTGCGTAGCAGTGACGTTACTCTGCAATGAGAGTGTGTGGAGAGTGTGTAGCGTCACTCACTGCTGCCTGCGGATCAGATTCTGCGTCTCGACGCTGTAGGCCTGCCGATCTCCCTCCATGATGCGGAACTGCCTCTGCAACTTGGCCAGTTCTGTCTCTGCTGCATAGCACAAACACAGGGCGCCCTTACCCTTATCAGAGTAAAGCCTACATTAAACTGCTCACAGCAAAAGATAAATGCACACAGAAAGAACGAATCCACAAACACTATTTAGGTTTCTCCTATATCCAAGGCACATAGAGCGTTTTCAAGCATGTCTTACTGAAGTTTGATTTGTATTGCCTCCATATCACTCTCATAATACGCAATTCAAAGGAAAAAATTCATATTCATACCGATTCCGTCGATGTCCATCTCACTACTGTCAGAGTGGATGCTGACCGCTGACCTTCCTCTGGGCATATTGTTACCTTTTACTTGGACTTACTGTGAAGAAGAAGCCAGAGGAGTGTGCAGCATTACAGTCTACACAGAAAAAAGAGGGTTGCAGTTGAGCAGTTAACAGTTTCCTAGAGGATGCATACATGTTGCTTGAGTAGAGTTTGCTTGTTTATTCCTGTTAACACTACAACCGTCAGAAAACCAGGCCAAGCCTGTGTTTGCTGTCTGCAGTTCTGTACATTTACAGTGCAGCCAGTGCACTAAAATTTATGTCAATATGCGTTATTAAGACAAATGTCCTAACATGACCTTTATATATGAGTATAAGATATAACTGTAAGGCAGCCTACAGTAATTTCCTGTTTGAGCGCTGACTCAGCTCTGGTGTGTTATCAATGTAGTTCTTAAATGGACTAACACTCATCATCATAAACAGACATGTTGCTTCCAGTTATCTGAATTGATCTTAATCAAAAAAGTCAAATAATGCACAGCCTAGCACAGGATTGCGACATTCACAATGGCAATGTTGACACAGCAAACAAAACAAATCAACCAATTCACAATACAGCTGGCAGTCAAAATTTACGGCGATCGCAGTACCCTTACGTGCTGATAACAATGCCCTCCTTAATTTGACCCTATTATACATGCATCTCAAATCAACAAAGTTAATATCAATACAAACGGTCAAGTTGAGCAAATAAACGCAAATAAGAACAGTCCAAACAGATTCAACATATCAGTAGGGACATTCTTCAGAATGGATACGGAGCCAAATAACGTAGCAATCGATCTAGGCTTGGAATTCTAATGGCACGTTTTATCTTGCAAACACTCAGTGGAAAACGTGAATAATATGGGTATCTAACTCTATTTATTACCTGTGAGGGGAAAGCTGAAGGTTCGTATTCCTGCCACACAATAAACTTTATAGCTTCCTTGATTCTTCGCCACAGATCGCGAGCAAGTTGGAGGGGTATCTTGCTCGTCCTGTGTTGTTAGCAACTGTTTCCAGGAAGAAAGGAGAAACAATGTGGCGCGCCATTTGACCATTGTCTGTTGTTAGTACTTAAGATCAAATTACTTTGTACATCCTCAGTGCAGTTTATGTGGTAATTGGTTATCTTTAAAACGAGACGAGTGCCCAAAGACCACAGGCAGGTTTGAAGGCTCCAACAGCAACCGGACTCGGTCTGATTGAAAACCCTGTTTTCACATTGCGTTTGACTAGAGAAAGGCAAGGTGCGAGTCAGCAGAGATACATATGCTGTAAACCTAGTTTCACCATCCCAAGCCTTTTTAAAAGTATATCTTTTGTTGTCTTTAAACCATTTAAAATACATGTCAATGTATCGTAATGATATTTCATAAATATATTTAGCAGAGTATGATAAATGTAAGCTATAAGAAATATGTCCATTATTGGGTACAGGACGTAAAAAACATATTTACAATTATACTGCATAATTAAATTGTATACGGTTTACTATACGGTGAGCAACGTATTTAACGTTAAAAACATGAAATGAATTAATGATTAAAAAATTGAGTAATACATGTCACCTTTTGTAGGGGAAGCAATATTGAAAACACGCGCGTCACAACTGAATAAACGTGTTTCAGTCTCCTGAGAAGATGCAGCCAAAGAGCTGAAATAATATGGCCCGCTCAACACTACTTTGAACAGGAAAGTCAGCCTTAACAGGTAGGCACAACTTGTAGTTAGTCGTTTATAATCTTTGATTCAGTTGCATACTCCTTTAAAACACAATCGCTATTACAGTGTTTTGGTGTTTGAGTATATACAGTATGTATAAGAAGTCTGCTCAAGTGGTTATCTTATTGATTACAACGAATACTTCTGGGACTACGACTTCCATTGCTGTCAGATAATCTTTTTTTTTTTTTTTTTTGCTTCCTCAGCCAACAATACATGGCCATGAAATGTATGGCACTGCCTGTGATACCAGGGTTATATGCTGCATATCCACACGTGCACGGTTGCGTAGTCCATGCTACAGAGTAATACTAGACCAGCTCACACGACAGACACTTTCCCTTTGCCTTTGCAATAAGTTGGGCTACGAGACTGTGTTATGTTTATGCTTTTGAACTTCAGGTTCAAAACTACTGATGCAATACAATTATAATGTTAATTTGTCAAGGGTTCCAAGAACAGCTGTGTATTTATTTGTAAATGCAGGTGTTTCATGTTTTATTATTATCTGAGGTGTGCAGTGTATGATGATGATTGATACCTTTCGGGGTCATTTGACCTTTGGTAAGGCATTTTGTGAGGAGTGGAGGAACTTGGGGAATGTTGTATTTGAACGTTTGCACAAGTGTTTTCAGGTGTGTATTAGGGGCATGGTGCTGTGCTTTAACTCTGTGATGCTTGAACCCTCCCACTGAAGTCTTTTGCAAGAGTTGCATTGTAGTTAATAATCTGTCCCTGTAACCTGTAACAAAATGATGGTCTCAGGTCAAATCAGTGTTGTCAAATTGGACATAATTCCCTCATATGGGTAGGACACAGCTGCTGCAGTCCTTAGTAGGGAACCATGCCTAATTCGCTTCAGAAACTGTCCAAACCAGTACGAGACTTGGAAATTATCCTGGATGGGGATGTATTCAAAGTAACCAAGATAAACAATAACCTTTTTCATGCATATATGCTATTGTCACGCATATGTGTACCAGAAAAAAATAAGTAACAGTTTTTAACTAAATATTCCAAACCTGTTTGTAAAATGGAATATTTTATTAAGTGTAGATATCTCTGACTTGCTTTGTAATTTTCAAAACAAAAATAAATGTACTCTATAATGTGCATTTACAGCCTTTAATATGAACAATAAGTATTAAGTCTTGAGATTCAGATATTTAGGGCACCTGTGTTAGTTTATCCCATTTTTTATGTGACAAAACCAGTTTAATAGGCTCATCTCCTCTATGTTCTGTTAGACCATTTTAAATTACAGTCTTGTGTCTGATTTATTCTCATGTTACTGGGTATGTATTACCAGAACCTAAAACTAATGTTGTGGAAAGGAGCGAAAAGACAGTAAAGGAGGAAAAAGATGGAGAAGAAAAGCAGAGATAGGAAAATTCATGAGCAATATTACACACGCAGAGTGCCGTCACTACGGTTGAGTATGCGCTCTGACTGCCATACCAACGAGCCTGGCTCTTTGGCGTTGTGGTCAAAGTTGCATGTTTGGTACCCCGTAGACCCGGGTTCGAGGCCGGGTGGGGTGACTGCTTTCGCCCTTTGCTGCATTTGGTGTTAGGGGTGGGATGGCTGGCCACAAGGCCATCGGAGGCCGGTGTGTGAGCCGTATGAGGGACCCCCAGGTTCGGTTGACCCTGGTGTGAGGGACCCCAGAGATGGGTGAAGCATGGTGTGAGGGACCCCAGAGATGGGTGAAGCACAAGCGAGTGGGGCACCCTGGGATGGGAGAAGTATGGCAGGGGAATACGTGAGGGATGCCTTGGTGCGTGAAGCACATGGGCGCGCTTCCTGAAGGGGAGGGCAGTGTGACGGAGTGCCATCACTACAGCTGAGTATGCGCTCTGACTGCCATACCAACGAGCCTGGCTCTTTGACGTCGTGGTCAAAGTCGCATGTTTGGTACCCCGTGGACCCAGGTTCGAGGCCGGGTGGGGTGACTGCTCTCACCCTTCGCTACACAGGGATAGCGATAGGTGCAGCCGCATGGAATTGGAATGGTGAATTCCACGCTTGTTACATTAGACTAGACCATGTGCGGCAGTTGATGAACTGCAGTAACACAAATCAACCAGCAGAGGTTGAAGTTGTACAAGATTTTGTTTGCTTGCAAATGAATGGATTTTAGAACGAACACACCAGGGATTTCTGCTCATTATAGGTTGAGTTGTCAGAACTAAAAAGTTACAAATAGTCATGCTATAACTGGTTAGCAAATTGACAATGACTGTGAATAATAACAATAATAATATCAATAATTGTCATTCATATTCTTATTCTTCTTCTTATTATTACTATTATTATTGTCGTAATGCTTTGTATTTACCTTGTACTTGTCATTCATGTCCCCAAAGCACATTGGATCTTATATCAAGAAAAGTGATGCAAACTGTTCACTTCATTCTTGCGTGTGTAAGAGATACCCCTTCATCATAGATGAAACTCATAGATAACCTGCCAGAGCCTGCCATGACATCAAGAATCCCGTCTATGCTGGGGTGGCTGGTGCACTTTCAGAGAAGGCTGGGAGACATTGTGTGCAACTCAGATCGCCAGAAGCTATCTTTATATCACCATATATGTCTCTCAGCCTTTGCTGTGTTGGTGTGTGAACAGCAGGACCAGGTGTGGTATTTTGGGCTGGACAATGGGATGTTTGTGTTCTGTGGACAGAGGGGTGCAGTAAAGGACCAGGCAGCACAGAATTATGTGCGTTACTGAGAGAGAGACACACAGGGAGAGAGAGAAAGAAAGAGGGGGAGAGAGACACCAGATGCAGTGTTAAGATAAAGCAGCTATTCTTCGTCCTATCTCTTCTGAGATCTTGACGTCAGCAGGTAGGGACAAACACATCTACTGTGCGTTCCAGCTCCTGTCTGCACAACAGCAACGCTCGGAAGAGATTCCCTTTATGTGTTTTGGCTCCAGTACAAAATGTGTTCTTTTGAGTCTTCGGACAGTACATGCACGTAAACATCTACATAACATTCCAAAACACTGCAAGTTTAAGAGTAGACCATTTTTATTGCACTAGCTAGTGGTTGCTCCATGTTGCAATTTCACTGCAAAGCATGCTATGCTAAATGAATTAGCTTCATTAGTTCCATGCTGGGTATCATTATCTTAAGGCCAGAATAGAAGAGCATAGCAATTGAAAGTCTGCTTTTCCCTAAACCAGTTTACTTGTGTTTATCTTGTGAATGACAGTATTATACTCTGTGAGGTTGTGCTACAGGGAAACAAATCTGTAACCTTTTTTTCTGAGAGAGGATGAACACATATTAGAAATAGTAACAGTGGTGGCCTTGACATGAATTTTAATACTTTGACACTGCTCTCTCTGCTAAAACTAAGAAAATGTGTGTTTTAGGAAATTGTTTTAAACTAGAATGACCAGGTCACTAGCAGTTTTTTAAACTGTAACTGAACATTGATTACATAACAGGTATTTGCACACGTGGCCACTTTGGGCTATATTATTGCAGTGAAGTTAATAATGCATCTATTAATTATGATAAACGTGCCATAAACAGTTGCTGATTATGAAGGCTGAGGCCTCTGTCTATCAGTTGCCCATCCTCTTAAACTGCTTGCACTTTGGCCTTCACTGTGAGATGCATTAAATTCATGTCTGGCATTGTGCAGACAGATACCCTCATTTCAGCATTAATCTCCAGTGCTTTCAGGCTATTGGTGAAGGAATAAAGAAATAAAGTGTCCCCAGTCTGAATGTTAGTTAATTTTCTGGCCATTTAAAGAGATCCTTCTCCATTAGATTGAGCCCCAGGATGTGAGTCTGGTGAACGTGGGTGCACCCCTCAGCAGATCAAATGCTGCCCTTGGGCACACTGCTAATCTGAAGCGTCCTTGAATCTGAGACAGCCCGGGAGGCTGGGCAGACAGGGCCTCAGATTACCATCTCGCTCGTCAACTGGGAGGCTTTCCCCGGCGAGTCTCGATCTGCCCCTCTTGGGCCGCTTCCCAGGACTCCGCAGGAAGCTGGCTGCCCCCGTCCCACCCTGCAGAGGGGATCTTGCCCCAAATGCTCCCCCTCGCTGCGCCCACCTGTAGTCCACACTCCCCCAGGGCTCTTCCAGGAGATGGCTCCCACGCACAAAAGCATGTGTGGCTCCAGAGACGGCCTCGCTCTACAGCGGGGTGGTGACCTTTTCTCATCCCTCCACCTTTTCTCAGTCCCAGCAGCCCCTCTGTTCTTCAGAAACGCAAGCGGGTCTGCATGAGATGCATTGTTCCAGGATTGAGCACAGAATCATTTCTCTGTCTCTTACCCATGTTCAAGAATTTTGGCCCAGTTTGTCTTGCCCTATCATGTTACAGAACAGAGTCTAAAAGTAAGCAGCTGCATATGGTCACTATGTGGGTAAACCGTAGATCTTTGAAAGAAGAAACTTTTGGGACATGAGTTTTCTTTTTCTGTAGCAAATATACATATGGGTTCTACTTCATTCAAATTTCAAGTTACAATTTCAAGTTTAGCATTTGATTAGCATCAAATAGTAAGACACACATCAGAAACCTGACATCAGCAGCAGATGTTTATAGATGAAAATATTTTGTTTCAACACATAGAGAATCAAGAACAATTCTCAGGAAGTCTTTGAAATAGTCTTATATATCTATTGCAGCTAATTCTAGGCTAGCTGTGATTGAAAGGGTGCGTTGCTGCGCCAAGTAACCATAATTTATTGACAGACCACCTTAAAATTCCATAGTTATGGAGAGGCAGCCTCTATCAGGAAATGTAATTTATGAATAACAGCTTTGTAGACTGCACGTGCTTACTGCTTTACTGTAAGTTCACACTTATGCATTGGGGGGCAGTGGTGTGATAAAAGGGAAGAAGAAACAGAGACGCATTTAGCAAATGTGGCATTGTGCTACCTGGCAACCTTTTTGCTTTTTAACGGGCTCATCACCTGCAAGTGGCAGGAAGGTTGCACAATTTTCTTTGGAAATAGTTTGTGAGGATATGACGAACATCTTATGGTTTTCTGGGGGGGTGACAGTAATTATATCATTGGAGAACCTGTGCAGGCATTTTATATACGTTTGCTTCACCTTCTATAAAGCACCAATGTGAAGAACTACTTGCCGACCAGCAGAACAACAGAGGGGTGTGTTGTGCAACTGTTGTGCAAAACAGTCATGTGTGTCTTGACTGCAGGTGCTTGAAAACTCAAAACCTCAGTTTTTGAGTTTTCAGTTCTCAGTTTTTTTTTGAGTGTTACACTTCTCTAATAATTAAATTATTTTATTGGTTCATTGTTTCACTGTTATTTCCTGGTCAGTTAATGGATATTAACCAATTTGCATAATTTGCAGTTTTAACCAGAGCCTGTTGATAGCGCATTTAGTCGTCCATTTGGTATGTTCTGCAAAACTGTTCAAAGAGAAAAACATCAAATGGCATCTTTCAGACTGTGTTACTTTTGCCCATTCAAATTTGTCATTGTCAAATAAAATTTAACTTGAATGAATTTATGAACGCATCATAGCGTTTCAATTCTGACACAATATTTTTGAAAAAACTCATGATTACAGAATACTTAAGAATTGGAAAGCATATATTACTATCTTAAACATGTTTTAAGTCAAATTAGCTTTAAAGCTGGGGAGATAGCTTGGTTGAGGTGAACTCATGCCTTGGCTATGATCCCTGATTAACAGACCTCTGTGGCAGGGTCCTTGATGGATACAGGTGGCATGGGTGCAGGGTGTGGGTGGAGGTCATCCACCCTGAGATAGCATGGTTAAAAGGTCATAGACTGTGTACAAATTGCAGTTTGGACAAGTGATAGCCAAGATTAGCGTACCTGCTTTCCGGGAAGTGTGGATTTGTGCGGACATCCCATGCATACAGAGCAGATCTGCAAATAGACAAGCGGTTCTCGAGGTTTGTTTGTTCCCAGGGGTGTTGCTAAAAATTATTAAAGAGATTTTCATTCTGCAGTTGCTGTGGGCAAACTAAGTGTACCGCTAGCTTTGACATAGTCGTCAGGGGAAGCTGTACAGCAGCATTGTTGAAAATAGCTGCTCACAAGCTTGTTTAAGCAACTTTAAGCAACAATTTGAAAAATTGTTGCATTTTCTCTCTGTCCTCATTACATGATATGTATTTAGGTGCAATATATAGCAGCATAATGGTGTACAGGTACTTTTCTTATGAGAGCAAGTACTGCAAATGAATTAGAGTAGCAGAGGAATTAAGAAAATAGACTTCTTAAGTATTTTAGTTCTTTATTTCTGTGGTTTCCCACTTTTTGCAAGATCACCTAAGGGACTAGCAGGTAGTGGGAGACGGTTCCCTGCCAGCATAGTCTTCCTGTCTCATATATAATATAATGCGTACAACACATATTGTAAGTCTATGATTTTATTATTTTAGTTCATCAGTGAAAGAGTGCACATAGTTGAGGATGCTTATTTGTGCATTGCACACTCTACATGTGTCCGATGGGGTGTTTACATATAGTGCATGTTTTTGATAATAATGTCTGTGTGTGTGTTTGTGTCTGTGCATGTTTTTGTGCTTGTGTGTGTGTATGTGTGTGCTTGTGCATGAGTGCCTGTGTGTCAGTTTGTGTGTGTCCCTGTGTGTATACATGCATGAATGCATGCCGCTGTGTGTGTGTGTGTGTGTGTGTGTGTGTGTGTGTGTGTGTGTGTGTGTGTGTGTGTGTGTGTGTGTGTGTATACGTGCCTGCTCCTTTCAATGCTGGTTGAAAAGCAGCTGATATTGTGTGCTTCCCTGGTCTGCAGGACTGAGCACTTTTCATTTTCTCTGGGCAATTTTTGGAAAACAGGATTAGTGTTTTTTTTTCCCCTCCTCTCCTTTTCTCTCCTTCTCCCTGGCCTGGGAATGACTGGGACAGGTCTGGCTTCCCAGCAGCCCCACACTAATCTTCATCACTGAATGGAGGAACACTGAGTCTATTGTCAACACCCTGGCCACATAAACCACAGCCACTGACAAATTATTAACCGGGCTCTCCGCAGCAGAGGAAAGGCAAACTGGCTGTGGAATACTAAAATCTGGTGGTGCACATTTTGCCCTCTGTCCCCTCTAGCTTTGCTGCTTCAGACAAGGCTAAGAAACATGCTGGGGGATTTATTGGGGGTGGAAGGGGGGGATGGGGGACTAAAATGGTGATGGGAAATATGTGCTTTCCTTTGCCAAGCTGAAATAAAAACAGAAACAGCTAGTAGTTAGGAATTGACACGGTTATAGTTACAGTAATATGTAATATAGTAATCTTAAATCTATTGTTGACAGCAAACACTTTATAACTGGATAAGCATAGGTTTCTCGGTAATTAGATGAGAGGATCTGGATTACAGCTCAGGGTACCTCTCTAAAACACCTCTCTGTTAAGCTCCATATCAAATGTACAGGAGATTAGATGTCTTCATTACGGCTGATGTAGTTTGCATACCAAAACCTTTGCCCGTTCATTGTTCTTGCTCACTGATGCTGCACGCACGTAGTCTTTTTGGCCTAGTGATACCTGTTTAAACTAGATCCCATCAGTAAACAGTAAACAATGTCTTAAGGAGCCCCCCCAACTCCCCGACACACTCTATCACCCTGCCCTGCCAGTGTTAAACGCACGACACATCTCCCGTCCTGCTACGCCTCAGTCAGTGGCTACCTGACCTGTTCTACTGGCTCCTGTGGTGTTTGGGTGCACTGTTGGCTGTGGGTAGGCTGTGCTGTTGCATGTTCCCCGTTTCACAGTACATTACATTATTGGCATTCAGCAGGAGACGCTCTTATCCAGAGTGATGTACATAGGTTACAGTTTTTTTTTTTGTTTTTTTTTTACAGTTTTATCCATTTATACAGCTGGATATTTACTAAGGCAATTGTGGGTTAAGTACCTTGCCCAAGGGTACAGCAGCAATGCCCCAGTGGGGAAGCGAACCGGGAACCTTTCGGTTACAAGTCAGGCTCCTTAACCACTATGGTACACTGCTCTACTACTCTACTGTGGAGGACACGGTGGACGCTGGCTCCGTGTGCATCCAGTCGTGTGTCACAGCTGCCAGTTCAGTGGCTCAGGTTGGACTGTGTTTACAACATACATATAAACTGAGGCTCACATTAACGCATGCACGCACAAACACATGTAGGCATGCACACCTACACATGCATGCATGCACACACAGATGAACACATGCACACATGTACAAACACACATATAAACATACATGCACTTGTACATACATACACGCACATTGCATGGGAACCCCCATGTGAAACTTCAAAATATATTAGTATCATCACCAGAAACAGGTGATAACTCAAATCGTCTTTTACCTCAACAGTGAGTCAAATCCCTGACAGCTTAGGGGCAATCTCTGTCAGTAGCATACAAAGGACCTGTTGCTGTTTCTCAGTAACTCAGCAGAATGCTAACATCAAGCATACATAAAAATTAACCACATTCCTAGAAACTCAGCAGTCTTGCAGCATAGTTTGGCCTCATTATAATAAGTTAAGATCCCAGAACTAATTATGTTTGCACTGTACTGTGATTAACCCACAGGTCAGCATAAAGTCACCTCAAGCTACCATTTAAATATATCACTAAAAGTAAGCTCAGTTGCACATTGTTGGCCTGGTGTATTTTAATCGGCTGTGGAACCTTATGGACTGGTTATTGCCATCGCACCTGTCTCTCTTGACGCAAGTTCCATGACATTACCTGGAGAGGGGACTGCACTTCCAGGTGTCATCTCCCTGAGGTGACTGAGTGAGAGAGAATGAGAGGGGAGGTCAGAGAAAGACATTCAGGGAGGGAGGGAAAGAAAGAGAGAGAGAGAGAGAGAGAGAGACAGAGAGAAAGGGAAAGGGAGACCGAGAGAGACAGAGAGAGAGGGAGAGAGAAAGGGAGAGAGAAACCGAGAGAGAGAGACAGAGAGAGTGAGGGGGAGAGAGAGAGAGAGAGACAGAGAGAGAGAGACGGAGAGAGGGAGAGAGAGAGAGAGAGAGGGAGAGGGAGACAGGAGTTGAAGAGTGGTAGAAGTAATGAAACTCAGCAAAGGGCCCAGTTTGGTTGTGAGTGACAGAACGAGGTTAAGGAGGACATGTGCGTGAGGAGAGTTGGCGAGTGAGTCAGTGGAGGAGCTGGCATGGGTGTGAATAACAGGGTGAGTGAGTGACAGAGAGAGAAAGGAGGAGGAGTGAGAGAGAGAGAGAGAGAGAGAGGAAGAGTGCTCGAGGTGGTGGGAGGTAACTGAGTGAGTGAGTGAGTGAGTTTGGGAGTGAGTGAGTGAATGAGTTTAGGAACATGCTCCACTGCTGTCTGCCCACTCTGTTCCCAGCCTTGCCCTTTGGCATGGCCCGGTTTGCTCACTGTGTGTGAGGAGGGCGCAGGTTATCACAGCTGTTTAAACAGCGATGATGGGAATAGCAGCTCCGGCACTCTACACCCCAGCTCTTGAACCCTGAATTGTGTAAGCTGGGGCGTTTTAGAGTGACTGTGTTGTCGATCGATTGGGCAACAGCTGATAGAATGTTACATTTAACTCTTTGTGCTGAAAGCTATGGATAAAGGTGCCTATAAAACAGGTAATTATGCTAATACTAAAGTGACTACCTACAATTACTACTTTTTTTTTAAACTGGCATTTAGCAGATGCTCTTATCCAGAGCAACTTACATCAGTTACAGGTTTTGACAATGTTATCCATTTATACAGCTGGATATTTACAGAGGCAAATGTGGATTAAGTACTTTGCCCATGGGTACAGCAGCAGTGTCCCAGTGGAGAATTGAGCCGGCTACTCCTTAACCACTATGCTATACTGCTGCCCACTACTTCCGCTACTGATAATAATAGTCCCCTTCCTTCTACGATAGAACAACCTAGCATGACATTACACATCTCTCTCTATGAGAGACCATTCAGAAAACACTATAATAAATCTATGGTACACAGACCTGTTCTGTTTGTCCTATTTCCATTTATAAGGGTTACCTGATGGAGCCCTAGAATGGTGCATTGGCATAAAATGGCTTGACAACTTAAGGATGTAGATTACAGTGATCCAGTTTGCATCTTATTCATAAGTTATGAAATTTTGAATATTGTGGAAATGCATTTATATATCTGTCGTTAGCCACGTCTTAATGAATATGCATAATGAGACAGCGAATGAGAGTGTTTTTTTAGCTTTAACAATGGCAGTGAATGAGTTTTCAATGGCAAGCACACCAAGCTGAATATCTGGTCACTAAACAGAATATCTGTGGCTGAGATACTCCATCTTTTTTTTCAGCACTAGAGCTGAGGAAGCACACAGATCTGAAAGACTGCACTCTGCTTGGAGGAAGTCACCAGGTTTACTGAATTAACAGTCGTAACAGGGGTTATGTGACTTGTCAATCACTCTAAAATTACCTCAAATCATATCATAACCAGTGCATATATTTCATGATTTTGACATGTTCACACCTACAGTAATTGCACTTTTAATTTCAGTGCTTTAAGAGATTACTGTGAATTCCATGTTGCTGTTGAGACTGAGAAAAACAGGGAACAACATGTATAAAATCTGAGTGATGATAACACAGAATCCATGCATACAGATGTACACGAGTTACAGTCCATCTTGGCCATTATATCATCTTTTCCTTCAACGTATAACAAAGACACATAGATGTAAACTTGGAGTCCCAAATGAATATTGCACACCATTTAGTTAGGATTATTCTACAAAAGGTTTTCTTTCAAGTTCAGCCTTCCTCTCCTACTTAATCCAGCTTTCACTGCCCTCAAGGGATGGCGACAGTTCAAAACGTATTTCACAATTTATGTGTTTTTTTAATGTAATTACATATGTTTTCTCCTTATCAAACCACCATGCATACATCTGCAGAGCCGGTACTCAAAATATGCTGCATTTCAAGTTGATAGATGCAAAGGAAAAGGAGTAGCTGAAGAAATGGTCAAATCTATAAACAAAAAAAAAAGACTGCGGGGAACTATGGTGAAATTGCAGCGTG
This sequence comes from Megalops atlanticus, assembly GCA_019176425.1. NCBI lineage: Eukaryota > Metazoa > Chordata > Actinopteri > Elopiformes > Megalopidae > Megalops > Megalops atlanticus. The sequence goes on from CM032882.1 coordinate 38,097,897, forward strand.
AGGTGTTCAAAATTCTCAAGCGTACGGACGCTTCGTTAATCCTCTGGCTGAGAAGCTCCTTTAAAGCGAAGCCGTTAAAGTGCGACTGGCTGTGGAAAAATAGCCAGGCAGTGAGTGGCTGTGTCAGAACAATAAGGGCTTTTTGGTGCCACAGGGCGCAGCCAAGGATGTGGGGAGAAGTGAACCCGTGTGCTGCAGTGGAATTTTACCTGCTCGGTCTTATGTAACAGGCTGAGCTGTATTGATGCCATATTGCAGGGAGATGAGATCTCTGCCTGCCTGACCACAGGGTTGCCTGACTGACCTATTAGTGGGGAGTGTTTTACCAGGTGGGGAGGGTGGATGTCTGTGTCAGAGCTGAAATGCATTGTGTCGTGGCAGAGCGCTTAATAGATGTGACATTGTTCTGCTCTGCCTGTGTTTGGAGATGCTTTATTTTATTCAGCTTCCATTAAGATGGCGTAACTTCCAAGGCATGTATAAACACTGTGCCTTGAAAACACTAAATTTAAGATGATCTCTTGAGGTTTTTGGTGTGTGTGCTTTGTTTTTGGGCACTCTTGTTAGGAAAAAAGCCTCTTCCATAGCCTGCCATATACCACTGATGGCCATCCGTCCAAATATAGTCAACCGATGGATATTTTCATACACTAGTTTCTGTTCCACTGTTTGTTGTCTTTTCCACTGTCTTCCAGGACTGTTTCTCTTCTGCTTTATCCTGCATCCTGAATGGTCTTCCAGCTTTCTGCAGCTGGCCTAAGCAGTTTCTGCTTTTATGATTCCCTCTGGTACAAAAGTTCTGTCAATCACTTAGTGACAGTACAGTTGTAAAAAGTGCACTGCTAAAATAGTGCTTTGAGGGGCTGATCTGTTTATTGATTGGGATCTACGGTTTGCTTTGGTTCCTTGTAAACCAGTTATCTGATTGAATGCCAGCCTTTGGGTTTTACAGCCGGTATCATTGTGATGGTCATGGTTTGTTTTTACCTTCTCATGCCCTTAAATAAAATGTTACAGATGCACAAATGTAAATATAATGTTTTGCCAAAGCTTTTTTATAGGCTGTAAATACTTTTTTTAAAAAAACAAGATTGCTGTAAAGAACTATTATGTTTTGAGTCATACACAATCAGGCATACTGTTCTTCTGGATTTCACTGCATTTATTTCTGGGAGGTTCTGACTTGAGCCCAAATTTCAGCCAAATCCATGCACAACAAATCAAACACCACAAAGCAGATGGCACAGCGTACTTAATAGGTGGACTGATCCCGGCAGTCTGTTCTCTCTGACCCACGTTTGAGTCACTGTTTCTCACAAAACAGATAATTATAAATAACATTCATAATTTGCAAGGAGACTTCTTTCCCTCTGACTCACGTAATTGCTTTAATCGAAGACAGGTGGGAAGTCGACTGTGGTCAGGGAAGAAAGACGAGAAGCCTGTTTTTAGAAGTACATCCTGGATCCTGTGTGTATCACCTGCCGGCAGGTACACTCACCCCCCCCAGGGTGGCCGCCTACATTAGTACCGGAATCACACAAAGAGATTTTCAGTCACCTCAGTGTCATGGTTCATAATGCATCTCATCATATTCGCGAAATATTCCTTTGTATAATGTTATGGGTGGTTTCCATGTGTAAATTCAGTCACGGATGTGGTAAAGCACCGGTTCATACATGTCTCATCATGTGCTATGGGTTTGTGTATCTGCTTAGCCCTGAAGACCTACACATTCCTATAATGGTAATCGCCTCCATGCTTGACTTCAAGGAACAGTCAAAGTTGTTTCCAGCAGGCCAGAATCACTTTTGATATGCAGGAGGATGTTGCCAAATTTATACCGCTTGTGTATAGATTGTGGTGGTGGTGGAAAACAAAATGTAGGAGACAATACCTTTGTTATAGTTATAGGTCCTAATGTCTTGACCAATGACCTTAATTTTAGTCAAAAGACTCTTCTCTGTTTGTTCTGACAATATTGTAACATTGGATCACAGAATCGTACATTCTGAATGAGTATGACTTTTAAAAGATATTATGCACTCGTGATTCCCTTTCACTCGTGGGGAGGTAAACGACAGGAGAAAGGAGAAAGTAAACTGTTAAAAAGACCACAAGGTTGACAGTAATGTTGGCTTTTGCCTGTGCAATATTTTGATGTATGAATAAATTAAATACGTCCAGATGGTGGAGATGATTACAGCAATTAAACTCTTGACTAATGGACTGGAACACTCAAGGCCTCAAGCAATCAATCCTGAAATTGCAGAATTATGTTGCACCATGTTGATGCAAACAACAGCATTCAGAGTTTAAGGTGGTATTATTTCATTTTTTTATACAGGAAATAAAGACAAAGCCACATACTTTATTGGTCCAAATTTTCATTTTCAGTGATGAACTGTCACCACTGTTTTGGCACCATGCCTCTGTTAGGATATGTCCATTATTCAGCCAGCACCTCATTTTTGATGTACGCCCCGCTAGTTCTGTCCTCCATTTTTCACATAACACCCATCATTATTGGCTTCATGTTACCATGCATAGCTGCCAACTGAAAATCAGATTGAAATCAAATAGCCTCACAAGAATATGACAGACAATGTTTTCTGTTGTTTCACCATCACATCACATCACCATCTGTTCTGTTTCAAAAACTGAAATTCGTATTTGAAGCCAGTGTTTCAAATGTAGACCTGTTGTTTATACTTTGCTGTTTGCCTTTAATTCTTCAAACATTGTACAAGTTAACTTTTTACTGTTCTTCTCCCTCACCTAAATGACTAAAAAAAAAAGCTGGACCTGGAAGCGTGTTCCTGATTTTCAATTATGTTTAGTGGGTCTAGCCTGAGGGCAAGAGTGTGGGCGAGAGGAAGCAGACAGGCATGGAGAAAAGGATGAAGGAAAAAGGAGGACGGGAGAAAATACGAAGAAATGAAGAGAGAAAGTGGGGATGTGGGAGTGGGTTACGGGATAACACAGATGCAGAACAAGGTCTAATTTTTTTTTTCGAAGAAATTTTTAAAAAATCAAGAAAAACACAAGATGGTAATCAAAGCAATTTCAGTTCCCTGACAATTCAGAATTAATTATTGGCAGCAAATACAATAATATATTGTATTTTTATATTTTTTATATTATAACTGCTCCAGTTAGTGGCTGTCATCTTTTCATGGCGCCATATGACTAAATCCAGGAATTCATTTTTACACAGACAAGACCATAAGTCAGTTAAATGAAGTATAGGGTGTGTTTTTTTTTCTTTTTCTTAATTTTTTTCCATGTATTTTCTTTTTTCATGTTATCTGTTGTTATGCACAGCTGCTAGCCAATGCATATATTCACATATTTGCCTCCTGAGTTACAAAATTGTTGTGTTATAAGTATGATGAATTCACAAGTAATATAAGAACTCTGTGTGACATGTGAAAAATGTTTTAAAACATGGAAAAAGCACCAGCAATGATAATATGTATTTTAGACTTAATCTTTATCATGGAAAAATCCACTGCCAGGATCTTGTCACCTGATAACGCTATGTCAGCCTTTGGCTTTCTATGTGCACATTCATTTATACAGCAATGACAGTGAAAGATAACTCTATTGTTGCTCTTTTAACACTTTGGTTTAAGTAAACAAATCATTGTCACCTTTTGCATTCCGACAGCCACAGTACAGGAATATCCACTTTGCAGAATCCGCAGCAGGTGATAATCGGCGTCACCACTGTTGGCACACTTCTGAAAACCGGCTCACGATGACGGTGTCGCATTGAGGTTTAGTAAAGACGCAAAATCACTGAGCGTCGAGAGTCGAGAGCAGTGAGATTGTGACACCTTATACTTGCCATCGGGCCTGGGTATTCAGTGTTGTTCCATTGAGTAATACATTTGCGGTAAATAAATGAATTCATTCAAGGAGTTCAAGGAATAAGTGTTGTAATTTAAAGCAGCGCATGTACATTTTAGATTTTGTTCTAATAGATCAAAAGCACCTGCAATGATTATATTTATGCATTTATTAATTTATAGAAGAATGTCATTCAGGAAAGAGTGTGTGTGTGCGCGCATGCACGTGCATGCGCGCACACACACACTCTTTCCTGAATGACATTCTTGTGTGTGTGTGTGTGAGTATGTGAGTATATGTGTGTATTAGGTGATTTTTTTTCTTTTCAGAATGCCTTTGGCGTGCGAAGAGCCTGGCCAGTCATTGAAGAACAGAAAGTGTTCAGGTGCTACTGACTTGCAAAACACCTCTAACTGACTCAGTCATTTGTAATTTTGTCGGTGCCACACCAAGACACCAAGATGTTGGTGTGGAGACAGCTGTCCTCCCTGTCGCTAGTGTGGACTGTCACAGATTTAATTTACTTCAGTCATGTATTCATGTAGCAAGGCTTTTATAATCCTTTTCTATTTTGTAATGTATTATTTGCTTGTACCATAATCTTACATGATGTAGATTATAGTCACCATTGTTATTGTGTCATGTATTTCCCTTATGTAACCTTGCTTTGGCAAGACTGTACATTGTAAAGTCATACTAGTGAAGCACAATTTGAATTCTGATTTAAGTAGGAGAGAGGTAGAAAAGCAGGGAGGGAGGGAGGCAGAGAGCGAGAGGGACAATGGACAGATGCTTCATCTATTCAGTCAATGCTTTACCTTGGTTTGAACTCCGGAGTCATCCTTGCAGCTGTGCTCTATTTATAGGCAACAACGCAACAATGACAAACAGCCTAAACATTATTTGGAATGCCATTTTTGCCGCTTCTGCCTCACATTTATGAATCATTGGGGTATCTTGAGGGGCGGGTGCGGTTGGACGATTCCTTTTGGGTTATGCAAGTAATTAATTGTTGTCAAGGGTGGGCCTGAATTTGTGTTATGCCAGGCTGACACAGACACAGACACAAACACAGACAGGGTTTCGGCATTGATTACCGTCTGATTTATAACGAATGTCTCTGATGGTGTCCTAAAGAAGAAACCGCCACCCTCCCAGGGCATGACCTCAGAGAGAGTTTGTTTGGCTCAGACAGCCTGCGACTCTTTCATACTCCCACCGGCGAGTAATTACACTGTTACTAAGGAGCGCAACAAACCCCAACAGGGAGCAGAGAGGCTATTCTGAGCTGGTTGAGAAACAGTGAAAAGTGTTGGGAAAGAGTGGCCCGGGTTGACGTCTGACTCACCGCCAAGTTGCACGCAAACCATGGCGAGCTCCTGTCCTTCACTGTAAAAAGAAAAAAAAAAGTGAAAAGTCCTGCAAAAATTCCACAAATGCGGCCATGTCATTTTGAGTCAGCAAAGCTGATGGTGTAGTGGTCAAAGGAAAACTATTTCCCTCCTCTCTACTGCTCCCTTTCTCTCTTCTCCCGTCATGTGCCAAAGAGTTCACATCTGTTCGGTATTAATTACGGAAGGGACAGAGTGGTGCTCGGTGTCTAGCCTTTTGACAGTATCGCTCACCGGTGCCCACAAACTTCTCCCTTGCTTAATTAATCATCATCAGGCTCATATACAAAGGGATTTTCCTAAGTGTGGCCTGCCTTGGTTTTTTCCTAAACAATAAATGAATAAAACTGATGACATACATGATTATGACATAAATACAGTGAGTCAGTGTGCAGGGGCAGGCTGCCCGGGACCAATTCTCTTGGCAGCAGTTTTGCAAAGTGCTGCGGTCCCACTGCTGTTTCTTTTTCCTCCTCTGGAGATGGATTCTTGTAAGAGGGGGAAATTACTGCTTCTCAGGAAGTGATGAGTCGCGCAGGAAACTCGCAGGAAGTTGTACAGTGCGTGGCGCTGGCACTCCCTTTGACTGTGTGCGTGCGTGTGTATGTGTGCCTGTGTGAGAATGCCTGTGCCTGAGTATGTAGTTTATGTCTGTGCGTGTGTGCGTGTGTGTGTGTGCGTGTGTGTGTGTGCGTGCGTGTGTGTGTGCGTGTGCGTGCGTGTGTGTGTGCGCGTGTATGTGTGTGTGCATGCGTGTGTATGCCCTGTTTAGTTGCACTTAAGAATTGGGGGTGGACACGCATCCCCCTGACGTGTGCTGGACGTGACTCATAGTCTAGGCGGCTCTGCTGATTGGCTCCCTCTCTGTGGTTTCAGTTTCAAAGTTCTCTCCATCCGGTCTTTCCTTCTATGTGACTGCAACGCTCCCTAACGTGAAAGCAGGATGGAAGACATCTGCTCGTGCAAGACCCTCAATATTCTTACCTAAATAAAAAAAAACACAGATGGTGTGGTTTCTCAGATTAAGACCTGTTATTGATGTTATTGTGTTTGGTTGCAAGGTCTTGCCAGGTTAGATATTACTGGCTTTGAACCCCCCCACAGAGAGCAAGCAAATGTATCCTACAGTCCAACCCCATCATGACAGTTCTATGCTTTTCTGTTGATATAGTTTATGTGTTGATATTGGACATATTGTTTAACTTCTGTGATTTTCTGTCTTGATTTTCACTAGGCTTGACATCAGACAGAACAAATCACCTCAGCACCTGTGCCCAATCACCCCTCTGACCAATGAAGTGATATAGTTTCTAGCAAGGTCGATCATGAATGATCAATTAAGCATGTTGGTGCCAAAACAATATTCAAAATGTAGCATGTTGGTGCCAAAACAATATTCAAAATGTTTTTATTTTTAAAAAATGAGTGCATAAGATTTCTATACATGTTCAAAGTATTTAAAACTGTAAATTGTTTTAATGGATTTATCAACCACATTATGTATTAAACTACCATAGTGACAGTGAGGTGGCATCAAACCTCCAAGCCTCAGATGTATGCATAACATAATTGTCTACAAAAATATTAATTGATATTTATATAAATTTTATGTATATTATAAAGTGGTGATATAAAGGTGATTTTCAATGGTAAAGTCAGTTTTAAATCAAAGCAGCAGTAATAAGACAGTGCAACTGGATTTCAGAAAGAAACAATGAGAACTGAAATGAAAATAAAAATGTGAAAATGGCAACTGACCAGGAAGTGATTCATTAAATTGTAATTTAAGGACACAGATAATCACCCCTCTCTCTTAGCCCCTCTTAATACACACCCACTGTGCGTAAAGTGTATGAAATGAGCTGGAAGGGCAGTTGGATGGAAAAAGACAGTGGAAAGAGGGAGACAGAGAGAGAGAGAGAGAGAGACAGAGAGAGAGAGAGAGAAAGAGAGAGGGAGGCAGGGGCGAGTAGGAAATGGGGTCTGAGTGTGTGAGTGTGTAAGGAGGCGTGTGGGGGGATAAAGTTAGTGGTTGACTCCTGTGGAATGCGGCTGCTGACTCAGTCTGTCTGTCGTTCTGCGCTCATTGACTCCGCGGGTTCGCTTGCATGCTGGCCCCCTTACAGAGGGGGGGGTGGCAGGAGGCCGATAGTGGTGGCGGCGGGGAGGGGGACGGGGGCGGTCATCTGTTGCCTCATGTCGGATTTCCGGAAAGACTCTTTGGGTTTCAGGGAACAGGGGCAGGGGAGGTCATGAAATGTTTTGTCTCTGGCGGCTCTCTGTCCCAAAGCCCTTGTTGTTTGGTAATGTGCTAAGCGATACCGCCACTCCTGTCTGCTGTGTGACGAAAGCTAAGTGCAGGACAGAGCGGCAGAGGCTCTGAGGTTGGTGGCGGTGAGTGGGTGGGGAGGGGTGGGGGGTCCCTTCTGGTCTCCTCTGTGGTTTAACACTGGCAGGAGGTTCTCCCGGCTGCAGGAGTGGATTTGTAACATCAAACATAACTGGCTTTGTGTCAGCGAACAAAGACGGCCGTTCTCTCCCCGGGCCCCGCGCTCCGCGAGCGCCGCCAGAGAGCCGTGCCGTGCGGCTCCGCTCCCCGGCCAGCGCCCTCCTCCGCAGGGCCGTCCATCTGAAACGCTGCCCACCCCCTCGTCTCTTCAAAGGGGGAGGGACAGCGTCTTTCACCCGGGGATTATCCCGCTGCTGTCAGGCCTCCTGTCTCTCACTGCGCTGAGAAAACAACCTGCAACAACAAACCCCCTCTCACACAAAGGGGCTGCTAGCTCCTGTGCTGACACAACCTCATTCTACACTGGGATTTGCTGCCAAGGTGTTCATTATGTCTGTTGACACTAGTTTGATCCTCTGTCAAATAAAGTATATATGTATATATAAATATATATATAAATTTTATATATAAATTATATATATATAGTATGTATATAATTTTAATATAATATATTAATATATTATATATATTATAATGTATAAAATTTATATATAATAATTTTTTTAAGTTGTGCAACAGAGACATTCTTTTGCAGATAGAAAGACCACAGTTTTGCACTGCATGTCATTCCAATGTCAGCGGAAGTCTCATTGAGTGGTAATATATGCAGCTTGCTTGCAGGTTGCTGTTTTGGTGGTAGTGAAAACAACCTGAGTTCTAGGAAACAAAAGGGAACTTTAACTGGGTCATTTTTAAACTGGACGTTAGGATTTTCTCGCAGCCCCTTTCAGCGATGTGCATGCAGGTTGTTTTTGTGCCAGCCATTATCTAAGGCAGAGGTGTCAGTGTCAGTCACTGGGAAGCGTCTTTGGTGCTGATATGTGCTATATTTAGCATATATTCTTAAACAGATGCACAAGTATATAGAACGCTTGACAACTGATTTGGTTAATTATTTAAAAAAAAAATCAGTCTACATGGTCGCCCTCCCGGACCTGATTTTGACGCCCCTCCTCTGGGGGACTGTGCCACATCACGTGTTTACCAAAGCCAGAGTACATCCAGACCCAGCAGATGCTCCTATTGGCTCGCCCTCCTCACAGGAAGTGAGTGTGATAGCAGAGCCCGGGTGGCCAGCTCCTGGTTCTTGGAACCAGTTGGATGTTGACAGAAGAAGAGGAGGAGGAGGAGGAGAGGGAGGAATAGTGCCCGGCGCTGCCGACAGATCTCTTTACAAGAAGCTACTGTCCGGGAGGAAAAAACAGCTGTTTACCATGCGGTACCTTACAGATGCATAAGAGGCCAGGGGGTTGGGGGGAGGATAGCACTTTAGGGCCTGGGCCAAGACTAACAGCCCAGCTGCTTCCTCAATTCAGCTGCTTATTAATATCCCACAGTCAGCTCTGCTGGGCCCTGGCAGCGCCGGCCGAGACGCTTCTGACCATTTTATTTTTAAAGGTTATTTTCTCATTCAGACGGGCTCTTTCAGGTCCCTCTATAGAGCCAGACGTGTCCTGGCCCGACAGATAAACTTAGAAACCCGTCCCACACCCCCCAAAGACCACCGTCCCGAACTCATAAAAGATCATCTTGGGTGCTTGGAAACCTAACACTCCTGGGTCGCTGCTGCATTTTAGAGCCATCCTGTAAGGCCGTGAAAGAGGCCTCGACCATTAATAAAATGCTCATGCGGTCTTATCACACCACCATTAATGTTGGGTAGATGAGGCTGCTGTTCCCAGTGCAGCAGAGTGGAAACCTGTTCCTTTTATAAGCAGCTAGCAGAGGCTGTGAACCAGCCTTGGCCAATTGTTTGGAGAGTGAGGTGGAATACAAAGGCTGCAGTTTAATGTATCGAAGTTCACCTTATCAGATAAGACCAAAATGAGCGGGGAAGTTAATCAACAAAACAGAGCCCATAAATCTTAGCCCTACTAGCCATCTGGGTCTGCAATCCAGAACTCAAGGCGACTTGTGTTTGCTCAATAGTCAGTGACCCATGCAGCTCAGATGTGGGCTTTGAGGGGGCAGCTTTGGTCCAGGAGACCTCTCTCTGCGTCCGAGCGCTTTCCCAGCACCGAAGTGATGCTGCTCTCTTCAAAGCTGGCTCGCCGCTTTCATCGTCACCATGGTGTTGAGAAATGACTCTAGCAGGAGTCTAGATTGATGGTGAATGGTCATTGTGCGCAGCTGTCTTCAGGAGAGTGTTGGGCCCCTCACATCACTGCTGCTCTGGACCATCCTCCCCCATTGCTCTGACATCACTGGAGATGCGTCTTTTTTAATGAGCCTTTTGACCTTGTATGTGTCATTTCATCTGTAATATTATCCACTGTGCTTTTGACAGTAAATTTAAAACTGTTGAATGAAATGTGAAGATAATGTACAAATCTGCCCCCGTTTGTTGGCAGAATATGTATAAATGTCATAAACATTCTCAGCTCTGTTTCACCAGGAAGTACAAGATGTAAAATCCAAGAAACTGATTCCACATTTTTTACCCTTGTTTTTAAATGATCATTTAAATAATCATTTAAATTGCATGTAAAGTTCTAAAAAAGCCCACATTCAAGGAAATCATTATTAATAGAATGCAACTGATTTCCAGATCTGCTATTTTTGTATATGAACATGAATTGTGTGTTATTTTTGTGCCATTTAGAAAAAGGTACTTATTTGAGTTATGAATTATTTGCATAGTTATTACATAATTGGTTTCACCAGTTATAATATAAAATAATGAGCATGTGAATGTCCTACCTTAACACACTCTTACTGTTATTTCAAGAAATCGAACAAAATGTTTTATAGGATCATCAAATTTGTACTCCATGTTGGGTCTGTGTCAATTAAAAAAAGCCAGAAAAAAAGTCACATCAGGTCAGTAGAGATTAATGTTGTTCTGAGATGATAACAAAAGACGAATTCAGGCTTGAAATGGAAACAGTGCTCTGTATATACACACTGCCTGAATGTTGTCCAGCTGTTTATGTCTAATGATTATTTCAGAGCTGGCTTAGCGCAGGGATTACAGCACACGTTGCAAACCCCTGCTCTGTTAGTGCAACTAGTACAACTTCTTTAAACATTGCCTGTCACGGTCCAGGGCTGTGTTTAGGTTATAAGCACCAGATCTGATTGATCCAACAGGGTGACAGGCCAGCGCCTACATTTAAATGTGTTTGCATGCGGTGTGCATGGGATTCTCACCAAGTATTGCGTGCATGCGTGTGCGTGTGTGTGCGTGCGTGTGTCTCCCCATCTCCCTTCTGGTGCAGGGAACCTGTGCTTCACCCTGTCTGGAGCAGAGGAGTTGTGGAATGCAGCTTGCTGCAGACTTGCTGAGACTGACACACACACACCCCTGCGCAGAATGCGGAAGGGTTCTAGCCTCCGTGACCTCCTGTCGGAGGAGTACGGAGCAGGTCACAGGAGATGCGCTCTGTTCGTAAACCCGGGACTACCGCTGGCTGTGTGGGATGGAGGTGAGCTATCTGCACCTCCGCAAGAAGCCGTAAAAGCAGTGAAGCAATAACTAAGCCGTTCACTGCATGCACCATCAACACCTCAAAAAGCAAACTAGTTCAAATCTTATGTTCAGTTCTCTCAGTTAACCTCACAGCCACTTTTTTTCTACTTTAAGAATTCCTGATTTTCCTGTTTGGAGTTTTAAGTGCAAACTGAGGCCACGTTCTGTTTATTTACTTCTAAATATGGCTGTGAATATAAACCAATAAGGCTGAATGCTGTCTAGACTTTCCTCATGCAGGAATGCCGTGACCCACAGGCGCACATGCTGAATGCACACATTTTTTTGCTGAAGTATATTATAGACTGTCAATGCACTGAAACACAATGCAAGTTATATGAATAATTAATTGTGACCTTAACAGTGATGTTTCATCACTGTAAGCGTACCAAAGCACTGCAGAAATATAACTATATGTTTAGTGTTCCCCACTAATCATTCAGATCCAAAGACAAAATGCCTACTGCTGGAAGAAGAATTCCTGTTGCAAGAATGAGGGGCGTATACACTAGGCTATAGAATCTATTTCAACAGAGAATCTGTGTGACAGCTTTCTTGAATCTATGGACTTTGCACAGAAAGCCACTAAAGATCAATAGGCTGTTTTAGGTCTGTGGGCTTCTTCTGTTGAATCTGTTGAAGACTCAAGTCGAAGTTAAACTTTGACTTGGGGTGTTGATATTAGCACTGGAATGTGGAGCAATGTGAACGTGGTTGGTGGGTGGGGGGGTCATCTGTGCCTTTCACATGGAATGGTAAAATAACCTATATGTTATACCTAAGCGTGTTTCAGCCTTTTAAGGGATACATTCTGTGCTGGCAGAGGGAAGTCCCGGGGCCCTGGCTGGTAGGAGAGGAGGAATGACACTGATATATCCGGTTGTGCATGTTGCAGAGCACAGCCCTGAAGGACTGCCTGGAGTCTCAAAAAAAAAAAAAAGAAGAAGAAACACGGGCAGCAGAACACTGTCTGTGCTGGATGTTTCCACAGGCAGCAGTGACTGCTGCAGATTTTTCCGTTTCTTTCTGTGCAGTTGTGGATCTCCGCATGATGATTTGGAATGACATCCTCTAGCGAGCTGATGACATCGCAACAAGCCAGTTACATTTTTACCTTGTAATATTTATGAATGTAAATATATTTGTTAAGTAATTTTATATAATATATATATAGTCATTATATATAATATATAATTTGCATTTTTAACATTTTATGCAAACCACACCTCATGAAATTTATTGGGATGATCTACCTATCTGTCATCTATGGTCTAAAGCCTCCCAGGCACAACCCGTTGGGCAGTGACATCATTCTGGGTCCATGCAAACAGGTGTGTCTAAGGACACACCATGCAGCAGGGTTATAGAGCTGGAATCATAACGCGCCCTGCGTAAACCGCAGCAGTGCACCCTTCCTGGGACAGACAGGCTGGTGCCAGCAGACCATAAAGCAATCAGGAAGAGGCAATATCTCTCCTCACGAATAGCCAACTGTCTGCAGGAGTGTGTATCAAGACAGAGACAGCTCTGGACATCTGGGTAGGATGCACTGAAGGAAGGCCACAATATAATGGGAAAAAAATCGATAAACTGGCCAGGCAACGCAGCAAAGAAAAAAGGATGGCAAATAAACACTTTTATTTTTTTCATTGCTGAAATGTGATGCTTTGTTAACACAGGATGCATGACGGCACTATCCACACAAAAGGCTATTTTATACCCTGGTTTCATAAACAGATGAGTGGACGTACAGTAAGAGGCCGGTAATGTGGTAGTTTATTGTTCTTGCCTGTCTTGTTTATTCATTTCTTAGTCACTTCAGTGTGTGGGTTGTGTGGGTTCAAAGTTTTCGGTTTGAATATTTCATTCCCCTTTTCCATTGTTCCTGCTCATGTGCTTTGTTAAGACTTCGCAATTGTTTTATAAACTACTCCTGTCTGTAGCCATCAAAATGATGCAACCGCCAGCTGTTCTCAGATCAGTTAGAAGTTAATCATTTCTGTTCAGTTTAGAAATGGCAATTGCAATGATTCAATCGCAATAGCAATAAATATGGATAATTTTTAAAATTATTTTTGTTGTAAAATATCAAACAATTAACTGGTGTTCAACATATTATCCAAATCTATTTGCGTGATGCACCCTCACAATAAAATAGCTGCAGCAGACTTCCCAGATTACAGCCATGAGAAGTGATTTTGTAAATATGCCCTGACATATAACAGCAGTAGAAAAACAATAAGTCACAGTGAAGTGTTGTTAAAAATACTTTTTTAATACAATTTCTTGTTGTTGGAGTCTGTCCAGTCTCTTTCACCAATTTGGTGTTGCACTACTCAGGAAAATTCAAACAGTTCATGGCCTGTATGTTACTTAACCCAGACAGGTCCCATAATAGAAATAAAGTACAGATATGCTGTACATTACCTCAGGAAGTGCATGCTTTGTAGCACAAAGAGCTAAAATAGTAAGTCAGACACCAGATAAGATCATGGATTATCTTTATCATTGTGCTTATCAGTACATTATGATGTCATTAAAAGTTCATTTAAGGGCAGAAGAGTCAGAGTCATGAATAACTTGTGAGTTTAAAGTGGGAATCTTCCCTTCAAGTATTTGGCGTTGCTCTTGGCAAATACACCAGCATATTAGAGAGGAAAGGGGACAAATAAGCTCTATAGTCCAGCTCTTGGAGGTCTACTGACAGAAAGAGAAGGCTCAAGGATAAGAACCCTCAAAGTTTGTACCTCTTGGCCAATTTTATCAGTTGTTATACATTATGGCCATGTATAGATGAGACACTTTACAGGGCTAAGCCAGTCAAAAAGATCACCTTGGTTGTTCCTAGAGAGCGAGGCAGTGTTGTGCTCTCTGGCTGAGGACACAACCAGCATTCCTCAGCTTCCATCTGACGTCACAGAACAGAATAACATAATAAGAAAATGTCTCACCCCAGTAACAATCAACAGGGTTTCTGTTTACAATGAAAGACAGCAAAGAGATCTTGGTGCAGGTCTGTCCCTGGTTACATTTTACGATGGTCCTCTACTTCACCAAACATCTCAGAACAGGGACAGTGGGGATTGAGAATGACCAGAAACAAGTCATAATAATTGTCATAATAATTCCCCATCAGTCATAGTAAGATCTCTATACAATTTGACGTACAACGATCGCTTGTTGCATACCAACAGGAACAGGCTTAAAATCGAAGCAGGGTCAACCATTCACTGACTGAATCCCTGCCTTTCCCCACACTCACCATGTCAACCAGTCCCCAGAACAACAGGCCTGTGGTATCACAGTGACATTACATTACAATTACATTACAATCATTTAGCAGATGTTCTTATCCAGAGCAACTTACATATGTTACAATTTTTTACATGTTATCCATGTATACAGCTGGATATTTAGTGAAGCAATTCTGGGTTAAGTACCTTGCCCAAGGGTACAGCAGCAGTGCTCCAGTGGGGAATCAAACTGGCAACCTTTTGGTTACAAGTTCTGCTCCTTATCCGCTATGCTACACTACCACTCCGTCATTGTCACTATCACATTACACCAGGTAAACACAAAATGCAAAGAGAGGGAACCATGATGTGACCGTGTCCAAGCAGGAAGGCCACAATATCACGAAGGCTTTCAGCATACGGGGAGGCCTTCCAATATTCTGTTGCACCAAATGTTGTGTTGCAATGCAGATGAACCTCATCCCCTGGCAACTGAGTAAATAAGTAAATACGTACGTTTGTTGAGACAAACAGCATTTTTTCTTCGTAAATTAGCAATGCAAACCAGGTGTGGTAATCAGTCCCAGTGCCCTCTCGCCAACCCAAATTTTCATGTGCGTTTCGTTTTGCAGAAACCCCACGCAGACACTGTGCTCTGGAGAATAATTGATCAGCGTTATCGTGGTGTCCCAGTGAGGGCTGGTTATCAGCTCTGAAGGTCAGGGAGAAACAGGTTGTTCCCGGTGCAGAGGGAAGTGTAAACATGGTGGGGACAGTAACGCTGGATGAGCTCCCTGTGTTTGTGGTGTCTGTGAGAGAGAGACCTGCTGCTCTCAGCAGGGGTGTGTGTGTGTGTGCGTGTGTGCGTGTTTGGTGTGCAGGTGTGACAGTGTGTGTGTGCTCCAAAGTCTGTGTCTGTGTGTGTGTGTGTGTGTGTGTGTGTGTGTGTGTGTGTGTGTGTGTGCGTCCGCAGTGTTTATTGCCGGAAATTAGGGTGTGCAAGCAATACAGTACTCATAACTATATCAATAAACTGCACAGCTGGTCTTTGCTGTTCTGCTATTCTTTTATAGTGTGCAGATAAGCCATTTTTGTATGAATCACTACATTTGTCTGAAATATGCCCTTTGTCTGTCAGTGACTGTGTGTTGAAGCTGCTGTAGGATCCTTAAGATCCTAAAGATGCTAGTTAATACTCTTGTGTGGGTGAGCATGTCATGACAATGTTGTGGGGAAAATGAGGCCGGCAGGAGGGGAAAGCTGACGCAAACACAAACAATGTCAGTTTCTAAAGTTCTGTGGGTGATTGGTTGATAATACAAATGGGATATGCACAGTAGCATGCTGTGGCAATGTCCCTGAAGACAGCCACTTTAGATAGCATTAGCTAGCTGACTAAAACAACTAAAACAACTCAATTTTTTGCTGTGGATTTGTTAATGCCACAGGGCTGAATGCTTACTGTCAGTCTTCTTGGATCTCATTTGTTAAGTGCTCATATAAAACTCAGCATGAATGCGTATATGTGTATGCTGTGTTGTGTCTGATTTTGTAATTTGCCCAATTCGCTAATGTAGAAAACGAGACGCTGCGGAAGAGGTCTCCCAAGATAGAGATCCTTAATGTATTTCTCTTGAAAATTTGGTCTGGACATCTGAACCATTTCCAGCCTGTGGAAGCTCTATGTTTTCATGTTTGATGTGCCTCTGCCCTAGATTTTCATTCCTCCTTCTCTTTGACTCACAATTATATGTAAGTGCTACTCTTTTTCTTCAAAAGCAGTCAAGGTGAGTTCAGCAATTACCAAAACGAATTTTAAAAACCATGTTAATAAAAAGTCACTCTTGCATTTGTTTGTGTAAGAGTGACCTTGCACAAAGGGTTTGTTTGGATATTTGGGGTATGTCGCGTTTGCTGCGTACATTGTGTGTGTGTGTGTGTGTGTGTGTGTGTAACACGTCCGTGTGTGTGTAAAAAGAACTGTGTGAAATCTTATTCGTCTTATTCAGCGGTGAGTCACAGGATGCAGTCTGTGAGGTGAGAGCTGGTGGGGGGGAAAGGGGGGGGGTGCTGCTGTAACGTCTCTGGATTCCAAAACAACTCCCTGGCAGAGAGGGAGGCTTCAGAGGAAATCTGTGGGACGAGGAAACACAGATGTCCCAGTGACTGCTCCCGTAATTACACCACAGTCTCCGCTCTGCGCAATAACCATTTCCACCTCTTCCAGCACAAGGTGCTCGTCTCTGCCCCGGCCTCTCAAGAAATAACCCCATTTCCACCCTTCTCCTAAGGCTAACAGCGGTGGAACATAGTTAAGTAATGTCGGAAGTGTGGTGGGTGGGTACAAGTGTATCCACCCGCCCCCCCCCCAAATGTGTCCCAAAGCCTCCGGTTGAAGATAACGGTGACACAAACAAGTGCTCTGCGAGGCTGCATTGTGACGTGAACGGAGAGGTATGACTTTGGTAATGCACAGCCAGTGTGTGGGAGGGGTTTCAGCCCCCAACTGGTCTCAAGGTTCACCAACGCGCTCTCTGTGTAACACTCGGAGGCCGGGTCAATGTGTTTAAAGTGTCAGACTGACAAGTGTAAACAAAACTGGCGTCTTGGGTGGCCAGTCAGCCAGCTGTCGGAGGATGGTAATTGGTTGGCATGTCCCAATGATCCGGCCCTTGCTAACTGTGTCTCTGAGAGTAACAGCGGCTCGGCATGTCAATAGATATGCGTTTTTCAGAGGGTTTGTGTTGGAGTTCATGAAGAAGCGGTTCTGTGTTGTTATGGTGCTAAGTATGGGTTTCCCTGATTATGCTACATTTTCTCACCCTCAGCCTCTCAGATTCTATAGCATACATTATTATCATTTATTCATACAACAACTCAGGAAAACTGCTGGCCCAAGACTGCAACAGCAATGGCCAACTAAAGACTTGAACGATTGAGTGATCTGTTTAGGGTCTATGCCACTTCCTGCATGCTGTATCAGTCCTCATTGCCCTCTGCTTACTCATGAATTCTTATCCCTGGTTTTAATCATTTAAAAATATCCATCCTTAACTTTAAATCACAATTACTTGTAAGTGTTACTTTTTTTTCAAAGGAGAGTTTCATGAATACAATTGTTAGTGTGGTCTACGCAGTGTCACCTCTGACCTCTTCCCTGGGGACTTTGTCAACCCCTCTGCCATGAGATTATTTCTCCTGTCAGACTTGGCCTCTTCTCTTCCTCTCTATTGAAGGGAATGAAATTTAATTTGCATGCAAACGCAACAGGAATACCATCATGTCACAGAGAGATACACTTTTTTTCCCATGCCACGTATAGGCATAGAATATGATGGCACACAACACAGCAAATTGCACTAGGTGCTGTATGTCACGTACTTAAAGCTGTTAAGCCTTTCACCTATCTATAGCGTTAGCCGTTGCTCTCCCTGTCAGTTCTGTTACCGCGTCGCCCTGGGTTACAAGCAGTCGTACGCTTGGGAAGAGGCATGGATACCACTGCTATGACACGTTCTAGAGGGCCTGTTAATTCTCACACCGAGCGCTTACAGCATAATTCAGTGGTGCAGAGTATTTTACACAAGTGACACTCTGCTGGATTCACAATAAAGAGTTTCCCTCATCCCGTATCTGCGCCAGAGTTATCGCCCTCCGTCACCTGTGCCACAGCCTCTCTGTCTCCTCGCCTTCCCGTTGTGCTCTTTTGACGCAAAGCCCTCTCCAAGGAAGCGGAGCTGCTGTCCTGCATCCTGTGAGCAGCTTCCTGCCCCCTGATAGGGCCTGGCAGATAGCCGTGCCCGGAGTTGAAGGGTATGTCACTCGGCTCCTTTCAGTGCCGTTTTTTTTTTTTTTTTTAGTCTTATCTTCCACGGGAAAGATCCGCTGGAACACTCTCTGCATGAGAGAGATGTGTGAGAGGGGATTTGACCGGCGCTCTGCTGCCCCATCGCCACTCCAGCACGATAAAGACGGGTCATGTCCTTCATCCGTCGAGCCTCTTTAACATCAGAATAAAGCAGAAAGCAAACCTTCGCACTGATGTGTTTGACGTTCATCTTATTTCATCAGTTTATCGGGGGCACTTCAAAAGGAGTATGATTTGGCCTGGGAGAAATCCCTAGTATATCCACTTTGACAGGAGACTGATTTTATGTTGCAAGAGGGATTTGTTGAATGAGAAGGAGATTTTTCTTTTCAATGCCTTTCTTCTCTTCTCTAGTTTGCATCTGGCCAGCTCTGTGTTTCCTCAGCACTTGCTGTTCTGTTATGCGTAAAGCAGAGTTGTATACCAATAAAATGGATCAATGTTTTATTTTAGGCATTTCTGTTTGAAGGGGCCTGTCCGTCAAGGAAAAGTAATCAAAGATCCATTGTTTAAAGTGAGCAGGCAGGTGCACACAATTTAAATGTAAAGCAAGTGCAAAACACTCACATTGAAAGCTCATTGTTACACCGCAGAGATACTCATTTGTTTATTTTTGAATACCATTTTATACATTCAAGACGACGGATGTCGACTCATGCATGTAACATGCATGTGTCAGAGGGTAAGCGTGCGAGGGTGTGTTTGTGTTGGTGAGAGAGCGTGTGTGAGTGTGTGTCAGAGTGCTGTCACTGTAGCATGGCAGCAGTTCAGGACAGCAGGGTGATTATTAACTTCGGTTCCATGGCCAGGCATACAGCTCACTCTTCCAGTGACACGAATGAAAGTTTCTTAAAACAGCATCAAACTGGGGAGTGTTTTGTTGTCTTTGTTTTCCCCTTCTTTTTCTTGTTTCTTTAAAGACCCCTTGAACATCCACTTGCAGCACGAGCTGTTGCTGTTTCTCCCCCCCCTTCCCTTTTCTCACTGTCCTCCCCGCTCTCTCTGTGTCCCTGTCTCTCCCTGTACCCCCCCCCCCCCCCCCTCTCTTTCTCTCTTTCTGCCTCTCACTCTCTTTCTCTCTAGCTCTCTCTCAGTGGCAGGGACACTATGGGAGATTAATGCACTAGCTATTCCCTTACAATGGCATGCGGAAGGCGCCCCGCTGGGCCTACAAACCTCCTGCCCTTGCCGAAGCCTGGGACCAGGAGTAATTGGGCTGCCCGCGGTTCCATTGCCGTATCCCGGGCAAACAGCAATAATACCCCCTTTCACTCCCAGGGCCCTACTTCACTTACCATTCATAACCTGTTCTTACCAAGAACTAATGTTTTTTTAAGTCATTAGTCCTCTTCACTCCTCTCTACCTCACTTCCTTTCCCGGAACTGTGCTTTCTCAATCTTTTCTTTTTCTTATTTGGTACAATTAGTCTCTCTATGTCTCATTCTCTGTGTACCCGAGAATTCTTTTGTGTTTGTGTTTTCTTTCAAATATCCCCCGGGCACACCAACCCCAGCAGATCCCTGGTAGATTTCATTTGGCAGTTGCGCTCCTCTTGCACAGGCAAATTTTGTGCTAAGCCAAAATGGAGTGGATGATGGAGGGGTGTCCACTCCAAGCCCACATATCTTGAAGCTTTTAGAGATTCCTCTCCTACACCAGGTGAATGCCTTCAGGAACAATAAGATTTAAGACCTGAGTTGACCTGACGACCAGAAATGGCTGGCTCTGCAGTGGACACTATTCCCCGAAAAATAAACAGAACAATTGAGGATATAAGAAGGAATCCTCCCTTCTGTTTCCTGCCTCCATCAAGTGCAACATGGTTGTGGTTAGGATTTACAGCAATGGTTGTTGTGTGGTCATGGTTGGCACTTCTGTGCGGTCATGGTCCTGAGCAAAGTCAGAATCACTTTATCATCATTGTGCCCTTTCAGTCATGGTGTTCATTGTGGAATGGCATATACATTACATTTTCTCAACGGACACTGTTATCCAGATGCTCTTATAAATTGAGTAGCCTACATTTTTCATGCTTATCCATTTATACAGCTGGATATTTACTGAGGCAGTACCTTGCCCAAGGGTACAACAGCAGGGTGTCCCACCTGGGAATCAAACCAGCAACCTCTGGGTTACAAACACGGCCCATTACCACAGTGCTACACACATCTCCATCTCACCTGGTCGATATGTGGTGAACTTCCTCATTTCTCCCATTCTGCAGGCTTCCCGCTTGAAAACTTACCGATTGTGGTCGCCTTGTTGGCCAAGGTCAAGGGTAAGATGGCCCCCAGATGTCTACCCTCTGCACCACTGTTCTGTGGATCCCTAACGACTGTCAGCTTGAATATGATTGAATTGGTGTCAGTCAGTACTGATCCTCCCTGAAACTCTCGGATCACCGGAACAAGCAAATACAGAACATCTGACAAGTTCAAGCGTATTTCCTGGTAAAAAGGCACAGACATCAAATGAATGAGAGACAAATTTCCTGGAATTTTTGAGTGCTTGACTCATCAGCCGGGCGGATCCTCAGATACGGTCTGGGATCCAAACCTGTATGTAGGAGGAGAGGAGCAAATGGTGGAGAGAAGAGTGGAGCCGGGATGCACGAACAGCTGATGCAACAGAAAAGAGAGGTTAGTAGGCGGTTTATATACATCATGCGCTGGTTAGGATTGGTTTGGGAAGAGTAGGCGTGGATACAGGAATTTCCTGTCCTTCCTAACCTCAGTTATTCAACTTTGATTTATATTGGCCACAGCTGTTCCTCTTGGTGCGAGTTTGCTTATAATGTTTTCAGCCTTTAATCTGGATTCCTGTGACCAACGTGTTTCATTTTTGGTGGACTACAGAAAGTGAAAGTGTTTTATACTGATGATGATTTAATTGCAGGTTAACATTACAGATACAATCACAGCCACAAAGTGTTTTTCAGTTATCCCCCATGCTTGTCATTATTATTATTGATGAAGAAAAGTATTTCATGGCTTGCAACGGAAACAGCAGTTTTGTGTGTTATATTATGTGATGACAGTGATTACTGTAAAGGACTCAGTGCCACGCCAGGCTATTCTTGTGGTGCTAAACTGTCTCCTGTACACGTGTGAGGAGAAGGGTGCAGTGCAGTAACCCAAAGAAACACAATGTACAGTTTACATACAAAGGAAGGTAAGCACTGCCAAAATGATGAACATTATATTATTGTGTGGCAAACGTGTACACGAACACACACACACAAAGAACTATCAGGTGACTAATTTTGACACACGTACACACACACACACACACACACGCACACACACACCAAGAACCATCAGAGGACAAGTGATGACATACACACTCGCTCTTGCCAGGAACAGCTCATGATCAGGTGACTAGTATTGACACACACACAAATACACACACGCAAGAAACACACACCTTTCCCACCCTGTTATTTAAATTGAAGGCATTAGTCGCATGTGTGCTTGTGCGTGTCAATAAATATATGTGTGTGTGCGTGTGGGTGTGTGTGTGTGTATGTCTGTGGCGCTGCTGCTGATTGACACTGACACTCAGATCCTCTGAGTCACCCCGCCCTGGGGGCCCTACCCACCTGCCCTGCCAAGGTGCTCCTCTCCTCACAGTCAAGCAGCTGACAGAGAACAAAATATGCAGTGGGTGTCCAATGCCGCCACAGTGCATTAAACCAACAAGAACAAGAGCTGCTAGACAGCCCCGTCAAGTTCTCCTGCTTCCACAGCATATGGTACCTTCATATAAGGACCAAAAATGATAGTTATTTGTCAGCAAAAAAAAAAAAAGAAAAAAAAAAAAAAACTTTTTTCACCTAATGCCTTTAACATTTTTATGAGGTAAGAACAATGTAGTTAGCAATAATCAAGTCAACTCAGACGTCTGCGAATACATGTTGTGGAGGACAGTAAAAAAGTTCTTTGTTTGCACTGTGCCGTAAAAAGGTACAGTCGTGCAGTGCTTTATTGGGTGGCAGCACTCGGCTCCTTGCTTCCACAAAGGAAGACAGGAAAATAAGATATATGTGTGCAATACAGGATAAACTAGGATTAGACCTTTGATTTTAGGTATGCATTTTGACAGATGCATCCAGATTGTTGACCCTGAAGAATTTATTCATTCTGGTCCTACCAAGCATATGAAAACACATGAAAAGCACAGAATATTATGAGAACAGCCTGGGTTTTTCTGTGTATGTTTTTTTTTTCTCTCTGGGTGTGAATCCCTCAACTTAGATTGTTATTTCCATATTTCTCATGGTACAGAGATCACCAGATATGTTTGTGATTCTTGCGTGAGACTGACGGGAAGTGTACCTCAGTCAATGGAAATGCTTTTGTATCACTGGAAATCAGGTTACCGCACATGCAGGTTGTGGTGAGTATGAATGGTAGTGACTTCAAAGAAAGAGAAAGTGCAATGGTCTGTCGGTTAGCTGCATTCTGTCTTCAAAAAAAAACAACAGCACAAATGAGACAGAAAATCAGAAAAAGATAGTCCAGTGAATGAAAGAGGAAAGGTTACTGTAGAATTAAAATGTGTATGTGTGTGTGCAATTGTTTGGATATATACCTGGGTGTGCGTGTGTGTGAGTGTGGTTAAGTGTGTATGAATAACTGAGCTGTGAGAGGGTTAACTGAGAGCTGGTTGCTTGTAATGCCATCTGGCAGTGTTCCAGGTACACACAGCAAACCTCTGTGTTTATGAAGACACGCTTCATGGAAGGGTAATTTTCCTCCTCTACAATGCCATCTGTAGTTTTTTTCCTCCTAAATTCAACTGACAACAGACGGCCTTCGGCCATGTCTTACCTAGTACATACATACACCCTCTTATAGCATCTACAAATGTTCTTGAAAAATCTAGCAAATCAGTATAGATTAGATTTGCTGTTTCACAGGATTCCTACTGACATGTGCTGTGACAGCAGTATAAACTAGAATTAGTTTTTTCACACAATGCACATAAAGTGAGGAGTTTTGCATCTTCTTTTTTCAAGCCGCAGATGCAGGCAGTGGCTTCCTTGAGGTAGCGATTGAAGATTTTGATATACAGAAGCTCTGGGGCGGAGAGAGGCACCGCTGCACTGATGCTTTATGCAGTTGAGTGAGGCTGGGGATGGAGAAGATTGATAAGTAAAACCCTTTTAACAGAGTCGTGAGCCCATGCTGTAATCTCATTATCATTCCACTGCATGGCCTGTGATTTATGCTGGAGAAAGAGGGGCAAATACAGGGGCCGTAAGGCAATGCGGGGCCACGGCGACTGGGAAACGACCGCTGAAGTCACCTGGTTCGCTCCCTCTCACCCTCTCCAGAGAATACGCCGGGGGCGAACAGTTAACCCTTAATTTACCTTCTAGAAAAGTCCACAAAAGGATGATTTGGAAAATGTAAGGCCATGTTTTGGGAGGGGGGGGGGGGGGGGGTGTGGGATTTGGATTTGGTATACAACGTGTGCTGATCATTCGATTCTTCACTTTTTGCTGTCTCAGCTGTATCCACGCTTGCTTTCGCAGAGAGTGAACACTGGCGTTCCTGAAGAAAACATCCAGCTTGCTGCACGCCTGTACACCTCCGTATGGATATTGACTCATATCCTTTCACTTTATGGATATTAGTCATGTTCTTATCACTCAGTTTCTGGGTACTTTTCGATGACGAGGGCCCCTGTGCAGCGGAAAGTGCTGGAGACCTTGCTGAAGTCATAATGGTCTGATACGTTGCAGTTAGCCGCGGCCTGAAGGTAACTGGAACACTGGTGTCAGTGGGAGTAGTACAGGTGGTGATGGAATATATGTGTGTGTGTGTGTGTGTGTATATATATATATATATATATATATATGTATATATAGCAGCTCTGCGGATTGGTGCTCTTGGAGGTTACAGATGCTTTAGGGACAGAAAGGTACGAGGGGGGCAGTGAGGCGTAACCACTGAGCACTCAATAATGGCCCCCCGCCCACGCCGCACGCACCGGAGGCCCAATATTCTGGCCAGGGTGAGGCTCCAGGGTGATTTAGGCCCTGTCAGTATTCCAGTGAAGGGACCATTGGGTGGTTAATGTCTCCTTCCTTTGCAGGAGGCCGGAAAGAAAGTTAAAATAAATGGTTTCTGTGTGTGCTTAATCTTCACCGGTGCTGCTCGTCTACGTTCCAATTTTTCAGCCCTCGTTACAGAGGATCAAACGCGCCTAACTAGCCTTTTTTGGGGCAGCCTAACTGTAGCTGGACAGCATCACTGTTCCAGTATGCCTGAACTCTGTAAAGGCCCCAAGTGCATGGAATTTTAGCACATAGCATATCTCAGCACTCAAAAGTACAGACAAATTTTAAACACCTTCACTGCTGCTTAAACTAAGTTCTGCAGCAAGCACTTAACAGTGACTGTGTACACAAATGATGAGTGCACACAGACAGAAGGGTTATGATAAACATTATGTGTGATGGTCCTTTTCAAACAGTGAATCCTTGTTTGTCAGTACTGGGGTGTGTGATAATGACACTGTTGCACAGAAACCCATGTTTCTAAGCGATAATACTGTGAATTGTCTTCATCTAGTGCATCCTAGTTTCTTCTTGGTTAATCTGGTCTATCAAAAAAAAAAACAAATTTAATGTAATGGCAGCATTTTTGCAGTGTTTTATACTCTCAAGAGCTAACTGTAAAATGTTTAATCACTTTGTTGACAGTACAGCTTTAGCGTCTTACTATTTTAATACTGTAACTGAAGGTAATTTTTTTTCACTGTTATCACTGTCTTATTGCTCTTGTTGTTTATTTCATAAGTTGCAACTTGCATTGCTTCTCTGTAATGCAATCCATGATCATTTCTTTTTTTCTAGTGCTATCACAAAATCAAAATCATCTTTGATGAATTGAATTGATCATGTCTCAGTTGTCCTCATATTGAGTATAGTTTACCCAGTGAAAGGACACTTCTCTTAAAGGTAGTTACTAGTACTACTAACAGCAGCAATTGATTTCCCATGATAAATGTCATCCCATTTTCCATATACTGCTATAAGATTATTTCAGGGAATGCAAACACTGAGACAGTAATCTTTAAGTGGTACTCAGCCAAACAATACCTCTTACCATATTTACTGTGGCCTGTTTCTCTAGTGTCCTTCCAATGAGCTGTTGTTCAGAGATTTAACAGCATCATTGCATCTATGACCTGATTGTGACATCACCAGCGTTATTCAATAACAGGGTCCACCCATGGAGAAGACGCAAGCTCTGTTCGAAATGTACACTCACTCACTATATAGTGCACTATATAGTGTGTCGGCCATTTTGTAGTGCTGTTCGAAACCTCAACTGAAAATTTACGACACTATATAGTGCGCTACAAAATCGTCACGAGGAATGGCAAAATGTAGTGTACATACGCTGTACCCTACATCGAGCGACTTAGACCATCATGCATTGCGTAGATATACAGGACACAGGACAGATACAGGACAGCCAAAGTATGTCGTAAATTAAGTTACGTTTACACAGATTCGTGTTGTAAAGTTTTATTTCAACGTTGTTAAGAGATATGTCAATTACAACGTATACTTATCTTAAAAAATTAGCAATGTTGGTGCCCATGGCTTCACATGTGTGGTGAAGATGTTCTGGCGTTTGTTTATGCGACAGAGATAATAATTACGAATATCCGGCGCATAATTATGTTGCGGCGTAACGTCCATGTAGTGTCCGAAATGTACCAACGACTGTCAACCCTTATCCCCTAGTGAGTGTTCCATGTAGCAAACACTATATAGTGAGTGAGTGAGTGAGTGAACAAGTGAGCATTTCGAACACAGGGGCAGAGTTATTGTCAGACCCCTCAACACTCCCCAACCCCATCTTTTCTTTGTGTGTGGAGCCAACAACATGTGACTTCTAATGAATCGCCCTCACACCTCTTGCCTTGATTGGAGAAGGGATGGAGCTCAGCCTGTTGGCACAGTGGAATATGCGAGCACGCTAAATGAATGCAGTGTCACAGACTCCGCATTTAGGAGGTGGAAAAAGAGCCTCTGCGCGGTGTGGGCCCCTTCATCAGACACGTCCAAGCTTCCCCGCACATAAAACAGATGGTACCTGCACAGAGAAAGGCCAGCACCGCTGAAGCCATGAATTAGTGTAATTGCTGCTCTCTGTTGGAAAAAAGAGAAAGAAAAAAGTGACTTTAGGAGGGGCATTACATAAAATATCCTCACCAAGAGAACAGCAAAGAATCTTACAGAACACAAAACCTCAGAAGAGTTGGTCTAGGTCGACTGTCACTTTAACATATGCTGTCAGTTTCTTTTGGGTTGACTTTTGTAAACCAAACCGCCACAGTAATATGTTTGACACAGCTGTATGCTGTTCTACAGTATGTTCAGCTGCCCTGAATTTGTGTGCTGCTTATACAAAAAGAAAGAGGCATTATTCATAAATGTATCCTTGAAGCATATTCATTTGTCAGTGTGTAAGGAAATGCTGGCGTTTAGTGTTTCAAGGTTTGGCTCTTTTGAAGCAGACAAAAAACCTTTTGTTCACCGCTGAACCGTCTTTCAGTATCTGAAAGATGCAATATCAGAGGAATACGAATAAAGCACAGGGAGACATCTAAATGTTACAGTAACCTTGGTTTTGAACTGTAAAAAAAAGCAGAAAGTTGCTTTTTGTGTGTGTAACAAAAGCCCCAGCCCTGTTTGATGCGTTCTGCTTTTTCAGAGAGAGTGGTGTTTTATCTTTGGTCTGGACATCTGAAATCTTTATCAGTGGTGAGGGTCGGAGCCTCGTGTGGCTCTTCTCTCCCCCAGGCCCTGGGGAGGATGTTGGTCAGGAAGCCTGAGTGAGCAGCCCCCTGCCTCTTGGGCCACCAGCTCTCCTCCTAGATTATATTGATTGCCACATTAACAGAACTTGACACTGTCTCTTGAGGGCTCCCACAGAATCGCAGGAAAACCTGGAATAC
The DNA here is from genome assembly GCA_019176425.1 of Megalops atlanticus. NCBI lineage: Eukaryota > Metazoa > Chordata > Actinopteri > Elopiformes > Megalopidae > Megalops > Megalops atlanticus. The sequence continues at coordinate 38,125,199 of CM032882.1, forward strand.
TCATCCGCTCCTGGGCAGAATCGCACTCCTTAACCCTTTGCCTATGAAACGCATCTGTGGTCTTTAAGGCCCAACGCTCAGGGCGTTAACAGGAAACGCACAGTCTCTGACAGGGCTTCTCGCTGCTCTCCACGTTTGCCTCGTTTAAACTTCAAACCTAATTGGGTGTAAGCATGAAAGTTTAACCTGATGCTAAAGCTGATGGAAATGCAGAGACTTTTAACTGTGCGTAAATGTGCACACCTTCAATTGCATGCATTTGCTATCATTGTCTTTAGAGTAGCCATGATCTTACATCAAATATGTCACACAGAAATGTATATTTGATATAAATGTTGCTTGTATAGTATTACCTTCCTGCCATTGCAGAAGCTGAATGACTAAAGAGGAGGAAAGATTACTTATGTCTGTGTGTGTGTTTATTGTCTCACAATAAAGTGTCACACATTTCTACTTGTGTGGGTGTGTTTTCTGTATGTTTTTTATTATGTTTATTGTTCTGAGTTATAAAGTGACAGTTGTAAAACTTAATCAGCAGTAATGGTTCTAGAAACAAGACTGTGGCAGTGTCTTCTGCAGCCAGAGAGAGGGCAACGATTCGTCATGTGAAAAAGGTGTATTATTGGTGTTATCTGTAAGCTGTTGACAGCTCAGAACAGTTTGGAAAAGGTCAACTCAGCAGCTCTTGTTCTGGGAAAACGTGTTGACGATGTCCTTTTCTTTCTTTGGCTTCTCCACCCCTAATTACCTTGCACCACCTAAATTTGAAGAGCTTGCATATTGTTCCTTCGTGTTCTCAAGAAAGAGTATAAATAAATACCAAAACTGCCAGGTTAACTTGAGAGCAATAACTAAAACAATAATGATAAAAAACACATCATTTGATTTTGACTGGATCTGGGTGTGACTTTATTGGATTGATTTGGAAGGATTTTTTCTAACTGAATAGCACTTCCCCTTAAGACAGCTTAATTATTTTGATTTAAAGTAGGGGTATGTATCTGCAGACAGCTGACAGTTTGAGTTATAGAGAGATGAAAGAACATAGGCCACGTACTTCATCCTGCTATACAGACACATGGTTTGAATATATATTTACATCATGTCTTTTACAAAACATTAATGCCCTTGATGGTGACAAAAGTGTTTTCCAAATGTGTCTTTTCCTCTAAATGATGCTGAATGCTATGCTTTCGTTGGCTGGTATTCAAGGGGAATGTGTTTATCATTGCGGTTGATCACACAGGTCAATCCCCCCACCTCGCACACACTCAAAGAGCCCCTCTTTGCTTTACCGCCATTTCCTGTAGTCAGTCTTTAATTGTTATTACATGTTTACTGCCATGTGGTTTCAACATTAGACATGTCCTCTTCAAATTCCGTGATGTGCCAATCATACGATGCTCTTAGCAGAGACTGTGTCTGGCCTGTGTATGAATAACATACCCTATCACTTGAGAGCATGTGCTTGGTCTTTTTTCTGATTGTGGCATTTGAAAACTGTTAAAATGCCAAACGTTACATTATTGTAAGTGATGCAATGCTGATAACATTCTCTTTATGATTATGACCGGCAGCAATGACATTACCTGCTGTTAACTTTGACAAAATTCAAGGAAATGTATGAATTTTATTTTTGAAGAAGAGTGGGCTGGCATTTAGGACAAGACTTGGATACCATAATTTCTTACACTTCTAATGTACTTCACTGTGATATTTTAAATATGTTAATATAAACAAAGGTTTTATGGAAGAAAGGTTTCAAACCTAATTAAATTAGTTTAGATTGTAAACTGAATTAATATTACAGTATTAGGCTAATGGACTCTGATACAGATTCTGTTTTAATGAGCCAAAACTCTTTTGCTTTCACGTCAGATGGTTAAGTTGCTTTCCAGGATATCATTCTCCGCACTGCAATGAATTTATTTCCCCTTGTTTAATGCGATTAGTGGACGCTCTGTACATTTCGACTTGTATTCTGTACTGTTTAAGCACTGAAAATGAATGCAATGTAGATTCTAGCTGCTAGCAGTACTCCCACTATGAAATTCATCTTTCTTTATTATCTTTCAGATCAACATTTTTTTCATTAATTTGTCTGCACATACAGCATTTACATTTTCATAAGAACTGGTTGTGTGTTGCCTAGGGACCCGTGTTATTTTTCCAACACAGAAACACTGTGGTTTCCATCTACCAGATGGAGTAACTGTTCTATCTAAACACATTGTCTCAGACTACGCTTTTGAGCCAAGTTCTCATCACTATTTGTCAGAAAATGGAATGGAAGGACCACAATACACATCTTCATTACATTAAATGCATTTTGATTATGTAACACTCTTGTGTTTATTTGGTAATATCCATGTAGATTGTGACACCTACATAATGTCTGGTATTTGCTACATTGACTATGTTTTACTTATGACTTGTGAAATTGTCTTTTTTTTCAATGAGCTGGCCGCATGTTACATATTCATTAGGAAACAACAAAAACATTGACACAATTCTGGAAAAATCTCTTTTTTTAAAAACTGTAAATGCCTGAGAGAATCCATCTGGAACAATCCATGACATGTCTTTGGGGGGGTACATGGCACCAGCAGCTGTGTGGGACAGAGGCCCAAGGGCAGGAAGTGACTCGACCCCCCTGTGGGAGTTCAGCCCACCACAGCCCAACCCCCACAGCTTCCAGCTCTGCAGGCCATTGTTCCTGTCGTTATGTGGCGAAGCCGGACGAAGCACAGCTCTGCAGGGTGCTGTGGGAGCACGGTGGGCAAGTCCCTGCACGAAATCCCGAGTTTGATTACCCAGGCCTGCCTCTGTGGATAACACAGCGTAACCACAGCCGGGTCCTGAGTCGTAAAATCTGTGTCCTGATAACCGGGATGCAGACGAATCGATATCGCTGGGACGACGGATTCTGCCTCGACTCTTTTGTCGTGCCCCACCCTGTCTGGACGAAATTCCACCGTAATCATTTAATCAGAATGCAATATCTTTGACTTGGAGGCTAAGAAAGAGAAATTACTATGAAATTCAGCAGAACCCATGATGCAATGAAGACGGGTCAGTTCATGAGAATATTGGGCTATGTATTTATCCATGCAGACTGGAAATTATGTCAAATACATGGATATTATGCCCCATATATAAATATGTGTGTCTGTGTATATGTGATATAAGTTGTAAGTGGTATGTGTATGTATGGTATAACTGTGTGTGGTTATGTGTATTATGTATGTATAAAATTCAAAATAATACTGTGTGGGCCTGTGTCTGTGTGTATATGCATATGGTATATTTGTGTATATTGTGCGTATGTATATGTGTTTGTCTTCATTACTTTTCACCTCTGTGGTTTTTTCGATGGGAAAAGCCTGCAGCTGGCAGTGCGGCCCCTCTGTTCCAGCAGGTGCTGGTCTCCTGCCTGCGCTCACTGCCTGGCCTGCCAGCCTTTATAAGGCAGTTCCTGTGCACGCTGAAGAAACGTCAGCCCCAGAGGGAGGGAGGGGAGCTGGCCTCGAAGAGGAAGAAAGTTCACGGCGGAGTTTATTTCACTCTCAGCGGCGATCCGGCCACACATGCCTGCCTCCACTGCTCCGGCTGCCGCCGCCGCTGTACGTGTGGCGTTCGGCGTGAATACGAGCTTGCTTTGCCAATGAAGAAACAGGGCTGATGACTGCATCTGGCACACAGACCCAGCACACACACACACACACACACACATACACACACACACAGTGCGTACACGGAAAGACTCACAGAGGCTCTCCCACATACCTGCCCACACATACACCCTCGCACGCTCACCTCAGTCACACAGGCCCACGCTTTCCTGCCCAGCTACGACTGGCCGAGAGGAATGCCAGAAATGTGCTTGAAATTATGAAGGGGGATTAGGACAGAGCCAGACCCCCTTCGTGGTGAAATTTACAGTGATAAGGTCATTATGTGTGGGGCCAGGGCTCGATACGGGGCCTTGCAAAATCGAAACATCGTGTTCCTGCTGCATACCTCTTAGTTTTAGTTTGCGCAGCACTCGAGATGCTTTTAGTCGCTGTGTTCAAGTGTTTCCGAGCAGAGAAGCGTGCATCTCTGTGCCTGATTTGTTTCAACAAACATAAATGGGGTGGAGCATGAGTCCAACATTTTGAAAACTGACAAACAGACATGAAATTATGTGCAAAATTATATGCTATTTATACCATATATAGACATCCAACATTAAGGATTTTTTTTCCTTCACAAAGGATAATCATTGGCTGGTATTGAATATACTTTTGGCTAAATACAATTGAATAGATAGTCGTTTACAGGAATTTCAGAGAACCAGAACTGGAATGAACAAAAAAATGTACATGCACTTAACCTGACAAATGACAAAATAATAATGCTTAAAACGATGGTGTAGATATACTAATGATGCACAAACACTGTGTAAAAGTCTCAGGAAAATCTGTCTCCCGAGCAGTTCTGCACAAAATTTCCATGCCGCACAGATGCATTCTAATAGGTCCAACATGACCAACATCTCAACCCTACAGGGGTCTTCACTGGCACACCATCAGAACCTTGGCATGGGTTAGCAGTGTGTTTCTCAACCACTTGGTCAAGGTTCAGAGCTCTACCCACTACAGGCTAATTCACGGGTCTCCTGATGCCCAACAATATGCAGTGACCTGTAATCTTAAAAATGGTTAAAATAATATAGTACATCACTGGCTATATTTGTTGCTGTCCTTCTGTGTTCATGCAGATTGATGTTTAACCTATATAGCAGTCACAGTTATATAAATAATAACGTAAAAACGTTATTATTCCATGCACGACTATTCATAACCGGGATTGCTCTGGATGACAGACAGTTTTTGGGCTTTAAACATTGCCCAGGGGTGTCATTGCTGTAAGCAAAAAAGCAGAAAGCAAACACAAAACACATTTGATGTCACATCAACTCATAACTGGTATGAAAGATCAAAAAGCCCACATCTGTGTCATGTATACAGACCTGCGTACATTAGTGAACAGTCAGGAAATAGTATTGTGAAACATTACAATGATTTCATCTTGCCAAAAAATGTTTGCTTTTGCCAGATTGTAAAGTATACACTTTATAAACCTAGTTTATAGGTTTTGAAAGCCAAGTAGGTCTATGGAACTGGCGAATATAGAGATGTAACATAGAAAATATATACAAAATAGGAATAGAAAATAAAATTAATCAAGAATAAAAAGGAAAAGAACATTTCATTACCGAAACATAAGAAAAAATGTTTCCTGTCTATATAGCGTAAAGATGGGCGATTTTAAAATTTCGAACCACTGTATGAAAGTAAATCTGAATTTAACAGTGCTGTAATCAAACAGCGAGGACTCCAGCCTTTGTAGCTATCATATATCTAACTGTAACCTTAGCTATTACATGTATTTAAAAAACGCCCGATATAACACATATAGATCCAGCAGCATAAAGAGAGCGGTATTCCATATATTTAAACATATATTCGTGTATGATTCTGGGACTAATTATACAACAACTAAAAGTCAATGAGAATTAACTTGCCTCGAGAATCGGTCGTATCCAGAAACGTCTGTTACGAAATGCGCGCTGTGTCTTTAAGGCGGGGGCGGAGCTATAGCCAAAGCGCTGGGTAGTGCTTATAAGGGGCACACGGCTTGTCCCAATGTGAATGTTTTCCGCAAAACAGACGGCAGAGCGTGACAGTGAAGTATATGTAATATAGCTTACACACAATATTAGGGTGACAGAACTGACAGGATATATTGCGAAACAAGGGATCTGCTAGGGCATGTGATAAGCACTGGGAGTATTCGGAGCACAACAACATCAGCAAGATTTTAAAGGTGAGCAATTTAAGACCTGGCTTTCCATGTGTGTGAATGAGGACAAGTTGTCTGATCCATTAGCCGTGTGATTGTAATGTTCGGCAGTCGACTAGGAATAAGATTTTAGAGAATCACAGACTAACGTGTTGCTGATCGAACATTATTTAAAACGCACCACATAACTTTTTTATTGGTGAAATTAGCGTAACGCAATTGTCTACGGCACTGAGGTGGGCAATGACCATCCATTTGTACGATGGCTGTCATTAGCTCTGCATGTACACCTATGTGTGAGGGGGGTCATAACGTCTCGCTGTTGTAGATATTTGGCAGTTTTCAGTAATGAAGAAACTCTCTGCCCTCATTTCATCACTCGCTTATCAGTGGAACTGGAAAGAATTGATTGTTGGAAGAAAAGTGAGTCGCATCTGAGTCACCTACACAGAGCGCTCCAGCTGAGCCAAAGTTAGGTGAAGGGGGTGTGCGCGCAACGCTGGCCTTGCAGCACAGGTAGAGCTGGTGTGGTTGCTTGGAAACCGCTGTGGGGTGTGTAGGGAGGGGTGTGTATTTTTTCTTCTTCCTTTTTCATGTCTGCTATTTTGAAAAGAGCTGCCCTGGGGAATTACTAGATCCATATGTTGAGTTAATATCACGCCTGGTAAATCAGTATTTTGTTGTTTATTCGTTCAAATCAGTGGATTCAGTTACTCGTGTTTGATGGATAAATATTTTGTTGGCCTTTTGTTGACACGTTTTCAGGTAATGTCGCTCTGCATTTAAACATTGCCCTGTATACACAGTGGCTGCACAGATATGGGGAAGTTTGATAAATTGATGGAGAAATGAACCACAATAATTAATTCTGCACTCTCTGTACATACAGTAGTGTATGTTGAGGGATTACTGGCATGTTGACATGGGTTGGAAAGTTGTATGAGAAGTAATTATCATTTATGGAAAAACATAAGTCTGATCTCACATAAGTCTATCCAATTAAAAAATAACAGTAAAAAAGACTAAAAATCCAAGAAAACATCCAAAAGCCTTTTAAAGCTTGGTACACCGTTCACCTTAAGTGATAGCTAAGTATGATATTAAGTGTGCAATCTGAAAAACAAAGATGCACCTTCTTGCACCTTTTTTCTGTAACTAACAGGCATGCATTGTTCCTCACACACTGTACCTGAGCGCCATGTTATCTTGGTAAATGAGACCCATCTTATCACAAGCTGGTTGGCAACAGGCGGCACAAAAGGCTCATTAGCTTGGGCATATGTACTGCTGTTTATAATGTGATTACAAGGTAAGCTGCGAAGATCCAGGGTAGAAAATCTTGGTCTGTGATGGAGATGGAGTGTTTGCACCTGTTGTGTGTGAGAGAGAGGGAAGGCCCCTATGAATGGGTCATTGTGCGTGGTCTTGCCGCGCCACGGATCGGCCAGGCTTGGTGCAGAATGCGGGGCCATGGCCCGCGATAAATGGACAGCTCTGTTTGTGCGGATTAAGCCGTAGCCAATGGGCACCGCTTTGCAGTTGTTTCACCCAAAGCACGTTTGCCAACCGTCGTCTTTTCGCCTTTCCCCTGCTGTCGGCTTCGTTCATACCTCGGCTATCCCTGGATGTCTCCGTGGCTTATCCCAGCTCTGACCTCATGGGAGAGTTCTCTCAGAATTCGAAAATGCGAGGGCTTTCTTTAAAAAAAAAATACACAAAGAGCCATTCATGCTTGAAAGTGGTTCCATTCATGCCACATGGAGTTATTTGCCGGTAGAATTAATTATTGTTGGTTTCTTCCATTTCATAAAGGTCTGCTGGAATTAAGTCAAAGTCTTCCAGCCTATGTTTTTGCTGCTGAAACCCACAGAAAGAGTCAAGGATTTATTGATGCATTACCTCAGGCAGATTGCATGCAACACAATTGTCTGATTTTTTTTTTTGTAAGTCATCTGGATAAGCACATATGCCAAGTGAATAAATATAAATGTAATTGTCTCACAATTAGAGAATGTTATAATGATTATATACACTTCATCAGAAGTGTACAATTTGGGCTTTACGCATATAAATTACTCATGATAAGGGGACTGGGCTGGGTGTTTGATGGAATGATTTCATTTGATTTAAAGGGAACCAACAAACCATAATTTCTGAACTGCAGTAGCTTATTGTTTTGGTGACTACCTTTGAATGAGATGTGTTAATGATTAGGTAAGGTTGTGTGCCCAGGCATGCCAGCAGTCCCAGATATTATGAACATACTTAAATAAACACGTTTGTAATATGAGGCAGAAGATCTTTTTTAATACATGTTACATCATTCATTCATCTTGTCTGAAATGTCCACAGGGAAAATGCATTCATGTGGTATTGGGTTTATATGCAGTACTGCATTAGTGCAAAAACAATTAAATGTTACCATGCTGGATATTCAGCTGTGTTGACTTGTATAAATATGACATGAAGTTATAGTAGGCTCCAAAATTTGTGTGTAATATTAAACATACAAGAGGAAAATGGGTTTATTTGCTACAGGAGTTTGAAAGAGCATTTCATAAGATGAAAGAAATTTTTTGGGCCCTGCAAAAAAGGCTTTAAAGTGTTCCTGTCTGTCTTTACTGTGGGCTGTGCTACACTTAATTTAAAGTGACACACATTTAAAAGTAGGGGGGGGATGGGTCAAATGAATGCTGCCACCTTTCAAGTTTGTGTGGAGTGTACAGACCTTCAGGGCAATCTGAGACAATGTTTACAGAAAATAGGAAACTTTTGCAAAACCAGGAATTTCTCTATCTCTCTCTTGGAAAATGTCCATTTTGTTTGTCTATTTGGGACATTCTGTCCTGATTGGTTTGAGTCGGCCTGTCATCGCTGGTCCTGTTGACATTTGTTTCCCCACCCTCTTGCTGCTTGTCACTAATACTTTTGAGAAGTCTGAAGTTGGAATTTTTTTTTCTTATTTTTTAATTAATGCAGAGAGAGACACATAAATGGTGTTATGGTTAAAGGTATTCAGGCAAATTTCATTTCCATTCATAAGTCTTCATTTGCTGGCATTTCACAATGATAATCATTGTTTCCCTGTTTTCGCTGATATTTATTTGTGGCCTTTTCTTAGCGAGTGTGTGTGTGTGTGTGTGTGTGTGTGTTTGTGTGTTTGTGTGTTTGTGTGTTTGTGTGTGTGTGCGTGTGCGTGTGCGTGTGTGTAATCTGTTTCGATGCTCGAAACGGCTGGAGATTGCTCAGCGGTGTTCTCATTATGTGCTTTTGTGTGTGGTAACTAAGAGAACATTCAATTTGATTCAGAGCCTCCCCTCCGGAGGGCTGGCCGGGGTGTGAGTGCCTTTAAGCGCTGTCAAACTGAAAGTTTGTCATTCCAGAGTGAGTGGAGCCGGGGAGAATGTTACACAATCGCCCTGTTGAAAGGCGAGATTGAGGTCTGTGGCGGAAGGCTTCCGCGCGGTAATTACTGGCAGTACAGCAAAGGGAGGGAGGGGAGGGGTTACAGAGGCCTCCCAAACCAGTGACCCCGGGGGTTGTGCAACTACCAGGCTTCAAACAAGCGAAAATGTATTCGGTGCTCTATTAGCGCTCAGTTCAAAGCGGGGGGAAAAAAGATGTATTTAGCAAAACCACCGTTCTGACGGAAGCATTAGAACTATGTTTTTGAGGAAGAACCCCCAGTCCCCCAACACACACACGCACACGTGCACACACACCCCAAATGATTTGTGAAAACATCTTAAAGAGATGCTTCCGAGAGCAGTGACAAATTTGTGCTGTGTTCCCACCCATTGTGACTCTCTTCTCTCTCCTGTGTGTGTGTGTGTGTGTGTGTGTGTGTGTGTGTGTGTGTGTGTGTGTGTGTGTGTGTGTGTGTGGCAGGTATGCCAGCAGCTGCCAGCTAGGCGAGAGCGGTCCTTCTTGGCTTGAATGCGACCCAAGGGCGGCTGGATTATGTCCACAGCAGGCCTGAGTGCACAGGAGTTCCCGGCATCCCTGAAGAGTGCCCTCCTGCACGACAGCCACTGCCTCAGCATGGCTAGCGCCAAACCCTACTGGGACCAGCACCATGACCTCAACAAGTAAGCGCCCGCCGTCATGCCGCGCGCATTACAGTCAGAAGAAGATGATGCTGGTGGTGGTCGTGGTTTCGCATTTAAATCAATTAATCTGGCACCAGTGTGGCATAGTGGTTAAGGAGCAGGACTTGTAACCGAAAGGTTGCCGGTTCGATTCCCCATGTGGGCACTGCTGCTGTACCCTCAGGCAAGGTACTTTAACCCACAGTTGCCTCAGTAAATATCCAGCTGTATAAATGGATAACATTGTAAAAACCTGTAACTGATGTAAATTGCTCTGGATAAGATTGTCTGCTAAATGCCAATAATGTAATATAAAAAATAAATACTGTAAAAAATAATCCAGTTGGGTTAAGTGTTCAGGTCTGAAGGATGCTCATTTTTAAGTGGAACACTTTCAAGGGTCAAAGCATGAAAAGTGTAGATGCTTGAACCCATTACCTATATGCAATATGCAGTCGTTAATATGGGTTTCATAGCTGAAACTGTTAATTACCTCTTTGGGGAAAATTTTAATAATTATTTATTGGAGAACTTGCGGATCTGGTGTACATCTGGTGTGGCAAACGAAATGAGTGTTTATCCCTGTTTTGCAGCTTGTATTTTAGCCTTGATTCTTCAGCCATGGAGTACAACCTGAGAGTGCAGCAGCAGGTCCCTGCATCTGTGGGCTTTGAGCGTAAGTATATACTAATATTTTTTTAGGACCATCAATATTATTGTTACAGCCTCATCACAGGGTCATCTGCTAGATGTGGCACATCCCGGACATACGACATTCAAAATTTGACTGCCAGTTAGATCAACAGTTGCTACAAGGTAATATAATGTTGCAAACAATTAAAAAAAAAAATAAAACAAGTAGCAATGGGTACAGATTGTACCTCTATGTTCAGTGCAGCTCAGAACAGGCTGTCTGTGACTTGTCTTCATGAATTGTCACGGGAGGTAATGGTCTTTATACATCGTCACTTGATGAGTTGATGCAAAACTGGGACACTCTACTGTCACTTTGTAAAATTCATGTGCAAGCAAGGGACAAACATGTAAACCACTGAAGTCAGATCTACCAGAGGAGACCCACTAAGGCCCTGTCCAAACGTACACGGGTATTTTTAAAAACGCAGCTTTTTCTGTGCGTTTTGGCCTTTCGTCCGCACGCAGACGCGTTTTAGGTCACTGAAAACGGATCTTTTGCAAAACGCCTTCCAGGGTGAAGATTTTCAGAAACTCCATTTTCAGTGTTCACGTGTAGACAGAGAAAACAGATTTTTTGGCTTGTGACGTCAGTGTGCGCCGTAATAACTTTATTTTCAGGCTTCTGATTGGCCAACATGGCTTTACGGTTAGGGTTATATCGTCGCCTGTTGGTTTGGCATGCTCTTGACAGCGTGTGTTTGCGTTTTTGTGTGGACGGAGATTTTTTAAGAACAAAGGAGGAAAACCCCCGTTTTCAAAAATACCCATCTATGTGTGGACATGGCCTAAGAGTCAAGGGTTCAAAAGGTTTTAAGGGGCTTAGGTCGGTTCAGTTACTTCAAAACGGCTTTACTTTCCCTCTGTGCCAAAGGCAACCATTTTAGTTGTCACAGATTCACAGTTAAAGCCTGTGAGATTGTGCAAACAAGTAATGATATGCTCCATTGGTTACTTCTTGTCCAATGAAATACACTCTTCATGTTGCTTTTGTGTTCTTGTGGTTAGGGGCAACCGAGAGGTGATCATATCAAGCGAAACACCTAGCATTAGTTCCACTGAATGAGTTAGTAAGATGCATCTGAGCTATACGATTGAAAATATTCTGTTTGCCTCATTCAGTTTAAAACATTTGTGCGTCCCCTGCTGTCAGATGTAAAGGAATCTAAACATATCATAAACTTTGATGGATTTTTGAAGGTGGCTGACACTTTGCATTGCTCTGCTTCCCACAACTACAAATGGCTCGCACTGAATAAAGCCACAGCAAGGAAACTTGGGGGAAAAAAATACTAGTGTTTCAGACCAGTCAAACAGAACTGTGGCCTTATGAGATTGTATAAAATAATGGTCCTTTCTCATAAGCAGGTTTAATTTTGATGGTTGTTACTGTTTTGTATTTGACAGGGCTAGACTGGGGGAGGCAGGCAGAGACTTGGCTGTCCCGCTCAGCTCTATAAATAGCCTTGAGAGTGCTCTGTTAAAATGACCATAGGTCAAATCATACTTGCTGGTTGGCTGTGTTTGGCTGCAGCCTCCAAATAGTGGTGCAGGATCTGCCAGAGATTGCAGTTAATGATGATGAATGAAATGATTTACTATGCCCCAACTGATTTGTTAAATTAGTTTGAGAAATCGGAGCTTTGTTGAATTATCACAAATGCAGTACATGGTCCTCCTCAGTTTACCTCCTAGGAACATCAATACAAAACTGAGTTTTTACTGTAGATGCTTTACTGTAGTTGACAGGGAAATAGATTTTGAGATCAAACTGATTGGTTAAAATCCACCACTTTACCCTTTCGAGCACTCCCTATACATACTATGGTTAGTGTTAATTTTATGTACCATAAAATATCAATTCCACCTTATTCCTTAGCTTCAAAATATGTTTGTCATTACATCTGGTTCCATGAAGGCCCATGACATCAGTCAGAAATTCTGCTACATATCTGCCGTATCGTATTGTGCCCACCACGTCATTCATCTGAGTACACGCCAGTCTATACAGGGTTCAAGAGTGGTGGGAGAGAGGCACTGTATATCAGTCTGGTCACTCGCTGTTCCCAAAGGCTGTAGCGGATGTTTCTTCTGAAGCCCAGAAGGTTACAGGAAGCTCTCAGATTGTCGCCTGTTCCTCTGATAACTGATTTCCGGAAATAATCTCTCAGCGTTCTGTTGAGGCTGAAGACATTAGGAGGGTGAAATGTAGAGAAAGGGGACTTTGTTTTGCTGTTTGTTTTTACCCTGAGAATAACTCTGCTTTATTTTATTAGTATTGTTGAAATCAAGTCCATTAGTAATGCAGTTACCTCAAATAATCCAAAAATACAAGAAGCATGCTACTAAACATTAAATTAATTCTCTACCGAGGCAAAATCGGCATATCCTGCCTTTTGAATTTATTATTGCAGTTCTACAGACTTTCATGTCTAATCAGTACTTCTTCCCTCCTCCCGTGTTTCTGTAGGACACGTGTCTCACCCCCATTCCCCGCACAGTCCCGGTGCCCAGCGTTTGCCCCCCAAGAAATCCCGCCCTGCCCAGCTCAACCTGTCCTCCTGCACGGAGCCCTCCATGCCCGGCTCTCCGGAGGGTGACCAGGTCGTCCCCTCCTTCCAGCGACTGTCGGTGTATGAGCGCACCCCCCCACAAACCCCCAGCCGGGGGACCAAGCCCCTGCCCCCTCCCCTGCCCGGCGGACCTGTCCTCTGACGAGGCGGTGGACAACGAGGTGGAGTTTTTCACCAGCGCTGACGAGAGCCGCCGCCTCGTCCCCGAGGCCTGCCCCAAGCCCCTGGCCTTCCGCTACGGGGCTCCCAGCCGGCGCAGTTTCCGCGGCTGCGGGCAGATAAACTATGCTTACTTCGACAGTCTGAGCGTGCAGGAGCAGCGCACGCCGGAGCAATGCGAGCAGCAGCAGCAGCAGCAGCAGCAGCGCAGGGAGCCGTCTGTGAAGGACTGCCCCAGGCAGCAGGACCGGCCCCAGCGCAGGCTCCGCCGCTCCCACTCCGGCCCCGCCGGCTCCTTCAACAAGCCCGCCGCCCTGCGGCTGTCCTGCCACCACCACGGTGGCCACGCCCAGGACAAACCGGAGGTCCCTCCTCGTGTCCCCATCCCCCCACGGCCTCTCAAGGCCGCGGACCACCGCCGCTGGTCGGCCGAGGTGCCCACGGGGGGGTACAGCGACGACGACAAGCCCCCGAAAGTGCCCCCCAGAGAGCCCCTGTCCTCCGGCAGCTCCCGCACTCCCAGCCCCAAGAGCCTCCCCTCGTACCTCAACGGGGTGATGCCCCCAACACAGAGCTTCGCACCCAACCCCAAGTACGTCAGCAAGGCCCTGCAGAGGCAGAACAGCGAGGGCTCGACCTCTGCCCGCACCCCTTGCATCCTGCCCATCATCGAGAACGGCAAGAAGGTCAGCACCACTCACTACTTCCTCCTCCCCCAGCGCCCCGTCTACCTGGACAAGTTCGAGAGGTTCTTCCGGGAGGCGGACTGCGAGGCGGCTGGCGATTGCACCTCCGCCTCCAGCACAGACTGGGATTGTCAGACGAAGCACAAACCGCATGTGCACATGGTGTAGCTGTGAAAAAAACAAAAACACGGGCAGGACAGACTCTGAACGCTGAAGGCAGACAACCACTCGACTGATGTTGCTTCAGGATCTGAACACTCATAACACTAACCGCTGCTTGACTGTCTGATCCCACAAGGAATCTCAAGAGTGGAGAACTACTTCATTGTAATGGGATGTGTTTGAAAATGGACAAACAAAAACATTACAGGCAGTTTGTTATATGATTTTTACCCTAACTGCACACCAGCTGGAGCTGTTGGGGACTATTATTATTATTGTTGTCGTTGTTATTATTCTTTGATGTTAGTCAAAATGCAGTGATGACACAGATATAGTATCACAGTTTGTACAATATCTAAGTTTAGTCACTCTGACATTATCTCAGCTGAGGGGAGTGTGTCTAATTCAGAATGATTATTTTTGATATTTTATTAATATAGAAACTATTAGTGTTGTGGTGTAGTCTTGATATAAGCTGGACTTGTACCTCATTTTCCATTTTTGTTTTGGATACAGAATGCTGTACGGATAGTGTTTGCCAAGGTGCTTTGTTACTTGCGAATTGTGCCTCCGCAGTCAGTTCTTGTGAGACAGTGGACAGAGGGTCAGTAAGCATCATTTTAATATTGGAGGGGGAATAAAGGCCAATATATTCAAGAATTCTAATGAAGGATAATCCCTTAAACTTTGCCTTCAATAATATTTATCTGCATCAATACCTATGAAGAATGAAGTGCCTATGCCATTTTGATGCCCTTCTCGTTAATTTTGTATGAAGTTTTCTGCTCAGTTATTTCACGCAGTTCTGATTGTTTATCATATAAGTGTTGCAAAGTATGTGTGTCAGGGGTAAGTGGTTTTGTGTGTGCGCTACAGGAATGGAATGTTTTTAATGTATGCGTGGTGTGCAGAGATGTGGCTTCTGTAATGTGTATGTTTGGGGCTGCAATTAGCAGTTGTGTGTTATGACCATACCAGCTGTGCTGTGGATGGGTGTTTTAATATTGTTAGTTCACGTGCACATTGTTAGCACTGCTTCCATGAACAAAAACATAAAAAATTCCCAACCATGTGAGAGCAGAGCACCATCTCCCTCTCATTAAAGAATATGAAGGATTTCTCTTTTTTTCTCTTTTTTTTAATGGACAAAAATATCCCCAACATGAATGTGTGCCTCATTTTATTACCATTTTGGAACAGATTGTTTCTGCAAAGCTGTGAGTCAGGCCCAGAGTTATTGTAGTGCATTATGACCCCTGTAATGATGTAATGTTCTATCGTATACCTTCCGTAACAATTAATTTAAGCAGTGTACTCTGCTCACTTCTAGAATATGCTTGAGATGGAAATAAATTAAAATTTTACTTGCTAATCTGAAATGGTTAATTGTGTACTAATGTTGATTTAGTTGTGTGAGAGCTGTTGGTTCTACCCCAATCTCAAGCAATTTT
Source organism: Megalops atlanticus (assembly GCA_019176425.1). Taxonomy (NCBI): domain Eukaryota; kingdom Metazoa; phylum Chordata; class Actinopteri; order Elopiformes; family Megalopidae; genus Megalops; species Megalops atlanticus. The sequence goes on from CM032882.1 coordinate 38,140,858, forward strand.
TCTTGCTTTCTTGCTTGCTTATTACTGGCTGGGTCATAGTTGCTTTTTATTATGCCCTGCAACTAAATTGTAAACACATCGGTCAATGTCAAAATGATTTTATTTGCCATTTTACAGTATATCCATCTCTTCTTCCCTCTCTCCACTACTGTATCCATTAACTGATCTCAGAGTTCTAATGAAAACTGGGTAACACTGAACTGAAGAGGGCTTGGCTGTCAAAAAAGCATTTCTTGTTCTGTAGTCACATTCCTATCTGATGGTGATTGCAGTGGGTGTGGTCAGAGACTGAAGTTGCTGGTAGAAAGGAAATGACTTATTTTCTTATTGTATATTTGTCATTAAGTATCACAATTGCATAGTAAGTGTAGCAGGTGTACTATAGAGACCCTTGCCACAAAATGGTATCCTTAACAACTTTTAGTGGAATAGGACCCGGCTTCCAGGCAAAAACTCATAAACTTAATGGCAAAGGATTGGAGGAGTGTTTAACCATACCTCCTTCCTCTGTTTCCTCTGAAAACTGTAGCACTACTCACAAATGGCTGTGAATTCTGCTGTGGCAAGCCAGGTCCAGGCTGTCTACAGGGTCTCACACACACACACACACACACACACACACACACACACACACACACACACACACACACACACACACACACACACACACACACACACTCACACTACCTGTTTCTTCTCTGTGCACTATATCATATGGGTGAAGGAGACCACAACAGATTATCTACTGTTCACTATTTTGGCTGCTAAATTTCAGCTATGTATATCTGGTCTGGCTTGGTCTGAGTATGTTTGCAATCGAGACAGACTTGTGTTTGAAGTAGGGCAAAGGCTGGCTGGGATGGTTCTCTGTCACCTTTGTTTTCGGCTTTGAGAGAATCGTGCTATGCATCAGCCACTCCTGTCGCCATATTTCAGGGTTTGGAAACCGGTGATTGCGTCAGTACTTTCTTTAGGAGGGACAGCTGGACCGTATTCATCCTTTGTTTTGTGGAGCACGCCTTTCAAACCTGTGGTTAAGCAACCAAGCCTCTACCATGAACGTGCCTCCCTGAATTCCTCAAAGAGATCGGAAAAGAAATTGTGACACTTCATTTAACATCTACATTTGTCTTTTGCATATTTTGTAAAGTACTGAAGGTCAAAAATCTAGCTCCCTCTGTAATCTTGCAAGACAGTGGTTTTACTGAAAATGAATTTCAGATCGTTCAAACACTGTGCATCATTCAGACAGCCCATGCTGACAGTGTGGACCCCATTTTTTGAGTTTTTGTTTGTGTTACAGAAACATGTTTACATTGTTAAACTACTATATGTGGTATTGTGAATTACTTCATATTAACATATGTTGAAGTCTTATTAAAAAATAAATGAAGGCATGTTCATCAAGATTAAAGACATTCTCTGCTGTGTTAGGAGCAAATGCACTGATCTTACAGTACATTGTAATGTGTACAGTATTTGACAGAATTCCCCTTGCTGTGTCAAAAACGTTACACATAATACTCTGTCTATAGTCTATAAAAGAAAAAAATAAAAAAACTTATTTATGGAGCCTGTTCCTCTTTTCTGACAATTTTATGACAGTTGAAAAGTGCATTATCCTACGATGCAGGAGATCAACAATGTAACTGAGGGGCAACTCATCTTCCTTGCTGTGTCACATTACATTAGAAAACTTTTGGCCTTTTCCCAAATGAATGTGTGCAGATACACAGGTGGACTGTGCACTTCCTGCTACCTGTCCTTGTGGAATGGTGTTCTTTCTTTTATGACATCAATCTAAGTGTTCATACCTAATGTCTGTGCCACTCATGTGACTGCCTCTTCCCAATATGTCTGTTCCTACAAACTGCTTCTTCCTAATACGTTTGCCCCTGCACAATGGAAAAAGGCACATAGACAAACTGTCGCTTGTTTGCACAAATGTGGCGACATCTATGCTAAGTCTGACCTTAGCATAACCCTTAAGCAACAGAGCACATTAGAACGTTCAGCCACCACCCAGCTTTATGACGTGCATTTAAAAAAAAAAACAAAAAAAAAACACAATCACCGTGGAATGAAAATGGAAATATCTTTGTGGCTCTCTCCATGAGAGTGGATAGATGCACTTGTCTACAAGCGAACAAGGTAGCACTGTTGTCATGAAAGGGGTAATTTTGCTGTTTAGGGTCATTGAAATATTGTTGTAAATTAGTTATTCAGTTTCTATAAATGTGTGTGGATACTGGGATATGGAACTGACAAAGATGTATGCTAGGAATTGTATTCCTTTCACCCACACGACCATCCTATCTATTTTAGTCTCAGTAGGTAAGACAAAAGAGAAAGAGATGATTCACCTAATGATACAGGCAATGTTTTGGTGTTCATGAGACTAGGAAACAACTTAAACACACAAACACGGGCCCATTTCTAGACACGTGGCTCCTTGCAACAGGTATTTGTGTGGTGGATCAACATAGCATACAAACACATATTGTACTAAGTTGGAAATCAAGTTGTTTTCCAATTGGTGTTTCAAGTATAGTTTATGGGTTTCTTTTCATCAAAGCAATACTATCAGTGAAAATGAAGTGGATGAAACGATTTGACTTTGGCATTTTTCTGGAGATCAGCATGCTTGGCTGTAAAGGGATTGGTTATTACACTTAAACACACTAACAACAGACCAATTTTAATTACTTATTATGCAAGCTGTATATATACCTTCAGCAAACCCCCTATCAAGGTGCAGGCTAATTGAACAACACTGCTTACAGTTAATCAACATTGATTCTGAACCAGGACAGTCAGACCAAATAGAGGTGACCTCACAATGCATTAGCCCCTCCCTCATTTTCAGGTGAGGTGTTGAGTGACAGCGCAGAGGAAGTATGTGGACTGTAGCCATAGCAACTGTGACAAGACCAATCCACAATGAACTAGTTCGAACTCAAAGTGAGTCTTAAGCAAAATCAGTACAGTCAGTACAGAGTCAGCTAACAATTCTATCCAAAAGGGCTCTGTAAGACTGAGGGTGGAGCAGACTAGGGTTTGACATTTTGGTATTTGTAACTATAAAAGCTTACTGGTCTTGCTTAGTGTGTATAGTGTCTTTCAGTGGTAGAGTTCAGCTGTAACTGGAGTTTCAGTTTTACAGTTGCCATAATTTTTTATCAGTCTTATATCTCATTAATGGGAATATAACCCTTGCAGTCCTGACCCCAGACATTGCGTAATATGCAATTCTGTTGTTCAGTAATATTAAAAATGCGTAATGCTGTAGGTTTTTTTCCTGTTATATTGGGCTATTACGTAATTCCACAATCAGGTTTATCTACACAGTGAAAACAATATATGTCAGAGGAGAGCTGAACACTTTGTGCCAAGTTAGCAGGCGATGAGCTTTGTGAAGTTATTTTCTCAAACTCACATTGTAAAACAAGCAACTTTTAAGCATCAATTTGCAGTCTAAGCATAACAAAATGCATGCTTTGAGCAGATGCTATATCCATGCAAGTGCCATATAAGAGGTAAAAGGACAAATGCAAGCCTTCACTTTAATAAAAATTGACTACTGAGTGTGACAGTTACCCATTAGAACCAGTCAGGGGAACCAGTCAGGGGACAGACACATTGTCTCTACCCTTCCAACAGACATTTCAAGGTTCCGCTTAGACAACATCAGAAACAAGCAGTAGCAAACAGTTAAAATGGTCCCACAAACAAATGCAAACAATTATCCATTTTTGGTTCAGGCAACAATCCAATAATGATTTTCATTGTGCCTGTTGTTCATTGATTCATTGACAGTCATTGATTCAATATAAACCTTTTGCACATTAGCATGCTGTTGTGGTATTGCTTTGGTACATATCCAACTATACAAAGTTACAGTATGCAGTCTGTGAGAGTTATTTAAGCAAATAAATAATGCACTGATTGTCTCAGTGTAACCAAAGAAAACAACACCAGACTTACTTATATATAACAGAGTATATGAGTATATGTCTGTGTATGGATAAAATGACTACACAATTTCATTATCCACTCATGTTACAATCTTTAAGTCATCTGTTTCCACGTCTTTGCAGCCTTATGCTAATCAGACTGTTTCTATTGGCTGAAAGGCATATTGTCTTTATTCAATTATATTTCAACAGCAATGCACTACTGTGGCCAATCGCCTTTGGGCAATTAGCATATTACATACCCACAGGTGAGGAACCTGAGGAAAGAATTCCACTTATCAAGCTTTCATAAACAAAAAGAATCCCGTCGGGTTACATTTGCCTTTCATTGTTCTGTCGTGCAGACCTGAGCAGAAGTTGCTGGTGCCCCATCGGCAGATAGTAACCCTTGTGCAAGATATCATATTCACCTGGTCCCACTTGCTGAGGACATGTACTGTTCTAAAATGAAAAAAATAAAGCAGTCTGTATACTTACGTAACTTTCAAAAGGTTGCTTTTGTAAATGCACTATCATCATTCAGTGAAGACCAGATAGGGAGCAACTTTCTGTACGGTGTATGTTCACTTGATGCCACATTAATCAAAATCAAACTGTCGGGAGCTACCTGAAGGTACAGGCCACTTATATTTCTCATTTTAGTTTTCCTTCTTGCCTTGTACCTCAGACTGAAAGAACATTAATATGCACATCTTTAAGCTTCATATTTAAATTACTCCCATAAGTATTTCCATAAATTAAATTATTGCTTATATGAAAGAATGCTTGTTCTTCCACACGGACAATGTCCAGAGCCTTACATCTCTGCTAGAAAAGTTATGTATCAATAATGATTATTCAATGAAGAATAGTACCAAAGTAACAGCAGTTCCCAAAACAAGCAAGTCTTTTTCACAGTGGAGAAGGTGGGCAAAAATTTGCACTTTTGTTGCTTTACGTCCACTTTCTCTGGATAATGAATTAAGCTTCTGAAATGATGTCACAGTTTTTCACTGAACTGTGTGTGCAAAGGGCGGGAGGAGGGGCTATCCATATTGATCTTCCTGTAAATCACAGCCCAATACTGTTTCTACAGCTAAGCAAGTTGTGACAGCATTATGGGAATAAACAACTGATAAAACACAGTTTTTTTGTTTACTGTAGAAAAATACACCAACAGCTTGTAACATGTAATATTTAGGGCTTGCTTGTCCTGTTTGAAAAGTTAGTGCATGACTGCTTGTTAATTAATTATGACTTATGACTTAGACTCAGTTTAGCAACTTTACATTGATCCAAAGCAACACATTTGTAATTATGAAAACTCCTTCAAAATAGCATTTTAATGATGCTTTTCTATTATGAGTAAAGTTTATTATGTATTTCCTACCTACTTATTGCTTGCCAACTACTTTTAAAAATAACCCATGCTTATTTAATATGTAGGAATATACCCTATTAACTAACCTAACAATATAAGCAGGTGCTGAAATGTGACCAATAATTATATAGATATTACTGAAAATCCTAAGATGTTTCTGGGTGTTCTTTATTCAATTTTAGGTAGCTAGGTGTGTATATAGCTACCTACATGTACACATGTTATTTTAGATAGATGATATACTAGAGATTCTAAAAGATTTTAAGACTTGCTTCATAATTTGTAAAGCTTATTGTCAATTTCACAGTTTACAGTAATGAGCAACATATGCAGCTTTGCAGAACTATTCCTCCCAGACATAGGGTTTACTTTGTGTATCAGCAGTTTCAAAAAGAATTATGCAAATATGATGTGAAAGTCAAGCTGCTTTTCCCCAATTTTTTACATTTAAAACCACATATCATATGAAGCTGTGCCATCCATGCAACATGTAACTCTACACTACACTAATATGGAAAGGTAATGTGTGAAAAACTGTTGAAATGCATCTGCCTCTGCACACACCAAGACTTTCTCACGTTCTGAGGAAATCTGAGAGAATCATCAGAGACACCAATGCATGTGACTTCACTGTCTTGTACTGTACCCAAGGCAATCTTAATCTTTCCCCATTCCCATTACCCAGGAATATTTTTGTGTATATGTCTGTGTGCATGCATGTGTGTGTGTGTGTGTGTGTGTGTGTGTGTGTGTGTGTGTGAAAGAAGAGAGATGGAGATTGACAGACAGAGAAAGAGACAGAGAGATCTAACACATATATGTATGTATAGTACATGTTTGTATGACATTTAACCAGCGCAGACATTTGTAAAAAAAATATTTCTTCTGGACTTAAGTCATCAATGAAGCGATTCTCTCAAAAAGGCTTATGGGATTCTGCTGTTACTGATTCTGCTGTTACCAGGATCAGGGCAAAGGCGATTCATTATAATTGCCTCTCAATGTGGCCTGCTGGCATCCTGTGATATTCTACTGTTACCTGAGACAGTTCTTCAGTGGAAAAATTGCCAGGATTAGCACTAATCACCAAATACCCCAGGTCTACTTTAAATAAATAAATAAATGAAGTGCGCCACAACAGTTTGCTCAGCAACCACAGATTTGCATAAGCCAATGCAGGCTTGTTTGCCCCCATGTTTTCATGGAAACCTTTGTCTCCAGGAAAGTCAAGGAAACGAATGAACTCTTTCGTTGAAGAAAGGTCTTTCATTGCCATTATAAGGCTGTGCAAAGGTGTAGCTTTATGTGGTGTGTGGTTGTCAAGGTGACAGTCACACCCAACTGCTGTGCTTCCCAGCGAGCCATTGGCCAGCAGATCATTACATTTACATTTTTATCATGGGTCACAACAACACCATCTATTTTCCATATATGGAACAGACAGCCAGCTTGGTGTGTTCCATATTGAAACTTTTGTCTCTGCCATTGTTGAAGCTATGAGCATTATGAACTCATTATGAAAGTTTTTGCAGGGGTGTGATCTAAGCAGAACATCCAACGTGCATGTAGCATGACAAACAGCACAAGAACCTGCTGTAACCAACCAGAACCTTCTAGGTGGACAATTTGAATGGAAAGACAATGGAAAGATAAAGTCAGTGGTTACTCCATCCTTGGGCTATGCAAGTTCAATAAATTTGTGCAATGACCTATGCCAACACCATGTTTATCCTGCTGATCTTGGGTAGATGTGAGTTACGTGAGTGAGACACGTAACTTTTTTTTCTTTTGAGATTGAGGCATTCAGTTCCATTCATAACACTGATTCGACAAAAAATATTCAGGAAAAAATGGGGAAATACCAAGCTCATGTGCTTAGAGAATAATGAGAGCATAATTGCTTCATCCTCTGCCATAGAAAAATATATACCTTACACAGCTATGGAGGCATTTTTCTAACGGGTGAATTTCACATTTAATGCAAGTCTTTGGCCCCTCCTGGTGGTAGACAGTTGAAATTTCTTCAGCAAGGTCCTTCCAAATGTCATTATAATCACATACGATAATCTGAAAATCATTACCCATATAACATTTATTTCAGTTGTTACAACTATAGTCTTATCCAGGGCTACTAACAGTGAATAAATCAATTTCAAAGCAATTATAGCTATTATTGTTACAATATATTTTAAGTCAAATAAAATAAATAATCTTTTCTGATATAAATCACCAGATTTTAATCAAATTAAATAACAAAAATGTGAAAATCACAAACATAAGCTCATCAGTATTCAAAGGAAAGGAATACAGATGTAAAACAATCTTCAACTGTAAACTTGATGCTGCTGTTACTGAAATGATTAATACACATTCAAGAAAAAGAGGCACACATGCTCATGATATGAAATGATTAATTCCAAAGTGCTGACATACATATTCCAAAGTGCTGCGTTATGCAGAAACTGGATGGTGTTGAAAACTACATTTAGACAGTGTTGAACACTACGAATGCAATTACATTGTTTAAATACAAATGAAATTATAAATACCTTGTTTCATGAACTGATGTATCTACTGACATAAAGTACATAAGCACATCTAAGAGGGTTTAAGATATACCGTTACTGATCATGGAATGATGTTGCCACTTCCGGTCTTTTGGTTTTCACCTGCATCAAGAAATTCAGACACAAAATGACTAATTTAACCATAAAAAAAAAATCAAAATATAAACTTTGATTTAGCTGGAAATAACAATTTGGTCACTTCTGACCCAGCCATGCTTTGTGTGACAATATTTATACCTTGTTTTTAATTTCTCATTTCAACTACACGTTACAAAATATATTGGGATTTATTAAACAATTGCCATGACCTCTCAAATTGACTGAGTAAAAAAATGTATCAGTACCAAAAGCAATAACAATGCTCACTTTGTCTGAAATACCTACGTTTAAGGAAGTGTCCACTTTCTCCAGCTGGGGTCGAAAAACTCCAGGGAAGGATTCATCGGCAAAGCTGATGCTGTCATCCAGGTCGTATGTTCCAGTTTTCCTTGGCATTCTTCCAGCATTATCCAAGTCTGACATAAATACAAATACAATATTATTACATATATAATATTTAATTACGATAAATACAAATATTTACCTGTGCTTCTTAATGCAATAGTAATACATTTAGTAATCAATGATTATTGATTTTTTTACATTGATTGTAAGGCTGATTGTAATGCTTAATTATTATTGCTTACAATATTTTCCATTGTGTTTTGTATCTACTTTTCTTATGTCTTTATGATATACTTAATATCTTATTTATCATTATTATTATTATTATTATTATTATTATTATTATTATTATTATCACAAACAAACCTGTATATGAAAAGTTGAAGTAGTCCTCACCCATTGAAAACAATCGTCTTGCAGGTGGGTTGTGACTGTTCCTATATGATGGTATAATGAAACGCATACTGTGAAGGTTCGGTTGTTGTATGAAATATCACACACACACACATACACACACACAGCTGAATACAATATATTAAACTTCATTTAACCAGAAAATGAGAACTCACTTTTTTACCGTAATGAGCCGTAATTATGCGTGTGTTAATGACCCACCATAATGGTCTCTTCTTCCTGAGCACGATGACGGCCACGATAAGAATGAGAAGGAGGAGAAGCAGCGCCCCCAGCGTGCTGAAGAGGACGGCGTAGAACCCGGTCCCCCAGCGGAAAAGCTCGCACCGCGCTCCGTAGTACTGCTCCATCAGCCACTCGTAGCACCTGGGTGAATAAGTCAGGGAATACGATCACCTCTCTGACAAGCAGAGTCGGGGTCATTTCCATTTCAATTCTCTCAATGTAAGGAATTAATTTAAATTCAATTAATCAACAGAAAATTGCCCATCGTTTTCCGTGAAGATTTTTCAATCTGTTAATTTCCATAACTGAAACAGAATTGCCCCGACTCTGTTTTAAAAGTTGCAAGTAAGATGCAAGTAAACATACTTCATTATAAATTACAATTTACAATTAAATTTGCAATTACAATCTTAGTACTTGTAGAAGAAAATAAAAAATGGCAAAAATAAAAATAACCTGGGTCAAATGTATATCACTCCCTTCAAAAATATTGTGATATTTTTATTTATATATGAAAAACAATGGATCCAGAAAGAAAATCTTACTTGCAAACTGGCCCATTCTTCTTGTTAAAACATTCTCCATGTTGATTGCAGTAGTTGAGATACTTCCTACAAGGACCCACACAGTGCCAGCTGCCTTCAGAAACCTCCATTGTGTAGTTTGCGAAATCCAAGCTGCAGCTCACATAAGGTCTTAGGTCTATAATATCTAGCACAAAAATCCAAAAAACCCTCATGAAGTTACTTGTCATCACGGCGGTAGCAGTCATAATAATCCTTTTACTCATTAAATGTCTTAGAATACCTTCATGAATATATATGGAGAGAGAGAGAGGGAGAGAGGAAGATAGATACATATTTCATGTGCAATCACATGCATAAATTGGAATTGGACTTAAATACAGTATAAACACAAAGAACAAATACAAACATAAAATGAAATTGCCAATGTGACAGTTTTAGGGTGGTATTGTACTTACTCCTTATTTTTGTGGGTTGCAAATCAATTTTATACATTTCAACTGTTACATCTCCAAGGGCTTGACTTAAGTTTTTGTAATTGCCTGTGTTGTTGAAAATACTCTCTAATGTTGGCTCCAATCCATTGTTGAGAAATTCAATTTGTGATGCGTTGTTGGGGTAGCTGTATTCAGCAATGCTGTCAGCATTAACACTTCCTCTCCTGTGAAATAAATTAAATTCAGGTCAAATGTATGCCTTAGTAGAAACACTGATAGACAACGTCTCCTTGTATGTGAGACAGCGCAGACAAAATTAAGATTCTGCCAAGGAAGATACATTTGAAAAAAGAAACATACCTTAAATTAGTACTGGCAATGCCTTTAAAATTGCGTGCATCAGCTTGTTTACACAAGATCTCTAGCTGTAAAAAAAGAGAAAAACATGATCATACAATCATAAGTTTACTTCTTAAACTGTTCAGGCTAGTCCTCCATCCTCCGGTTTAGCTTTGGAGGGTCCTTGTGCAGCAAAAGAACAGAAGTCATACCGTAACTGTTAAGACTTTGATGAATTTTTGGGACTCGGGGGAGTCCAGATTTTCAAATTCAGGGGGAAATTCCATCATAATTCTCAAGGAGATGTTCACTCTTCTGGTTGGTACTGCTTGCTGATCTGTTAAAAAAAAGCCACATTCATCTTTCTGTGTGAGTGAAAAAGGGGGGGGGGGGGCTTATACATTAAAATGTTTTTAAAAAAACATTTTAATGTATAATTGCTGGACTACTTAAGATCTTTTTTTATAAACATACAACCACACAATGTACAATGTTTTCAACAGAACAACAGGATATAAGCAACATAAATGGACTATACGGACATTACAACATTAATTAGGCCTATACAAAAACATTCAAAGCAAGTGGTAGGGGATTACACTTAAATTACAGAGAATTTTTTTTACAGATCAAGAAGGTTTTGCTAGCTTTAGAATTTGTACAAAATTTCAAAGTATCCAAATATATATTAAAGATGGCTTTGAAAATAATAAAGTTTAGTTTTTTGTCAGAGAATTGGCTGGTGTGTATATGATATTTACCAAAAAGTAACAAAAGATTGATAAAGAACAATTTATCCTTATCAGTAAGGTCATTCTTCTACAAGAGTACATGCTCTTCTGTGACATTAAAGTGCATACAGTTTTTGTTTATGAAATTAATCATATCAGTCCAAAAGACTCTGCTATACAAGCATTCCCAGGACAGATGTATTAAAGTTTCTTCACAGTTTTTACAAAAACAGCAGTTAGTATCCAAAGATTTCACTGGATAACATTTGCATAATTTTTAAGGAAACTTCTTTCACTCCATTTGTTATTAAGTACTTTTTTGGTAATAGCCAGGACCATTTCCAGTCAATGTTTTCATAAATGTTACTCCAGTGAAATACCGCAGAAGGCTTGGTAACAATATCTCTTAGAATTACATTTCTTATACATTTATTAGTTGCTTTATTACTTAATAGTGAACATTCTGCATTTATGTAAATAACTACTTAAGATCAATATTCTTGTATATGCTTTTACTTGTTAGCCAACAGGAAAAAACTGCAGCAGAGTACAGGAGGAGGGCCCCAACCACTGACCAGTGGAGGAAAGAACAGTGAACTAAATGACATTTTAAAATAACGGTTCAGCTTTCAAAGGGTTCAGACACACAAGATTCAGTTGGCACCTATTCAATCCTGTGAAAGGATTTCATATTCACAAAATCTTCACCATCTATGGGTACATGTCAGATTGACAAAATTGCATGGATTTATGGCCAGAGAAAACAACAAAAATATGCGAAAGCGCTTAAATGCAAGGTACAATCTTCAAATGACTCTGCATACCGTGGCTATTTCGATGCGTTCTGCATGGACAATCCTGGAAAGAAAGCTGGCATTGATAACGAAAAAAAATTACTTGTGGCGTAGAAGGCTTGTAAAAGAAACGATAGACTGCAATGAAAAACGATAACTCTCATAAAGGTATTGTTATCAATAAGACGGAACACCTGTTCGAGGTCTAATAATTCTTTAACGGTGCAATGACGACCAAGCGACCCCCAGAAAAGTGTCTGTGAATTTGCTTTATTTTTGATATGTGTGATAACACTGTTTTTAATTACAAAATGTAAATTAAAATAAATAAAATTCTTGCCGGCAAGCAAACAATGAATAAAAATTTCAATAAAAATACCACCATGGGCGAAAACACTCAGATTTTGTTTCTTGTCTGCCTGCCTGTATCACGTAAAATTCCTCCCTTTAGCATTCGTTCTAGTCTCTGGCATCACACAGTTGACAACTTGACATGACTTCCAAGGCCACTTGACTTCCAGTGGGGTTTCTGTAGATGGTGGAGCCTTTTCTCTGGTTGTTTGCTGAGGCCTTGTGATCTCTGTGGAAGCTGTTGAGTGAGGCTGTTGCGGCGTGGAGAATTCAGTAGTTAGGGCTGGGCTTTGCGTGGATTGAGGCACGTGTTCTGTGGAAGCGTGTTTGGGGATTGTGGTTGCAGTGGAAGACGGGATTTCCGCAGTAGATGCGGAAGTGGCTGATTGCGTGGTGAGATTTGAGGTTGACTTTGTGGGAGCTGTTGAGCGAGGTGCTTCTGGAGTAGAGAATTCAGTAGTTGCCAGGGGGGTTTCTGTAGATTTTTGCGTTATTTCTGTGGAGGGGTGTTCGTGGCGGGTGGTTTCAGATGTGGTTGTTTCAGAGGTGGGTGCAGAGCTCACTGATTCTGTGGTAAAGGTAGAGAGAAAGGGTGTTGAGCGATGCACTTGTTGAGTGGAAATTGCAGCGCTTGTAGCTGGGCTGCTTTCAGTAGGCTGTTTTGTGGCTCCTGTGGAAACATGCTCCTTGACTTTGGTTGCAGCAAAAGATGTCATTTGTGAAACGGAGGCTGGAGTCACTGATTGTGTGGTGATTTGTGAGGTTGAGCTTGTAGCTGTTGTGGAGTTGTGCAGTTGTGGCGTAGAGAAGTTTGTGGATGTGGTGGGGCGCTGGGTAGATTGTTTGGTGACTTGGGCGGAGGTGGTTTGGTGGCTTTCGGTTGCAGCTGAAGATGTGATTTCTGCACTAGTGAGCAGAGTGACGGATGCTGTGGTGAGAGTTGATGTGGAGCTAATGGGCGCTGTTGTGTGATGCAGCTGTGCGGTGGAGAATTTGGTGGTGATCTCTGGGCTTTGTGTAGATTCCTGTGTGACCCCTGTGGAAGCAGTGGCGTGATGCAGCGCTGATGTAGAGAAGTGAGCAGTTACGAGTGGGGTTTCTGTAGATGGTGGAGCCTTTTCTCTGGTTGTTTGCTGAGGCCTTGTGATCTCTGTGGAAGCTGTTGAGTGAGGCTGTTGCGGCGTGGAGAATTCAGTAGTTAGGGCTGGGCTTTGCGTGGATTGAGGCGCGTGTTCTGTGGAAGCGTGTTTGGGGATTGTGGTTGCAGTGGAAGAGGGGATTTCCGCAGTAGATGCGGAAGTGGCTGATTGCGTGGTGAGATTTGAGGTTGACTTTGTGGGAGCTGTTGAGCGAGGTGCTTCTGGAGTAGAGAATTCAGTAGTTGCCAGGGGGGTTTCTGTAGATTTTTGCGTTATTTCTGTGGGTGCAGAGCTCACTGATTCTGTGGTAAAGGTAGAGAGAAAGGGTGTTGAGCGATGCACTTGTTGAGTGGAAATTGCAGCGCTTGTAGCTGGGCTGCTTTCAGTAGGCTGTTTTGTGGCTCCTGTGGAAACATGCTCCTTGACTTTGGTTGCAGCAAAAGATGTCATTTGTGAAACGGAGGCTGGAGTCACTGATTGTGTGGTGATTTGTGAGGTTGAGCTTGTAGCTGTTGTTGAGTTGTGCAGTTGTGGCGTAGAGAAGTTTATGGATGTGGTGGGGCGCTGGGTAGATTGTTTGGTGACTTGGGCGGAGGTGGTTTGGTGGCTTTCGGTTGCAGCTGAAGACGTGATTTCTGCACTAGTGAGCAGAGTGACGGATGCTGTGGTGAGAGTTGATGTGGAGCTAATGGGCGCTGTTGTGTGATGCAGCTGTGCGGTGGAGAATTTGGTGGTGATCTCTGGGCTTTGTGTAGATTCCTGTGTGACCTCTGTGGAAGCAGTGGCGTGATGCAGCGCTGATGTAGAGAAGTGAGCAGTTACGAGTGGGGTTTCTGTAGATGGTGGAGCCTTTTCTCTGGTTGTTTGCTGAGGCCTTGTGATCTCTGTGGAAGCTGTTGAGTGAGGCTGTTGCGGCGTGGAGAATTCAGTAGTTAGGGCTGGGCTTTGCGTGGATTGAGGCACGTGTTCTGTGGAAGCGTGTTTGGGGATTGTGGTTGCAGTGGAAGAGGGGATTTCCGCAGTAGATGCTGAAGTGGCTGATTGCGTGGTGAGATTTGAGGTTGACTTTGTGGGAGCTGTTGAGCGAGGTGCTTCTGGAGTAGAGAATTCAGTAGTTGCCAGGGGGGTTTCTGTAGATTTTTGCGTTATTTCTGTGGAGGGGTGTTCGTGGCGGGTGGTTTCAGATGTGGTTGTTTCAGAGGTGGGTGCAGAGCTCACTGATTCTGTGGTAAAGGTAGAGAGAAAGGGTGTTGAGCGATGCACTTGTTGAGTGGAAATTGCAGCGCTTGTAGCTGGGCTGCTTTCAGTAGGCTGTTTTGTGGCTCCTGTGGAAACATGCTCCTTGACTTTGGTTGCAGCAAAAGATGTCATTTGTGAAACGGAGGCTGGAGTCACTGATTGTGTGGTGATTTGTGAGGTTGAGCTTGTAGCTGTTGTTGAGTTGTGCAGTTGTGGCGTAGAGAAGTTTATGGATGTGGTGGGGCGCTGGGTAGATTGTTTGGTGACTTGGGCGGAGGTGGTTTGGTGGCTTTCGGTTGCAGCTGAAGATGTGATTTCTGCACTAGTGAGCAGAGTGACGGATGCTGTGGTGAGAGTTGATGTGGAGCTAATGGGCGCTGTTGTGTGATGCAGCTGTGCGGTTGAGAATTTGGTGGTGATCTCTGGGCTTTGTGTAGATTCCTGTGTGCCCCTGTGGAAGCAGTGGCGTGATGCAGCGCTGATGTAGAGAAGTGAGCAGTTACGAGTGGGGTTTCTGTAGATGGTGGAGCCTTTTCTCTGGTTGTTTGCTGAGGCCTTGTGATCTCTGTGGAAGCTGTTGAGTGAGGCTGTTGCGGCGTGGAGAATTCAGTAGTTAGGGCTGGGCTTTGCGTGGATTGAGGCACGTGTTCTGTGGAAGCGTGTTTGGGGATTGTGGTTGCAGTGGAAGAGGGGATTTCCGCAGTAGATGCGGAAGTGGCTGATTGCGTGGTGAGATTTGAGGTTGACTTTGTGGGAGCTGTTGAGCGAGGTGCTTCTGGAGTAGAGAATTCAGTAGTTGCCAGGGGGGTTTCTGTAGATTTTTGCGTTATTTCTGTGGAGGGGTGTTCGTGGCGGGTGGTTTCAGATGTGGTTGTTTCAGAGGTGGGTGCAGAGCTCACTGATTCTGTGGTAAAGGTAGAGAGAAAGGGTGTTGAGCGATGCACTTGTTGAGTGGAAATTGCAGCGCTTGTAGCTGGGCTGCTTTCAGTAGGCTGTTTTGTGGCTCCTGTGGAAACATGCTCCTTGACTTTGGTTGCAGCAAAAGATGTCATTTGTGAAACGGAGGCTGGAGTCACTGATTGTGTGGTGATTTGTGAGGTTGAGCTTGTAGCTGTTGTTGAGTTGTGCAGTTGTGGCGTAGAGAAGTTTTTGGATGTGGTGGGCGCTGGGTAGATTGTTTGGTGACTTGGGCGGAGGTGGTTTGGTGGCTTTCGGTTGCAGCTGAAGACGTGATTTCTGCACTAGTGAGCAGAGTGACGGATGCTGTGGTGAGAGTTGATGTGGAGCTAATGGGCGCTGTTGTGTGATGCAGCTGTGCGGTGGAGAATTTGGTGGTGATCTCTGGGCTTTGTGTAGATTCCTGTGTGACCCCTGTGGAAGCAGTGGCGTGATGCAGCGCTGATGTAGAGAAGTGAGCAGTTACGAGTGGGGTTTCTGTAGATGGTGGAGCCTTTTCTCTGGTTGTTTGCTGAGGCCTTGTGATCTCTGTGGAAGCTGTTGAGTGAGGCTGTTGCGGCGTGGAGAATTCAGTAGTTAGGGCTGGGCTTTGCGTGGATTGAGGCACGTGTTCTGTGGAAGCGTGTTTGGGGATTGTGGTTGCAGTGGAAGAGGGATTTCCGCAGTAGATGCTGAAGTGGCTGATTGCGTGGTGAGATTTGAGGTTGACTTTGTGGGAGCTGTTGAGCGAGGTGCTTCTGGAGTAGAGAATTCAGTAGTTGCCAGGGGGTTTCTGTAGATTTTGCGTTATTTCTGTGGAGGGTGTTCGTGGCGGGTGGTTTCAGATGTGGTTGTTTCAGAGGTGGGTGCAGAGCTCACTGATTCTGTGGTAAAGGTAGAGAGAAAGGGTGTTGAGCGATGCACTTGTTGAGTGGAAATTGCAGCGCTTGTAGCTGGGCTGCTTTCAGTAGGCTGTTTTGTGGCTCCTGTGGAAACATGCTCCTTGACTTTGGTTGCAGCAAAAGATGTCATTTGTGAAACGGAGGCTGGAGTCACTGATTGTGTGGTGATTTGTGAGGTTGAGCTTGTAGCTGTTGTTGAGTTGTGCAGTTGTGGCTTAGAGAAGTTTATGGATGTGGTGGGGCGCTGGGTAGATTGTTTGGTGACTTGGGCGGAGGTGGTTTGGTGGCTTTCGGTTGCAGCTGAAGACGTGATTTCTGCACTAGTGAGCAGAGTGACGGATGCTGTGGTGAGAGTTGATGTGGAGCTAATGGGCGCTGTTGTGTGATGCAGCTGTGCGGTGGAGAATTTGGTGGTGATCTCTGGGCTTTGTGTAGATTCCTGTGTGCCCCCTGTGGAAGCAGTGGCGTGATGCAGCGCTGATGTAGAGAAGTGAGCAGTTACGAGTGGGGTTTCTGTAGATGGTGGAGCCTTTTCTCTGGTTGTTTGCTGAGGCCTTGTGATCTCTGTGGAAGCTGTTGAGTGAGGCTGTTGCGGCGTGGAGAATTCAGTAGTTAGGGCTGGGCTTTGCGTGGATTGAGGCACGTGTTCTGTGGAAGCGTGTTTGGGGATTGTGGTTGCAGTGGAAGAGGGGATTTCCGCAGTAGATGCGGAAGTGGCTGATTGCGTGGTGAGATTTGAGGTTGACTTTGTGGGAGCTGTTGAGCGAGGTGCTTCTGGAGTAGAGAATTCAGTAGTTGCCAGGGGGTTTCTGTAGATTTTTGCGTTATTTCTGTGGAGGGGTGTTCGTGGCGGGTGGTTTCAGATGTGGTTGTTTCAGAGGTGGGTGCAGAGCTCACTGATTCTGTGGTAAAGGTAGAGAGAAAGGGTGTTGAGCGATGCACTTGTTGAGTGGAAATTGCAGCGCTTGTAGCTGGGCTGCTTTCAGTAGGCTGTTTTGTGGCTCCTGTGGAAACATGCTCCTTGACTTTGGTTGCAGCAAAAGATGTCATTTGTGAAACGGAGGCTGGAGTCACTGATTGTGTGGTGATTTGTGAGGTTGAGCTTGTAGCTGTTGTTGAGTTGTGCAGTTGTGGCGTAGAGAAGTTTGTGGATGTGGTGGGGCGCTGGGTAGATTGTTTGGTGACTTGGGCGGAGGTGGTTTGGTGGCTTTCGGTTGCAGCTGAAGATGTGATTTCTGCACTAGTGAGCAGAGTGACGGATGCTGTGGTGAGAGTTGATGTGGAGCTAATGGGCGCTGTTGTGTGATGCAGCTGTGCGGTGGAGAATTTGGTGGTGATCTCTGGGCTTTGTGTAGATTCCTGTGTGCCCCCTGTGGAAGCAGTGGCGTGATGCAGCGCTGATGTAGAGAAGTGAGCAGTTACGAGTGGGGTTTCTGTAGATGGTGGAGCCTTTTCTCTGGTTGTTTGCTGAGGCCTTGTGATCTCTGTGGAAGCTGTTGAGTGAGGCTGTTGCGGCGTGGAGAATTCAGTAGTTAGGGCTGGGCTTTGCGTGGATTGAGGCACGTGTTCTGTGGAAGCGTGTTTGGGGATTGTGGTTGCAGTGGAAGACGGGATTTCCGCAGTAGATGCGGAAGTGGCTGATTGCGTGGTGAGATTTGAGGTGACTTTGTGTGAGTTGTTGAGCGAGGTGCTTCTGGAGTAGAGAATTCAGTAGTTGCCAGGGGGGTTTCTGTAGATTTTTGCGTTATTTCTGTGGAGGGGTGTTCGTGGCGGGTGGTTTCAGATGTGGTTGTTTCAGAGGTGGGTGCAGAGCTCACTGATTCTGTGGTAAAGGTAGAGAGAAAGGGTGTTGAGCGATGCACTTGTTGAGTGGAAATTGCAGCGCTTGTAGCTGGGCTGCTTTCAGTAGGCTGTTTTGTGGCTCCTGTGGAAACATGCTCCTTGACTTTGGTTGCAGCAAAAGATGTCATTTGTGAAACGGAGGCTGGAGTCACTGATTGTGTGGTGATTTGTGAGGTTGAGCTTGTAGCTGTTGTTGAGTTGTGCAGTTGTGGCGGAGAAGTTTGGATGTGGTGGGGTGGGGCGCTGGGTAGATTGTTTGGTGACTTGGGCGGAGGTGGTTTGGTGGCTTTCG
The DNA here is from genome assembly GCA_019176425.1 of Megalops atlanticus. NCBI lineage: Eukaryota > Metazoa > Chordata > Actinopteri > Elopiformes > Megalopidae > Megalops > Megalops atlanticus. The sequence goes on from CM032882.1 coordinate 38,159,368, forward strand.
GTTGCAGCTGAAGACGTGATTTCTGCACTAGTGAGCAGAGTGACGGATGCTGTGGTGAGAGTTGATGTGGAGCTAATGGGCGCTGTTGTGTGATGCAGCTGTGCGGTGGAGAATTTGGTGGTGATCTCTGGGCTTTGTGTAGATTCCTGTGTGCCCCTGTGGAAGCAGTGGCGTGATGCAGCGCTGATGTAGAGAAGTGAGCAGTTACGAGTGGGGTTTCTGTAGATGGTGGAGCCTTTTCTCTGGTTGTTTGCTGAGGCCTTGTGATCTCTGTGGAAGCTGTTGAGTGAGGCTGTTGCGGCGTGGAGAATTCAGTAGTTAGGGCTGGGCTTTGCGTGGATTGAGGCACGTGTTCTGTGGAAGCGTGTTTGGGGATTGTGGTTGCAGTGGAAGAGGGATTTCCGCAGTAGATGCGGAAGTGGCTGATTGCGTGGTGAGAGATTTGAGGTTGACTTTGTGGGAGCTGTTGAGCGAGGTGCTTCTGGAGTAGAGAATTCAGTAGTTGCCAGGGGGGTTTCTGTAGATTTTTGCGTTATTTCTGTGGAGGGGTGTTCGTGGCGGGTGGTTTCAGATGTGGTTGTTTCAGAGGTGGGTGCAGAGCTCACTGATTCTGTGGTAAAGGTAGAGAGAAAGGGTGTTGAGCGATGCACTTGTTGAGTGGAAATTGCAGCGCTTGTAGCTGGGCTGCTTTCAGTAGGCTGTTTTGTGGCTCCTGTGGAAACATGCTCCTTGACTTTGGTTGCAGCAAAAGATGTCATTTGTGAAACGGAGGCTGGAGTCACTGATTGTGTGGTGATTTGTGAGGTTGAGCTTGTAGCTGTTGTTGAGTTGTGCAGTTGTGGCGTAGAGAAGTTTATGGATGTGGTGGGGCGCTGGGTAGATTGTTTGGTGACTTGGGCGGAGGTGGTTTGGTGGCTTTCGGTTGCAGCTGAAGACGTGATTTCTGCACTAGTGAGCAGAGTGACGGATGCTGTGGTGAGAGTTGATGTGGAGCTAATGGGCGCTGTTGTGTGATGCAGCTGTGCGGTGGAGAATTTGGTGGTGATCTCTGGGCTTTGTGTAGATTCCTGTGTGACCCCTGTGGAAGCAGTGGCGTGATGCAGCGCTGATGTAGAGAAGTGAGCAGTTACGAGTGGGGTTTCTGTAGATGGTGGAGCCTTTTCTCTGGTTGTTTGCTGAGGCCTTGTGATCTCTGTGGAAGCTGTTGAGTGAGGCTGTTGCGGCGTGGAGAATTCAGTAGTTAGGGCTGGGCTTTGCGTGGATTGAGGCACGTGTTCTGTGGAAGCGTGTTTGGGGATTGTGGTTGCAGTGGAAGACGGGATTTCCGCAGTAGATGCGGAAGTGGCTGATTGCGTGGTGAGATTTGAGGTTGACTTTGTGGGAGCTGTTGAGCGAGGTGCTTCTGGAGTAGAGAATTCAGTAGTTGCCAGGGGGGTTTCTGTAGATTTTTGCGTTATTTCTGTGGGGGGTGTTCGTGGCGGGTGGTTTCAGATGTGGTTGTTTCAGAGGTGGGTGCAGAGCTCACTGATTCTGTGGTAAAGGTAGAGAGAAAGGGTGTTGAGCGATGCACTTGTTGAGTGGAAATTGCAGCGCTTGTAGCTGGGCTGCTTTCAGTAGGCTGTTTTGTGGCTCCTGTGGAAACATGCTCCTTGACTTTGGTTGCAGCAAAAGATGTCATTTGTGAAACGGAGGCTGGAGTCACTGATTGTGTGGTGATTTGTGAGGTTGAGCTTGTAGCTGTTGTTGAGTTGTGCAGTTGTGGCGTAGAGAAGTTTATGGATGTGGTGGGGCGCTGGGTAGATTGTTTGGTGACTTGGGCGGAGGTGGTTTGGTGGCTTTCGGTTGCAGCTGAAGACGTGATTTCTGCACTAGTGAGCAGAGTGACGGATGCTGTGGTGAGAGTTGATGTGGAGCTAATGGGCGCTGTTGTGTGATGCAGCTGTGCGGTTGAGAATTTGGTGGTGATCTCTGGGCTTTGTGTAGATTCCTGTGTGACCCCTGTGGAAGCAGTGGCGTGATGCAGCGCTGATGTAGAGAAGTGAGCAGTTACGAGTGGGGTTTCTGTAGATGGTGGAGCCTTTTCTCTGGTTGTTTGCTGAGGCCTTGTGATCTCTGTGGAAGCTGTTGAGTGAGGCTGTTGCGGCGTGGAGAATTCAGTAGTTAGGGCTGGGCTTTGCGTGGATTGAGGCACGTGTTCTGTGGAAGCGTGTTTGGGGATTGTGGTTGCAGTGGAAGACGGGATTTCCGCAGTAGATGCGGAAGTGGCTGATTGCGTGGTGAGATTTGAGGTTGACTTTGTGGGAGCTGTTGAGCGAGGTGCTTCTGGAGTAGAGAATTCAGTAGTTGCCAGGGGGGTTTCTGTAGATTTTTGCGTTATTTCTGTGGAGGGGTGTTCGTGGCGGGTGGTTTCAGATGTGGTTGTTTCAGAGGTGGGTGCAGAGCTCACTGATTCTGTGGTAAAGGTAGAGAGAAAGGGTGTTGAGCGATGCACTTGTTGAGTGGAAATTGCAGCGCTTGTAGCTGGGCTGCTTTCAGTAGGCTGTTTTGTGGCTCCTGTGGAAACATGCTCCTTGACTTTGGTTGCAGCAAAAGATGTCATTTGTGAAACGGAGGCTGGAGTCACTGATTGTGTGGTGATTTGTGAGGTTGAGCTTGTAGCTGTTGTTGAGTTGTGCAGTTGTGGCTTAGAGAAGGTTATGGATGTGGTGGGGCGCTGGGTAGATTGTTTGGTGACTTGGGCGGAGGTGGTTTGGTGGCTTTCGGTTGCAGCTGAAGACGTGATTTCTGCACTAGTGAGCAGAGTGACGGATGCTGTGGTGAGAGTTGATGTGGAGCTAATGGGCGCTGTTGTGTGATGCAGCTGTGCGGTGGAGAATTTGGTGGTGATCTCTGGGCTTTGTGTAGATTCCTGTGTGCCCCCTGTGGAAGCAGTGGCGTGATGCAGCGCTGATGTAGAGAAGTGAGCAGTTACGAGTGGGGTTTCTGTAGATGGTGGAGCCTTTTCTCTGGTTGTTTGCTGAGGCCTTGTGATCTCTGTGGAAGCTGTTGAGTGAGGCTGTTGCGGCGTGGAGAATTCAGTAGTTAGGGCTGGGCTTTGCGTGGATTGAGGCGCGTGTTCTGTGGAAGCGTGTTTGGGGATTGTGGTTGCAGTGGAAGAGGGGATTTCCGCAGTAGATGCGGAAGTGGCTGATTGCGTGGTGAGATTTGAGGTTGACTTTGTGGGAGCTGTTGAGCGAGGTGCTTCTGGAGTAGAGAATTCAGTAGTTGCCAGGGGGGTTTCTGTAGATTTTTGCGTTATTTCTGTGGAGGGGTGTTCGTGGCGGGTGGTTTCAGATGTGGTTGTTTCAGAGGTGGGTGCAGAGCTCACTGATTCTGTGGTAAAGGTAGAGAGAAAGGGTGTTGAGCGATGCACTTGTTGAGTGGAAATTGCAGCGCTTGTAGCTGGGCTGCTTTCAGTAGGCTGTTTTGTGGCTCCTGTGGAAACATGCTCCTTGACTTTGGTTGCAGCAAAAGATGTCATTTGTGAAACGGAGGCTGGAGTCACTGATTGTGTGGTGATTTGTGAGGTTGAGCTTGTAGCTGTTGTGGAGTTGTGCAGTTGTGGCGTAGAGAAGGTTATGGATGTGGTGGGGCGCTGGGTAGATTGTTTGGTGACTTGGGCGGAGGTGGTTTGGTGGCTTTCGGTTGCAGCTGAAGACGTGATTTCTGCACTAGTGAGCAGAGTGACGGATGCTGTGGTGAGAGTTGATGTGGAGCTAATGGGCGCTGTTGTGTGATGCAGCTGTGCGGTGGAGAATTTGGTGGTGATCTCTGGGCTTTGTGTAGATTCCTGTGTGCCCCCTGTGGAAGCAGTGGCGTGATGCAGCGCTGATGTAGAGAAGTGAGCAGTTACTAGTGGGGTTTCTGTAGATGGTGGAGCCTTTTCTCTGGTTGTTTGCTGAGGCCTTGTGATCTCTGTGGAAGCTGTTGAGTGAGGCTGTTGCGGCGTGGAGAATTCAGTAGTTAGGGCTGGGCTTTGCGTGGATTGAGGCGCGTGTTCTGTGGAAGCGTGTTTGGGGATTGTGGTTGCAGTGGAAGAGGGATTTCTGCAGTAGATGCGGAAGTGGCTGATTGCGTGGTGAGATTTGAGGTTGACTTTGTGGGAGCTGTTGAGCGAGGTGCTTCTGGAGTAGAGAATTCAGTAGTTGCCAGGGGGTTTCTGTAGATTTTGCGTTATTTCTGTGGAGGTGTTCGTTGAGCGGGTGGTGGTTTCAGATGTGGTTGTTTCAGAGGTGGGTGCAGAGCTCACTGATTCTGTGGTAAAGGTAGAGAGAAAGGGTGTTGAGCGATGCACTTGTTGAGTGGAAATTGCAGCGCTTGTAGCTGGTCTATTCTTTATTTAGAGTTTTTTGTGGCAATCTCATTGGTCCAAATGCGCTATAAGAAATATATTTTAATGCATAAATAGACACAATTCTGTGCAGTGCATTCTGATTTCAATCAAATTTCAGAAATGACGTCTTTTCAAATTTCTACTTTCCCCTGAAGGAATTTCAGGTTGAAATGAAGTGAGTCAAGACAAAAAATCGCTGGGCTCATAACAGATAAGTTGCAGTATATATTCTCTTCTAGTTCCCGGTTATTGTGTCCTTAAGCAAGGTACTCGTCCTTACTTGCTTCAGTAAATATTGAGCTGTATAACAACTTGTAAGTCGCTTTGGATAAAAGCGTCTGCCAAATGAATAAATGTAAATGTAAATGGATAATGTATAAATAATGTGAGCTGAATGTTTCCATTGATGAAGACATTTGCTATGCATATAAATACTGTTCTCATATGAGCACATTTGTCAGTTCTCTAAATCCACTGATTTGTTGTTCATTATCCAGCTGTTTTTCAAAGAGCTGAAAAGATAAAAATTATAAATTGTTTGCATTGCTATTTAAATTGTTTGCTTAAGAATCCCTTATCCAGGTGGACCTAAAGCACATTTTTCATATATTATCCATTTATACATACATTTATATGTATTTAGTGAAGCAGTATATGTGAAGCACACAGCTCAGAGCTCAGAACAAGTGCATGTTAATAATACTTCTGCTAGCAACTTTAGCCCAGTTCATACCCAGCTTCACATCAACTCATTTCAGCTAGCACACTGCAAACGGGAATGAAGTTTGCACTGAAACCTTCACTTCATAACTAACATTTGGCCAACTAACAAGCCATCATCATGTGTATCTAATCTCACCATGGACACACGTCTCTGCTGTATGTCTTGTCTCATACAGAAGTTGTGCCTCAAGCTCATCATTCACTCACTTCCCACCCTCTGAAAGGTTAGAGAAGTAACTTTTGGGCATACTCATAGAGGCATCAATCAAGCTATGATTTAAGTGCAGAATTTTTTTAACAATAATAGAAACATACAAACATTAAAGGAGAATTTGCGTCAACATGTACACTTCATTTAAGACTTTAAGAATTAAGACTTTTCAGACACTTTAATTCATAGAATCTGGTCCTCACCCTAAATGGAACTTAACAATCAGAGCATTACAGCAATCAGACAGCAATCTGAGCATTAAAGGATAAGATGCACACATACACATGCACACACGTGCGCGCGCGCGCACACACACACACACATATACATACACACACATGCATACACACACACACACGCACACGCACACGCACACACACGCACACACACACACACACACACACACACACATATACACACACGCATACACACACACCCCTATATCTCATCACATGTAAACCTGGAGAAAGAAGCTCTGCCCATTTACAGTCACTTACTGTGTTCATGAACATATTGTCCTGTGTACGTGTCTCAATTGAAAATACACATCCAAAATGGTAACTTCAGGAACACAGCTTGAAATGAAAAACCCAGATTTTTGTATATATTACAATTATTATAAGATTCCCTAAAACAGGTTTGATGTAGCTGTCGTATAATGAATGCTATGTATTGCCTAGAGGATACAGTAGAGCCCACAGCCAGGCCTATAAAGCACATCTAAATGTCCATCCCTGTTATGCCCTTGGTGTATTTTGTCAAAGCCATTTTTGTGATACAAGGCAAATTTTCCCAAAACCAATGACAAACTCTCCCAGAGCGGTTGACAAAGAAGTGACTTGCATGCAGAAGTACATTAACAGCTATTTAGGAAGATATGGGAATGATTAGTCAGCATTGTCAAAATGATTTTTTGTTCAGGAAGTCCAGGAAATAGAGATTTGTGCATTTTCTTGTGCATTTTCCTTTCTTGGAAAGAGTCTCTGACATATACTGGAAGCCAGGCTGGTTTTTAAATTGTAATTCCAATTGCAAAAACCCTTATCTGATTATTGTTAATATTATACTCGAAGCCAGGCTAATTTTTAAATTGTAATTCCAATTGCAAAAACCCTTACCTGATTATTGTTATAAGTATTATTATTGTTGTTGTTATTATTATTATTTACCTTCATGTATATATTTTAATAAGTTTTTAAAAAGTTAACACCCGTGACATCTGTGAAGGGCTATGGCTTCCAAGGCAACCTACGAAATGACCTGAAAATTTAGGGCACTGTGGAACGCCATCACTAAAAGATTTGTTTATGTCCTAAAACAGGCCTCAACCGCTATCAAACCCTTTAGCAGCAACCACTAATCACTTGGCCACAATAGCATATCAATGATTTATGACCAAACAATATGTGCATTATAGTTGCATTAATTTCTATTTGTGCATGACACTATAAAATGCCTGTTATCAGATCCTTTGTTTGACAAGCATTTATACACAACAAACACATGGACATATGCATAAATGTAGTTAGTGAAATTAACTATGTCCTTATCTTTTTAAAATATATATTTAGCCTAAAAATTATTATTAGAATATAGAGGTATAAGATGCTTCTTAAGCACTATCTGAATACAAATCTTTGGTTCCAATTTCCCTTAATCTTAATCAGTCCAGTGTAAGTTGCCACATAAATCATACAGTTAGGTTTACACAAGTGGGGCACAAGTAGCCATATTCATCAGCGTGGTTTACCATTTACAAAAATGTTGAAAAAATAGTCGAACAGGGTACATTATTGGGTTAAATATGTTTTTTTAAAAAAACAGAAATGAGTAAGCTGGCTACTTTCCTGGAATAGTGTAAAATGTGTGTATATCTTAATTACATAATGCTGCTGAGGTGAACTGAATATTAGTGCAGTGTTCAGTCTGCAGGATAATTGGCTAATTGTCTCATAAATAAACTAGCCATCAATGGGGTAGTTTAGTGCTAAGTTATCATTGGCAAACTTAGCATTCACATAAGTGCGTTTCATCTGCACTGTGAAAAAACACCACTTAAAGGGTAATGGTCTTGCTTAAGATGAACACTTAATAAATAATGAGGAGTAGTAAGCATAGATTGATGTAGTTGCTAAATGGCAGAATCTTGATTTGTATATATTCATGAGTAGCAGGGAGCACCCTGAAGTGCTTTCACAGAAGTGCTTCACTGCTATTTTCTTAAAACAAATAGATTATTAACAGATATTTGCTGCTGTAATTAGTGGTGACATTTTGATAATATTTTGGGCTTTACAAAATAAATCTACAAACGCTAAAGATAAGTATATTATGTACTTAATGATTATATAATTATGGGCTAAGGCTTTTCAATTTAAATATCTTTGTGCACTTGTGTGTGAATATATATACACACACACACACACACACACACACACACACACACACAAATACCAGCCATTTCTTGTCAAGTACTAAGGATATAAGGATCTCCTAAAGGACTTCATAAAATTTTAAAAATAGGTTAATAGTAACCATCATCTTTGTCATTGCCTTAAAACCTTAAATTACATCACAAACATTCACACTGACGTGTGCCTTAGAGTGGAAAAGACCAGCATCTTACCTGTGATAGCAGTGCTTATTATTAGAAGCAGTAATTGTATCCTCATCCTGACGGTGCAGTGCAATGTAAGAGACCTCTGCCTTTGTGTCACTTGTCCTTGCAGATTCATCATCTGTCCTCTGTGTCTCTTCAGTGTCTCAGAATCATCCCTGTCTTCTTCATGTGTGGTTAAGTCTTGGCTTGTTTTAAAAAGCAAGTGGAATTAATCCCATTGAACAGACCAGTACCGCAAATAAACTGATCAAAAATTGACAGTGAGATCCCCTTGCCTCTGTGTACAGTAACCTTTTAAAAATGATGGCAGTTAACCGTTTCCTTGTCTTTACTCAGCTGATGATCTGTTTTTCTTAAGCTGTTTATTTATTTTGAACAGGTGCTATTGAAGACCATCAGCAACAGAAGACCCTTGGCCTGCTCAGTCATTCCTTCTGTTTCATCAACAAAATACAGTTTTGTCAAACTTGTGAGGAAGTGGAAATAGGGCATGGTTTACAGTGTAGCACACACACCTTATGTAAACTCCTTGGGTAGGCAGCACACTCAGGGTAGCACTGTACTTGAGAGCTGAGTGGATCTTAGTATAACCTTACCTTGTACATTCACTCATGTCCTTTATTTTCATAAAAAACAAAGGTAATAATACACCTTTTAGGCATACATATGTGTGAAGTTAATTTTGTTTTTTGATGGTTTTGTGTGTGGCTGCACGCCAGTAACTGTTCAGTGTCTAATGCTTGCTTCAAGTCTGCCGTGCCATCATCTGAGAACCGTTTTACTTCATGCAGATAATCCTGTTGTATAATAACACGATAAAAGTGAATGAGATGATGATTATGGTGGTGATGATAATCATGGTGAAGGCGATGACAGTAATTATGATGGCTGGAGTGGTGATGATGTGATGATGACGATGAAAACCTGAGAGGTGATAAGAAGGAAACGGTGGTTACGATGAGGATGATCACAATGTGAAAATGGTGAATATGAGGGAGACATGAACCTGACAGTGAAGAATAAGATGAGGATGAGGATGATGATGATGTCGACAGTGAATGAAAATGATTGAGATGGTTACGGAGGAGCAATTGTAGTGAAGGACACAAAGATGACAATTAAAATGTCAATGTTTATTTTATCAAAGAGATAATTCACGACTACTGCACATTCATATGAGTAAATATATTGCAGTGGACACAAGCAAAACGCTTTGCAATTTATATGTACCTTAGAAATATTTTAAAGTATTTTGACTGATATTCAGAAGGTCTTCTTAGACACACTGCTAAGTAATCTGGACTCCTTTAAGCATTGGTTAATTTGTATCACAAGCACCAGGAGGTCATGATAAAATTTAAAAAAGAATCATTTACATAGCAGTTTTAAATCAAGGCCATAGGCTACATTTGCAAAGATCAAATTTATTGCCCCCATCTCTGCAGAAGGCACAGAGCACACTAAACAAAAAGTGGAAAATAAATTAGAGACAGACAGCTATTCAGGATTAGCTTTGAATGCCCAATTCATATTTCCAGCTGAGTCTGAGCCCCCCAATAATCATTGCTAATGCACCTAGCAGTGCGCTGTATGTGTTGTGTTGAAAAATGTATGAGTGAGAAAGCATTTTTCAGGATCAACGTATGACTGACAGCATTGACACAGCCCTGCTTTTTGAAATGATTCCTCTGATTACATTACCAAGTTGCTTTCTTAATACCTTCGACTAGAGGCAGCAGAGTCCCTTTGATCCCGGCACTGAGTGCTCCTTAAGTATATTAAAATATTTAGAGAATGATATGCCAGGTTTTATGTGGAAAACATGCATCAGATTGATACCGGTACAATTAAACTGATAATGTTAACTTATCTTGTATCTTAACTTCACTTCTTTGACAACATAGGTGGAAGCAAATAGGAAGGCCATAGGTCTGGCCAATAACGGGCGTTTCAGACTTACATACACACACCTTCTGTGACAGGCAGTGCAGTCACCTTTTCAAGAACTTGACTTATTATAATATGCTGCTTGGTTAAAATGAAAGTTTGAAATGCCTGCTTTATCCCAACCTGCTATAATCTTGGTCATAGCCAGTGTAACCCCTTGATTCTATTAACATTCATTCCTAATTTTTTACTCACGATTAAATGTGGGCACTACTTTTTTATCCCTTCATAGCCACAGTTTGTCAAGTCTGTCTGTCACCAATATCAGGGCATTTGTATTGGAAACTTCAAGTAAAACTTCCATTTGCCTATAAGCCAAAGAAGCACGAATGCTGATTGAACCCAAAGGTATGACTCAGATGCAGGAAACTAGTAAGAATTCAGAGAAATAGATGTGGATTTACCCCAATCACTTAAAAAATCCAGTGTCTAAATGTCTTAAGACTGCACTATTGTAAATTATTGACAGCAGTCATTAACGTCGCAGCCTGTTTACTTTAGCCAACTCCGACTCCCACCCATTTCAAGCCTTCACGTTTTCTTTATGTGACGTGAGGGCTGAAATATCTGATGTTGGTTTTAAGATACCACATTGCTTGCCCAGTGATTACACAATTGCATCCCTGCAACGCCTGGGTTACATGTGGATAAATATGCGCTGCCAATTTAACATTTATTGTATGGCTAACCTTGTAAATCAACAAGGATTCTCCTGCTGACACTTTTCAATAGAAGGTTAAAAGTTGAATCATCTAATGATCAGTTGTAAAGATCAGTGAACCAGTAACCAGTGAAATTTAAGGTACAGCAACCCGAGCCGGTGTCTACAGTAAGTTGAGAGGGAGCATGTGTCAGAGAGCATGAGAGAGAACACTAAGAATGGAATTCTGTCAATGGAATTTAAATACATTGGTAGGTTTGTGTAGCATATGTCACACTTCAGCTTGTTGGACACCTAGTTCAAAACTGGCTGAGCTAAACTATTTAAAGACCTTTAATTTAGGGTTTTCTAAAACCATTTTTTTCCAAAAAGAATATATGTAATCAAAACATTTTCCAACTAATTTCCAACATGTTGCTTATGAACCAGGCCAGAGTAAACCAGGACCAAGTATCTTAGGGATTGGAGAAATAACAATGTGATACACACTGAAGTTTGTTTTGTTGCTCAGGCTGCAGGGCAGATATTTTCAGTCTGGTCTTTTTCCACCTCTCTGCCTTTCATTGTTTAACTTTTAAAAAATGAAATATTTCTGTACTGTTTTGGTTTTTAAAGTATAAATCTCTTGCTAAATAAAAGTTATGTTTAAAATAATTGGACATTCAGCCCTAGTCCTTGATTTGGCCACATGTACCCTTTAATGAAATGCAGTGTTTTATTTTTTCCCAATACTCCAATACTCTCTTGCAAACAATTAATTTCAATTTAGACATTTTTGGTGACTCTTTAATAAGTTTTTTTTTTTTTTTTGCGTCTTTTAAATCTGCCTTTTATTTAACATGTCTCGAAGGCATACACTCCAGCGAATGGGTGTTTCATTACTTGATTACAGCAGGCATACAGTAATCTAGTTACACAGAACTACCTGATATGGTCCCCAAAGCAAAGTTTGCCTGTGATAATGTATTTATGATAGCTGTGATTGTCGTATTGTGTGTCCATACCAGAACAGCATGTGACTCAGTGTCACTTGTGTAAATCTACCTCTGTCTTTCACATGGTTCCATGTTTATGATTTATTTTGGGATCTATATGATTGGTGTAGTAGCCCTGCCCCAGAGACACACAAATGCACACACTGAAATATTAATAAAGAAAATCTTAGGAATCTGAAAATATTAACAAGCTAGGAAGCAATTTCCAATTTTCCTCACTTTCCCTCCACTTAAAATTTTATAGATAAATACATAATATAGTTGTTTTTTTTTTTCTAGAGGAAGGAGGAGTGAAGTTTTGTAACAAACAAGTTGAGATCTCTAGATACAGAATGAGAAAATGAATGCAAATCCTTTTATGGCCAGTAAGTATGATTGCCCCTAGCTTCCAAGCTGACAAGATAACACCTAAATTCAATGACTGGGCAGTGGAACATTTTTGAGTTACAGATTGTCTGTGAAGGTAATTTGATTTCCATTACAGCGGATGGTATTAAACCTTAATGGTTTGATATGAATGTAATTGCTGAAGGGTGTCTTGCCACCTCCCCCTCAAGGAATAGCAGGCTACTGTGCTTCAGTCACAGTTTAAAGAAATATACTCATTTGAATTTTGGCTCCTTGTTGACAGTATTTCTCCGCTCCTGAGTAGTTACTGACATAGTAATGTGCCATTTTTCATAATCCTACAAACTTTATTTGTTGCACAGGAGTCATTATATTCGCTAAAATGGCTGTTCAACAGACTTACTGCCAATGAGAGCAGGTTTGAAGAGCTTGCTTCAGTGAGAGGGAATGAGGAATGGAATACAGGTTAAGGAAGGGAAGCACTGTGTTATAATGCAACCCCCCAAGGCAGTTGATATTGTTTAATTTAAGCATTTTTATTTGGCTAGTGCCTGCGCTAGTGCCTGTCATTGTATTATTTCCCCCTGACAATGTCTCCAGCATAGTATTGTTACAGTTTGATGTCATGATAACATAGTGTATTTGCTTTCTCTCTTTAAAATTGTGATATAGATAAATATGACATGTATATAAAATCTTGCCACTAGTGGGTGATATTGGGCCAAGGCTCTGGTACTCAATGGAGTGCACAGGCCAATAATGGATATCATGATTGTAGTGATAGTATGTATTGTTAATGCTTTGGTCTTAATTTGTCTTTGGTAAAGATACACATTTTGTTTAAACAGTAGTACATTCTTTTTTTTAGGTTGATGCCGAAGTGCTTTTCTGCTTTTTCTTTTTTATTGGATTGAATGATAGCCTGTCACCAGTTGCTCAAGTGAGGTCAGATTTACTGTAGTGTTATCAGGAGAAAAATAAAAGGACTGAATTCATGTTTGAAATTTTACAGTAGACGTATAGCACCTGACTTATGCTCCTGTTGTCAACATGCATTTGTATGGATTGAGTAATTTGCGGTGGTCTAAAGAAGGTAAAAATAGATTGCCATAGATCTTATTTAGTCAGAATGGGTTTGGCTCGCTATTGTTATTACTGAAAAGGGCTTCAACCTCAAGGAGACTGGTGGTATTTTTCTTTCAGAAGTTCTGAAAGGGTCATATTCAAGGACCATGCAAACAGTTTGACAAATCATGGCTATAGTAAAGGTGTGGATATCTGTCTCACCCCCTTATCTCATTCACTGAGATGCATACTTTCCCATACGTATTGAGGGAGAGGTAGTAGTTATTGCTTATTTCAGAAACATAAGGCCATTTTAGTCACAGCCCTCACTTCATGGAGCTCAACCTGCATACATACACTGCTGATAAATGTGCAAACAAGGAATTAAGTTTCTGTATTTCCTATATCAATAGAAATGACAAAAGTTGGAAACACATAAACTTAGCATTCCTAAAGATGGGGATTTACTGCACTTCAAGCCAAAGAGTCGGCAGAGAAAATGTCTTCACTCTGTGCTGTTCACAAGACCCCTAATCCTTCCTAGTCAGTGACTATTGTGTGCAAAGAAAACACAACAAGCAATGACGAATGTCTATATATCTAATTTACAATCTTTTTCACTTTTGCTTGATATTCAAGATTGTCATTTGATTTGTATTGATTTTAATTAAGTATTATTTATGTAAACCGCCACCCTGATCCAGGATTTATTCATTTATTTTTACTTTACGCATGTATTTATCTCACAACAACCACAACACTGTGATACAGTAGTCACACTGCATGTTTTAAGAATCTGGTTGTCCAGTATTTAATCAGGTGTTAAGTCTCATTTAAATAAACAGTCATGTGCATATATGTGTGAGTGTGTGTGTGTGTGTGTGTGTGTGTGTGTGTGTGTGTGTGTGTGTGTGTGTGTGTGTGTGTGTGTGTGTGCGTGTGTGTGCGTGTGTGCGTGAGCATGTGTGTGCGTGAGTGCATGCTTGTGTGTGCTGTTCAATATTTCTTTAGTGAACTTCTAATTCATATGTTTGATTGTATTACATCCCATTTATCTAAAGTTTGAATAGAATGAAAATGCTTTGAAAAAGCAACCCAGAATGACAGCAGATCTGGACTCTCTAGTGTAGGCCTATAATGGGAACTGTTTCTGACTTGACATTAAACTTACGGGAAAAGTTTGCTGAGAGTACTAGAATCATGCCAGTAAAGTCATTATTAAAATATTATCGACAGAGTAAATGTTTCCATGTCTAATGCACTTAAAGTATAACCTACCTGCTGTGGTCCAAATCAAATATCTGCATGATTATTCATTCAAACCTTTGATGTCTCTTATCACGTACTTTCTTGAATTCTCCTGCACTGTGATGTTATACGTCAGTATGGAATATAGGTATTGGCACCATAACACGAATTACTGTCAAAATATAAGATGTACATATAGGTAGTCAACTTCTAGAATATGTAATTTTCTTCAAATGTTCAACTGAAATCAACAAAGAAAATCAAAGAAAAAATAAATGTTTGCACAAGGATTTTAATGGCTTAATGACGTCAGTATTGGAGAAGTGAATGATAAGGTCATTTTGACAGCTGCACCGTGTGCTGTGCTTGCTGCAGTCAGCTGGCAGGCTGTCTATCCAGACACAAGCGCTGTGTCCTTCGCCCATTGGGCTGGATGGAATCAGCCATCAACCGGACGGTTTGTTGGTTCTGCTGCGCTGTAGCCCTTCCTCGTTCCCTGGGCATTCTCGTTCCGCACTCTTGTCCCAACAATCCAGAGCTTTCATTCCATGTTTATTTTCTTGATGTCAATAATGTAATTAGATGTAATAATTAATCATAATTTGTTCCTGCTTCTCCACTTAAAAGAGAGTGTAATCAAACGATAAATTTGCAGCAACACCCATTTCAGTGTGTCCTGGACGTTATCGGTAGCTACTGTAGTTTGACTTGACAGCTAATGCGTAATTACTGTTTACAATGTTATAGATGGTGGCGGTTTGCCAGTTATCAACTCCAGGAGTGTCCAGCCACGACGCTTAAAGGTAAATGTAATTGTGCCATGTCACAACTGCAGAATAGTGCTGAATAAGAAAAAACAGTGGGGCAAGATTTCACTAATGGCCGCCCGCAAGGTTTTTTAGAACTGGAGTATACTGCTTGTAAACGCCTCTAAATAATAGCACACTACGACAAAAATCATTTTATTTTTTAACAAAACAGCAGCTTTTAACGTTTGTCAAAAGATAACAGACAATACGTGATGGATACCGCGCTGATCAGACGGTTTTCATCATTCTGACATAACATGTAAGTTATTGATTAGGCCTGTTGAATGATCGGGACATTTTCAGAGCATTATTCAAAAATGTGTAGACATGGGCTTTAAATTAAAATGAGATAGGCAAATGGAAAGTTTGCTAGTCAGTTTTAAACTTGGCAACAATTAAGGTGACATATTTTTCCGCATTACTGATCAGTTCGGTTTTTATTTCTTCTTCAAACATGATAACCAACCTTAAAATTATATTTTTACCCAACCATGTAATTTAACCTGTTCATATCTGATTTTAAAAAATCTGTTCACGTAGAGAAAAAGTGTAGATTCTCACAGTAAGCGGTCAGAATGCAAAAAGACATAAGTGCCTATTAAGACATGCAATTTACGGGAGTGTCTGTATATACTTGAATCCAGACAAAAAGTGATAATACTCAACTGGCGTCACACTGATAAATCATACCGCAAGATCATTGATTAACAGTAAGATCTACGTCTCGGCATTCTGTAGAAATTGTTTTGAATCCTATTGCCAGAGGTATCCCGCTGTGCTGCTGTTCTTGATAAGCTTAGCGATGTGCCGCAGTCCTGGTCAATAAACAATTACTCTCGGAGCATGTTGTAGGTTTTAAATTTGGAGTGTGGATCTAAATTCTATCTATTCTATCTGAATACTATTAAATATAAACAGAAAAGAAATAAAGGGGTGAATGCTTTCTGAATTATTTGTGGCATTTGGGCTAGCTGTGTGTTCAGAATTCAGGTACGGAATGGATACCACTCAAGTATACATATCCTCACCCAGGAGACCTGAAGTATTTATGTATTTATTTATTATTACTAGTGGCAGTATAAGTAGTTGTAGTAGAAGCAGCAGCAGCAGCAGTATTAGTGTTATTATTCTGACATTCTTTGAGTCCTTGATGAAGTATGGTAGTTTACTTTTTGTTTACTATCCTTTGCTATGATGAAAATTTGTTCTTCAAATGCAGAATTTTAATATTTAAATCAACACATAATTTTTCCACTTTTAACTTTACCATCATTTACTACATATCAAGAGGTTGTATTTTTTATCAAAAAGTATTGTCTTGATAACAGCTTTTATACCTGATAGAGGTAGTATGTGCTGGAAGAGCAAATAACTCAGAGAGACAGACGAGGAGGTGAATACCATGAGGTAATAAAGACAATGTGTCTACATCATCCCTAAGTGCAACCACACCCCTCCTCACCTCACGTCACTGGCCTCCAGTTACCCATTGCATCAAGTTCAAAACCTTGGTGCTGGCATAGAGGACAGGCCCCATCATACCTCCAATCAATCTTCAAGCCCACTGCAACCTTGGGGCAACTACCTGTCTCCACCCAGGGTCTCCCCCGTGGTCAGGACAGTAGAATCACACAGGCTCAGACCCGCCTCTTCAGACTGCATCTCAGCTCCCCTTCTATCCCCACCCCACCCTCTACAACCTGCTGCTTGTACTGCTTCCATTACTTGCTGCTTATCTACTTGTATTATTGCCCTAACTTTTTGGAAATTATTATTATTATTATTATTATTATTATTGCATTTTATGTGATTATGGGACTGTATGTATCTGCCAACTTCCCATTTAAGACATCTTAAGTTTCTCGGTTGTTTTAGTTTCAGATTAGCACAAGTTAACTTATTCTGATGCTTGAATGGTGGTGTGCATGCACTTTGTAGTCTGGGTGTGTTGTTAACCAGGTCTGGCACTGTTGCTTATATAACCTGGATGGATGCACTTCTGTTCTCTTGCATTGGAAGCCACCCTGGAGAAAAGTGTCTGCTAAATGAATGTAATGTAATAAAGAGTTTTAGTTAAATTCACAGCTAATCCCAAAAGAGATGAAGGAAGTACTACTTTTCTTTTTGAAACAATATACCCGATGACAGATTTCAATTTCTAATTATATGAAAATACACTTGTTAATTGTCTATTTGCGCCTCTTAATCACGGATAGTAATGGGATCTTAAACAAAAATGTGTACATTGAAATGCTATAGGTAAAGAAAAGCAAAAAATGAAATCAATGGTAGATATCATACATGCCCAGCAGATGGCGATAGTGCACTACTAATCTTGGGATGAGTTTTCGGTAGTAAATATCGATCTCGATGGTCTCGATACTCAGGCAGATGGCGCAAAGAAATGCACGAGCACATTCTGTACAGATGCACAGAACATATCTTTTCTCAGATGTTATTCTCAGCATCATAAAAACAGCGCAGCACCAGATGTGATGGCATCTCCAGTGAAAGATGGACATAAATCCATCCCATTTAGAGTTTAGACTACGCATCAATCAATCAATCAATCAATTTTCTTTTACCAAGATGTCCCAGGGCATTGTGCAGAGTTAAAGCGAAATATCAGATACAGAGCCAAGGCACAACTGCAGTCACTGAACATGCAATCACTTTGGAAGAGCAATTAAGAAGAAATGTTTTCAGCTGGGTTTCAAAACATTTGAAACATTTCTATTCCTTTGCTTCACTGAAAGAGTTCCAGCCTATACTTAGGTGTCACAATAATTTTCCTAATTTTCTATAGATTTTTGATTAATTTAATCATAATCAATTATTTGTGCTGGTTTCATTAAATGATGCTTTCTTTGATATGTGCTACATAAATCCCCACAATGTAAGTGAATCTGTGGCGGGGCTATAGAGTTTTGAAGCAAGAGCACTGGATTAAATGTTCTGTTTGAGACTGTGGTGAGACAATGTGGTTTATTGTACTCTTGGGGCTTGTACCTTTCGATAGTATTTCAATCCCTCGAACAAAAAAAAATCCATCTGTACAAATGGGTTACAGAATAAGTATTGGACATCACCCTGGACTAAGGCATCTGCTAAGCAAATATCTAATACAAGATTAATAGCACAAGAGATTTAAGATGAAAATAATGTTTTAGTTTGTCTGCCTTTTTGTCTGTGCATCTTCAGTCATCAGTCATCAGTCATTCTGATTGTTTATACACACGTATATTTCCTTCAAATGCTCCGGTATGAGTGCAGAACAACAGCATCCTCTCCTGTTGATAACTCTTCCCCGTCTGCCCCCTGGCCCTCTGGCCTGCTCAAGAGGCTTGGAGCATTTCATGCCCTATGCTGAACCATCACATGTAGGCATGAAATGGGTGCATCCCCTCAGTTTATCACATCAAAACGCAAAAGCTCAAATGACAAGACAGTGGTTCCTCAATGGTCTCTTTTTGCATCTGACTGTAGATCAGTTGACTTGAGTAAGCAGAACACAATGACTCAGGGTCCCTGCTATTCACCCCTGTTTCCTGTAAAAAAAATCAGGTCAGGGCATTTCCAGTCTTGGCATAGCAATACTTCTTCTCATCTAATATACGTGGGTGGGTATATACAGTGTGGAATATGCATTTCATGAAATTGATATAACACACAGAGGCACATTGGTGCCACATTCAATCACATTTGACTCACAATAAAATACAAATGTTATTTTTAATCTTCACAAGCACAATTTTGTTCAGCGATCAGCAAAATCAGTTTTAATTTTGGTTTCATTTAATTAATAATCATCAAATATAAAACTGAATGGGATGACTATTTTTACTTGCCTTGGGACAGAATTTTGTTCTCCTGTTGCTTTGTCTACTGTAAACATGAGGGTAATTTACCCATTCTACCTTAACACAGGCCTAATTCTCTCAGAGTTGTAAGAGAGGGGAAAACATTGATCATCTTGAAAGGCATTGTGAATTAAAGGTTACAGTGTTTGCGTGATGTGTGAGGGGTATGTGCTGTCCTGGTCTTTCTTCCTATCAGGAGCCTGGGTTTCC
Organism: Megalops atlanticus; assembly: GCA_019176425.1. Lineage (NCBI taxonomy): Eukaryota > Metazoa > Chordata > Actinopteri > Elopiformes > Megalopidae > Megalops > Megalops atlanticus. Next base: position 38,178,437 of record CM032882.1, read on the forward strand.
ATTAAGGAACATTGTAATTTCACACTCACTGGCATTTTTTTGTATGACAGGCATGTGAATGACTCTGAAGGAAAGGACACTTTGCACCTCACTGAGGGACGTGAATGGCTTGTTTGTCTCGGGTGGGGGGCGGGCACACACAGCCCAACTGATTGAAATCTTCCTCAAGATTTGGCCTTAACTGGAGGCCTCCACAGAATGTTCAACAGTGACCCCCAAAACTGCAGAGGTCAGGGTCTTGTAAGAGGGTCATTCTGATTCCTACAGTTATGGGAAGCTTTCAACTTCTGCCTGCTTATAATAACATTAACTGAGTGTATTCTTTTCATGTTGCCACCTAAAATAGCTACCAATTGCCTGAGATTTGTAAGATAAATTTAAATTTAACTCCAGTATTTTTAATGTGAAGTGTTTACTGGGGAATTACAGCAGTACAAAGTGATTAGACCAAAGCAAATAAATTCAATTTGAATGTTTACCAGTTGAATCGATTCCTTAACATAGCTCTGACAATCGATTTACTGAACAGATTTCAAATTTGTCAGAGCTGGTAACAAAAGATATTTGTCCAGCCTAAAATTTTCTGTTGATGGTTACCCTCAATTTGTAACACAATCATTGGTGTGGTATATGTGATGAGATGAGAAATGAAAATAGATCATTTTTGGTGTTTAATAAAAATCTGTAGCATTATACTTAAATTATATATTCTTCAGTTCAACCTTTAACACCACTACAGGATACAACGTCTTTTGCAATGAAGCATTATCTTTCTTCATTCATGCAGTTTTCTTGTGTTTATTCCAGACTAATTTCTCAGTCAGCAAAAAGCATCCTTGTCTATTGTGGATATGGATGGCAGCTTCATACTATCAAATATACCGCTCCAAATACCCTACTCCAAACGCTCAATGGTGTGATTCCCTAAAGTGTACTGTATTAAAAGGAAATTACTTTAATAGGCTGATTGGTTAAACATTTCAGGCTCAATTTAGATGTTTATGGTATAATGCCATGGCTTTTAAATGTTGGGGTAATTAGCATGATAAAGATGAATTACAACATGGAAACTGATTTGCCGATTGTTTTTTTTTTTTGTAATTATGATTTAAGCTATCTGTGCCTGCTTTGGAGAGGAACGTTGCTGTGAATTGAGTGTGATAATGTAATGCAATTAGTGCAATAATATTTCCTCAGCTACTGTAATTATTAAATTGCTATGTTTCATTTTGGGATTTTATTTTATTTTAACTTCTGTGGAAAAGACTTTTTTTTTCACTGTTTGATTTCTCTGATTGCATCTTCCCTTCTCATGTGTTAGAATTGTGCTTTAATGAAACATAAGAGAGAGACCATGAAACCTACATGGTGTTGAGTTTTGATGTTGGTTTCTTTGTTATGTTGTGATCAACCACTTGTGTTCGTCATCTTCTATGTAAAGTTTTAGTGTATGATGCATGCTGTCTAAAACAAACTGTGTTATAGCTCTCAGGGGGAGACAATGCAGCTCTTGAAAGTATAGTGCCATTTCGAAAATGATCTTGATTATTTTCAGAAAGGAGTAGGGGAAAAGGAAAAATGGCTCCCACTTGATGTAATTGGGCATTGCGTTCAGGCTAGACCTTAATATTTAATATAATTAGATTTGACTGTCTCAAACTAAAATAAGATAAATTATTTACAGTCTAGAAGACATACATAGTTTATATGCTTATTTCTGTAACAGGGTAATTGCCAGTCAGTCCAACAAGAGAGGCCTGGTTGGATAGACCATACGATTAAGAGCATTGGAACGCATTTAGTTCTACAATATCAACATTGTACCAAGAAAAGACTGGAAATGTTATTCAACCAAACAACGTCATTATCACGCTGACCGGTTTTGTGTGAAAAATCTGCAAATGAATAGACACTTTAGATGATTACATAGCAAACGAAATGCATCTTGCATGGCGAATCTGAACTTCACGATCAACAAAATGTGGACATTGATCTCGGAGGTGGCTCTGCCCCCTCATGAAGGTCTCATGCTCTTCTGGTTACCAAGACGGACTGTTCCAGCAATAATCGTCTGTGAAAAACAAGTTAGAGATGCTTGGATGACCTGATAAAGTGCCAGTAACGAGCAAAAAATACCCACCATAAAAAATTGGGCATGTTTTCGAGGCCAGTGTGTGAAAACATGGAAACTCGTGTTCTGCACAGTTTAATCTCTTTTTTAAAATAATTTTGTTTCTATAATGTACTTTTTCTAAAGTTGATCCCACATTTGCACCCATGGAATAGAACTAACATGCTAGCATCTACTGTGTTTCCTATAAAGAGTCTAAGTAATATTTATATTATATATCAGTATAATGCATGTATAATAACAAGATGTTTGGTGAAAGGAAATATATTCAGACTGTTAATGACAGACTATTACATTTTTATTGTTGTTACTATTGTATGTTTACCAGAGTCTCAATTTAAACAAAAACCAAAAAGGTGTTGCAAAAAGCTCTTTCCAGGACTTCATCCCATTGTGGCAATATTTTCCACAATGGAATTAAATTAAAAGGATGGCAAAGATTTGGTACATATAATGTCTGATAATTTAGTATCTGTGCAGCTAATTCCCTAACCTGATTGAATACACTTCTGTAAGTTAATGTGGATAAGAACAACCGCCAAATTTATTAATTATTTTAGTATGAATAAAATTTTAAAATAATCATATGTGAATCTTCAGATTATAGTCTAAATAATTATATACCCACAAGGTTGTGCCCTTCTTATGACACCTGGGAACATGTGGCTGTGTTAACTGTTTTGATCATTTGCCTACTATGTTCTCCAAGTTAGCCTGGACAGTGGCAGGAATGAATGGGAAGTACTTTTCCATGTTCTGCAATTTGCAGAACCTGATGACCCACTGCTACCAAACAAAAATGCCCCCAGAAGCGCCTGAAAGAAGGACACATCCTAAATCTTTTCAAGTCTGAAAACTAACAGTTGACTATACAACTGCAGGATGCTCATTTTGAAGCGAACATTTTTAACATTTGATGTACTGATTTGGGATAATGCAGTCTACTTATTGTGAAGTCTAAGAAATGTTCACATTTTCTGCGGATAGGCGCGTGCTTTACTCTACAGCTTTTGGAGATCACTGACAGTGTCACCAGCACTGCCTAAGAACGGACAGAAAGAGGGTGATCTTTTACTGCAGTGAGCAAATGGGTCCAGCCAATTTACTGGAACTGTTTCCAACTCCACTGATTACTGATTAAAGTCATGAAAATTACAAAACACACTTCCAGCTTGTAGGTCTCTGAATGTCTCTTATGTTCTGGGGTAGGCCGAAGGCACAGGCTGCGTACAGTCTTATAAGCCCTTGGGACGAATACTTGGCCATACCCCTTTGTCACTGCAAGAGGCTGGAGACAGCCTGTATATTACAGTCCACTCAGGAGAAACTGAGTCGTGCTGTTGTCATTGTCATCATGGCAACACGTTGTTGTCCTTGTTGCTTCATTGTATTGTAGTTGCTCCTGTTTCACAACATGTTCTTATTGTCACAGCTATTGATGTTGTTGTTTCACAATATTGTTGTTGTTGTGGCTTCATAACCATTTCATAACACATTTGATGGTATAAAATGACTGACAAACCACTTACTGAGAGGAGAAAATTGGAAAATCTAAATGAGCTGCAAGTTACAAGGGATTTGTTTGGCGAAACAGAGGTAAAACTAAAAGCAACATTTCACACAGTGTTTGCAAATGATGTGTTTTCATCCACCATTTCTGTATCAAATATCCATTTTATAATTCGGATTATTGAGAATTCACAGACCAAGGTGGTATAAAAAATGGGGAAAAAAGACAATATAGTTTCTCCCATGACTCCCATCCCTAACATGAGAATTCAAGCCTGCTTAAATTGTATGGGAATTTCACTTTTCCCTCTCAATTCGATTATCTGTCCTACTAACATTTGCGTTTCACTCTTTTACCGAAACCTCCGCACTGTCCTGACTGCATGGGTAGTGTGATTGACAGCAGAATTGAAAAGTGGGGGCTTTGGTTAAGCGTTTTGATTCGACTCATTGGAAGGGGGGTGGTTCCAGTTTAAAAGTTGCTGATACATTAGGGCTAATTGGGGGAAAAAGAGGGAGCAAAATCAATGTTTAAGCTTTCCAGTACATTTGGGTTTCCAGCTGCACTGGTGAAATGGAACACTTGTTCTCCAAATTAAAGGTGTTTTTAAATAGAGTCCCAGCAGTAGACAGTGCATAGAATTATATACACAATTGTATAATTGTACATTAAGTCTTATTTAAATAATCAGTCATATGTGTGTGTGTGTGTATATATATATATATATATAAAAAATATAAAATATGTGAGTGTGTGTGTGTGTGTGTGTTTCTGCTGCTCACACTCTTTGGCCTTGAACAATCCAGGGTTTTCTGAGAACAAAGCCTAACGTGGAAAATCTTCTTTATGAGGGGAAAGATGTGATGCCAGCACGAAGCAATTCATGCTGTATAATTACACTGTTAGGATTCTCACACTGAATAGTCCATGAAAACTGAAGGTGAGTATGTTACATTTGTGAGTAACTTTTCATTCTGAATTTTCAACACCCACTTCAAATGAGCTCATTCATATTTATTAATCCAATGTCGCAGACAATATTCTCAGTAAGAATTTTTACCTCTAGAACCTCTATATTTATACATGTGTACGTAACGTGTATGTATAACATTCTGTTGTGTTCATTCAAAAGTAGGCCTATGTACTTTATGTATTGCTTTATTTATGCACCTCTAGTACCTCTAGAACTGCATCAAGACTATTGCAAATATGATCATTATATAACAAAGATTCCTCTACAGAATGCAACTTAATGGACTATTCCTCCTGAGTCATCTGGAATTATCACACTCAGAATAATTCCTTCTTCTGAATATTTTAATCCAAAATGTTGTTTGTGTGAGTGTATATACTGTATTAGAAATTTCAAAAATGTAATATCTAATAACAGAACGTTGGGCTGCAAGTAAATGTGGCCAGTGATGGACTGTGCCACTTTGCCAAGCAGGCTTTAATCAAGGGTTACAAAAAAAAGAGTCATCTCAGATTTACTGTTTTGTTATTGTCAACAAAATGATTTCTAGAATTTTTAGCAAGTCAGAACTGTCTCTCTGCAGAATTTGTATAATTTGTTCGTTGTGTGTGTCTTTCCTACAAACAGGTACTGGCCTGTATCCAGCATCATGTCACGGCACTAAATAAATGACACAAAGGCGTCAGACTCATTAATTGGGAATTTTCATAACATCATGTGAAGAGTGCAGAGAGTAGTCTGAAACTGCCATGAATGTTAGAAACTGAAACGCTCCATTACCAGCTCCTCACATAACCGACACCATGTGATTTCTTGCCTATTTGATCGCATTTTGATGACATTTTGATGAAAAGAAAAAAAAAGAAGCCTTGCCGTATGACTCCTAAAGGAACCTTCAGTGTAATATAATGTGAGCAGCGCATTTCTAACACATTTGAAGGCCATGTTTAGCCTGAGAGAGGACTTTGGTGATAAAAAAATGCCTTAAACCAGTGGTGGTAAATTATCTTAGCTCAATGAGGTTGCTAAAACCTCAGGTCACACTACCCAGAACGCTTAGCAGTGCCATTGCCTGAGTCTGTCTAACTGTGGTGTCTCAGGGTTCGCTTGCAGTCTGTCTGTCAGCTAGTCTGGTAAATCATGCATACACTTATAGGCAGATGCTCACTTTTTACAGATTTGCACTGAAGTTGAGCGGACTCGCCACTTGCCACACAACCTTGATGAGCTTTGTTACTTGCTGTTCCCATTGATGAGCAACATTTGGCCAGCAGGTACTGTGTGTTTGTGCATCAATTCCTGTGGCACAGTTTCCTCATTTCCTTTTTTATTATAAGCAATAAAGCATTTAGGATATGACTAAAGCCAAAAGACACCTTACACACAAAGGGGTAAAGAGATTCCCCAAATTATCTCCTGGACCCAATTATTGGAAATTAGTCTTTTGATCCCATTCTGCATAATTGCTTACTTGGGGGTTATTATGTGACAAGCAACATGGGCGAAGCTCCATCTTAATGTCATATATCTGTAAGCCAACCTCAGTTGCCCTCCAATGATCCTCTTGTTTGTCATCCATAAGGTTGCATATGAACAAACAGTGACAGAAGAGAAAGTTCTGGAAGAACATATGGGCGATCAAATGATCCTCTCTTCATGGGTTGGTCTCACAGATTGATTTAGTGAAACAAATTGGTATAGCATCTGAAATTGGTGGGGGAGGCAGAGGGTGGGGGGTGTTACTTTCATCTCCATTAAACACAACTCTTTCTTTCTGTCTTTTTCAAAAGAAGCTGCTCTAACTGATTATGGGGCAAAAAAACAGCCAGTCTATCACATGCTGTTGGGTACCAAAGAGGGCCTTGTTAGGGGGGGTCTCCTGCTCTGCTCTCTACGCGGGTAACACAGACACGTTAACCTGTTTGTCTCCGGAAAACTGATTTCAGCAATCTTCATTAACTTTAAAACACATAATATAGCTTATATGGTTATTGAAACCCTTGATTATTTCATATAACTTGCATGAAAATTTGAAAATGTTATTCTTTAAAGTACTTTCTCTTATTGCCCATTTTATGGTGTTTGATATAAACCATTACATAATTACGCAATTACCTCTGGTGAACAGGTTTTTTTCCATAAAAATTTCATTTTGGATAGGATCGTTGGATTTTTTTTCTTCACTTTTTGTGACAAAGTATATATGATTGAATTACATAGTGTACTGTAGCTTTGAATTGTTGTGTGTAGTTATGAGTACCAATTTTTTTGCATTACACATTTCTTGTTTTGTTTTGTGTGACTTTTTAAGCAGAGGTTCCTCGAAAAAATGCAAATATATAGAAGAGCTGATTGGACTTGACTTGATTGGGCTATATACTCGATATATAGTAAGAATGTATAACATAACAATAGTATGTATAACAGTAAGAAATTGAATTGCAGCCCAGGTTTAATGGCATTTGTAATTCTTACCTGCAATTCATATATATTAAAAAGGTTAATTGTGAAAATGATTTCAAATGCAAGTTTACACATTTTAAAAGATCTAAAGTAAAGCTGATTATAATATTCATGAAACTATACTGAGTTGAAATTCTATTCTATTCTATACATTTTCATTAAAATATAAATAGCTCATACATTCCCCAAATATACGCCTGAATCTTTTTTTTCCCCGTTTCTTAAGTTTTTTGTGTTGATTTGTGTTGACACTTTTTTCTTCTGTGATTTGAAATAAACGTATGTTTGAAAAATATCAATAAGTAGGGACTGCAATTTAGCATGTTTTACATGTATATGTAGAATGACCCTTTAACATCGCATTGGAGGTTATGGCAAAACCACATTTAAAAATGCAACCACTCTTGTATTTTATTGTGAATGAAAGTTAAGGACAAATGTTGAAGTATTCTAGGCCATAGATTTGGTAAATGGAAAAATCTACTTGGCCTACAGATGTGATTCTTTCAGATTTAAGAATGAGGTACTGTATGTATTAGGTAATTTGGCTGTCATGCATTAAAACTTTGATTATAGGACTATACCAAGCTGCTGTGTTAATATTATGGCTGTAAACAGTGTATAATGCAAGAGAAAGGCCTAATGCTCATTACAACACTATGGAGTATGTATGACAGCCAGAGGAAACTTCTTTTTAATTTGAGAGGCTCTCGTCAGCATTTGTCATGATAGGAAAAAACCATCACAGCTGTTTTTTTTATCTCAAAATGTTGTGCTTAATAAGCTGCCTTTATAAGATCCCCAAAATATACTGATAGGAAACTGCATGGTGTTGTTCATATGTGCCCACCAGAACTGATCAGAAGGTATTCATCTGTGGAGAAGAAATTTATATATGTTGCTTGAAGTTGTTTGAAATGCCTATTAAATTAATTAGGATTTTTGTAAAGTATTTAAAAATGTGTGTTGACGTTGTTTGTGATAATCATTAAATTCAGCATGATTTCTGTTAAAGTTTTGCAAGAATGTCTCCAAGTTGCTTGAAATACATTCAGTAAGATTTCTGTGAGTTTTTGGAGATTGAAACATGTGAAATGTTAATCAATTCCCATTTTTTTATAAAGAATAAGAATATTTAATTGACAGTGACAGTGGAGCTGTGCTGTGTCTTGCTCCTTGTTCAGGGCTGTGTGGCTGGGTTGACTGGGCTGGGAGAATAAGTGCTCCCTGTCTAAGGAGACGCCCCTGGAGGTGTGCTATATAAATCTGGGGGCCTGAGGCTTTCTTACTTTGGTAATGGAACTCTCTCTTTGATCTGAGGTTAACCTCCTTTAGCTCTATCCAGACTGTCACATCTAGGTGTCAATCAAAATCACCCCCCAACACCCACAACATGAAACCCTGAACATGCACATATTTTCAGTTATTACACACCTTTCATTTTAGGTAAGTGGTGTGGGTGGTGTCATTTTTCTTACCAGTAATTTTTGAAATGTGACTGACTTTAACTCGTCACGTTCTCATGTGTGTGGACAACATTACACTGTTCCTCAGAAAGACGGAAGCGGCGTACACAGCATACAAAGATAACAGGCTGGAAATGCTGAAAAGCAGAGGTCACGGACCTGCTTTGAGGAGTGCCAGCGTTCCTTTAATGTGACTGGAGCATTCGCCAATCCCCAGTATCCAGTGGAGTATGCCCTACACTGGCCCATGCCTGGGCAGGGCCAACGGTCCAGGGGTGGTGTCTGTACTCACCGAGGACAGCCATGGCTCATTAAAGATGAAACTCCGCTGTCCCTGCTCAGGGGGGAAAATGTCTGCCCAGTTTGACCTCCCCCTCGGGTCCTGACCTCTGCACACTCCCACAAGTCCACCCATAAGTTTGTGGGGGGGGGGATAAAAGAGACTAGCCAGAGCAGTGTGGTGTGAAAGGACCAACAGCGTGGATGTTTTTTTGTCTTTGGCCCCAGCACGTGTTTCCAGCTCTGTGATCACATGCTCCACATAACATAAGCTCTCAGAGGTCACTTTGTACCCTGGTTTGCAGTGGCAGCAATTATCAAGGGGTGTGATGAGGATGTAGACTAATTGTCAGTAGGTATATTATTTAAAATTCATGAGAATCATTATTGAACAGCTGGGCATGTTTTCTATGGGAGTTAAGAAGGAGAATATAAAATTGTGTTCTGTCTGATATGCTCATTTTAAGCATGGTAAATGAGAATCTATGATGCACAATATGGTGTGGAATTTCAAGGCTTCTGAAATCACCAGCAATGTTACCCATTTGAAAACATTATGAACAGTGCTGAAAAGATTATTGTCATAAAAAAGGTCATTTATTTCCTCTCAGAAGTAAATGCTGATCTCTTGTTGGGATCACTTTAGAAGAACTACCGGGGAAATGAAGTGAGCTGCCTTGACATAAGCCTGTAAACAAACAAAAAATCAGACAAATTCCTTAACATTTGAAATTATGGGGATACTGACTGAACACTTCTTGTTAAACTAGTGACAAATATTCCACAAAGTTAGTCAGTCATACTATTTCTGTTGATACTGGCAGTTTTTTGCATTTTTGCATGGATACAGCACACTTTGTTTTCTTCTCTTACTTTTAAAAAAGTATTTAATACTCAGTATCCTTAAATGTAGTTATTATGCTTATCAAGATGCACCATGCAGTTTTGCTCTGGCTTGTGTCTTGTTCTGGTCCCTTTTAAGAAATGTGCTTCTCCAGTAATGCTCTTGTCCTCCTCCACTGTGTCCTATTCCTCACTACTGCGGCCATTGCCTCTGTCATGGTTAGTTTCCAGTCATAATTACCTTCAGATCAAGTTATTAATGGATTATCCAAGTTGTCCAAATCAGTTTTCCATTCTGTGCAGTCCGGTCGTTGACATTGCCAGTTGTTTATACAACAATTTTCTCTCTCTCCACAAAAAACTTGAGTTGGTTACATTCAACTCCATGGTAAACAAAAAGGGGATTTTTAATATGACTCGAGATGATTAGGCGGGGTAAAGTTTTTCTTACAATTGGAGACCATTTGAGAGAATATTGTATGCTTTTTCGTTTTGGTCACTTTGGAGATCAGAGTGGCTTGAAGCTGAGGCGTTGTCACACCATATCTCCATTCCCTGTGTTGCCTTTTGCTCTTCCACCACAAGGCAGTGAAAACTCACTGCTCACCCTTGAACTTGGCTGCCTTTCAGGTCGATGGATACAGCATTCCTGATGGAACTCAGGTGCCATTCTAACACACACAGGACAATGTGGTACACTTTGAAGACTCCTTTTCTTGTCATTCAACATCACTGTAGGTGATTCTGTATTGACACTTGATCAGCACTTGTGCTGCCTGCACCCTTTTCACTTGGGTATGTGTGTGCACTGTATTTTCCGAAAGTAGTGTCAAATGTGTGGGATAACTATTACAATTACAATTTGTTCTTAAGACTATACCATATTTTCAGTTAGGATTGTCACACTTTTTTCCATGAAAAGTTGGAATTTCTCTGATTTTTGTTACATTCCCTCTCTTTGCATGACCCCTGCTGTGATTTATGCTCTTTGGTTTAAAGGGAAAAATGAATCCACTTCACGTGTTAATGTGATGATGGACATTGTAGGCTATAGGGCTCAGATGAATAATGCAATGATATAAAATCACATATTATATTTGCAGTAATATTAAAGCAGCGCCGAATGCTCTATGCGCTGCTCAGTATACAACATCCCTATCAATGCTGGTGGTGCGGAAGGGTTAATGCTGGACGTGTAATGGTTTTCCAGTATAAAAGAGAAATCCGTTATTTTCTGCTTCTTAGTGTTTAACTGAAGAGGACAGGTGAAGCCTGCAGTCATGTGATAATGGTTTTGGCAGCTCTGGGCTGTGACAGCTCCTCTTTGTTGTGGGAATAAAGGACGTTTGCTCCCCCACCTCCACGCCTGGACCGGCACAGCTTCTCCGCTGCTGCCCGCCCCCTGCCTCCCACACCCCCAGCATCTCTTGACAGCACCAAGCGTATTCTGTCTGAGGCTCCTCAGGTAATGATCTGCTAGCACTTGTCTGTCAAGCTGAGGCAGAGGGAGCAGGCTGTGCCTCCGTCGAGTCAAACACCACACCGTGGCACACGGCAAACCTCAGAGCGGCTCTTTACCTCTGTCTGTTTAGATAATGTCCCCCAGAATCATTTCAATTTGTTTGAATTTTCAATTAGGCGGTTCTCTTCTAACAGAAAGAAACCAGAGCGATACACCTCTGCCAGACTCTGCCAAACTGCTCTGCTGTGCCTCGTTGAGGCTGATCATCAAATCAAAGGAAGTGTTGTTGTTTTTTTGTTTTGTTTTTCTTTTTTTTGGGGGTTGGGGGTGTTTGTTTTCTCTTTTCTTGCATTTCACCTTCTGTGAATGTCAGCGACTGTCAAAGTATGTCATATAAGGAATTAAAAACAAAAAGTAAGACAGCTAAATTTTAAGACAGGGCACACTGCTGTGACACTGAACACGGATAGAGAATTTTACATTACAAATGAAAAAAGATGAAAAAAAAATAAGGTAAGTTAAAGGTAACTTAAGGTAAGTTAAAAAATAAGTCAGAATGCACTGCTGTAGGATTGAAGTTATGCATGGAAAAAACAAAGAAATGGCACATGCTTACATTTGTCAATTAAAGCTGGGGACAGAGAGCACTGCTGTTAGAGTGAATCTGGACAGGCTTCATGGCACGTTCTCCCGTCGTCCCTATGAACGTCACTGTGTGCACAGTGCCAGCATCGCAGTGTCACGGCTGGCCCGGATAACACTTACAGTTTATTCTGCAGACGCCGTCTGGGAGGGAGGGCTTTACATCTCTGACATTCCTTCCCCTCCTCGCGGTGATGAATGGTGACAAGTTGTCATTACCATCGGCGTGATTTAACACACCTAAACACTTCCAGCTGGGAGCCTCCCCGGCCTGATGCTAAATATGTCATTCTGACCCCAGACTCCTGGCTGCTGGTTTTTGTGTGATTTTATGCACCTGCTCTCCCCTAGATCTTTCAGCGGCTCCTTCTTCCTCAGGCCCCTCACCTTCCTGTCCTACACATCCAGCCGTGTGCCTCCTCCTCTGGCACTTTCCCCCAGCCAATCAAACGCCTGCCTGAGGAACAGGGCTCTGATTCAACAAAGTGGGACAAGACTCCATAGTGTGCAAAGACCAGTGTGCAGAGGCAAAAGCTATCCCGCATCGTTAGTCGGGCAATGACCAGCGCACAGAAGTGAAAGCCATCCGGCATCGTTAGTACAGACAGATGCTTGTCTATGTTTTGAGAGTACAAGTATATAAAGGATTTCCTTTTTTTGGTCCAGCAGTTGAGAGCATTAACCCTCTGAGATAGCTATATCTGACTAGAGCACCCCCTCACCACTGCCTCACACCTTGATGAGATTTATATCTCTGACCCTCTCCCCCAGATTAAATAGAGTATAAAGCAAAGTAAGCAGGCGCTCCTTGCTCTTATGAGACATTTTATTTGGGCACTTTCAGTGTCCTGATAAAATAATTCCCATAAGGAAGCAATAACATATTCAAATAATTCCAAGCAGATGTGAACATGCCTCAGCAAGTTAACAAGATTCTGCTGGACATGCTGTGAGCATCACACAAAGAGCAGGGCTGTCTTGTGGAAATAAAACAGTGTTATGACAGTTTTTCCCCCAAATCAACATCACTGATACCTCTAGGGTAGTTCCCACGCAGTAGCTTTTTGGCTCAACCTCATGCAGATTTGCACTTGCCCTCAGACAATTTAATGTTTGACCAAAATCCTAATTTTGTATTTGGAACCCAGGGCACACTGGGAATGTCCACAGCCATTTTGGAATTTCCCATAGAATCCCTGCTATGAGTGTTAATGGAAAAAAACTTCTTGTCATGATTTCCACTCCTGCTCTTGGTGCTATTACTGAAGCCTCTCACCCAGGAGCTGATGGACCCCTTGGACAATTAAAGTTGCAATCCAGTTAATGTCCCCTATGAAGTCATTCAGACCTGAGTTGGAAAGAAGTCCCAGAAACCCTCAGAGTCATTAGTCACAACTGGAATAGGGAAAAAGATAAGTCTGGCAAACAAGACAAATTATAAAAAAGGTAGTACAGAAAATTAATGTGACCTTGTGTCATATCATCATTTTTACTATGACATTAAAAACTTCTAATTCACTATTACTTTCAGTGTTAGTTACTCTTCCAATAGCACTGGAAAACCCATTCATTGTCATCGAGAGAGTAGTCAATTATAGCTTTTAGGTCACATGGGTATATAGTTGTAAAACAATTGATCACTCAGCTATATCAGTCAACAATGCATACCTTCTTAGAATCAAACACCTTCTTAGAATAAGGTCAAATTTCAAGTAATGGTCAAGTTTGATATTGAAGATAGTCAAGTCATGTCAGGTGGGATCAGGTACCCCCAGTTACCTGCTGCTGTCCTGCTGGCTGCATAACTGGCTATGTTTCAACGGTGGTGGCTTTGGGTCTAGAGAGTATGTGTGGAAAGACAACTTCAGGGGCAACTTCAACAGGGAGCAGAGAGAGATTTAGTTCTCATATATCTCCATGAGATTCAGTGTCCTAAATTCTACTTCCCTGAGAGTGTTGCATGAGCATTGTTTTTCAGAGGTCTTTAAAACATTAAAATTATACCAGCTGCAGTATGTGGCTAAGTATTTGGTTGGCTACTTGTTAAGTTTGTTCTTTTTCTGCATGTAAATTACAAACTGCATAGACAAAATAGTGACTCTTTATTTTCAAAGGTAGAGGGCTGTTTCTTATTAGCAATGTTTGCAACAAATTTGATTATTTGATACTCTGCTTTGCCACACTCAAAAAAATCTAACGTAATTTTTATGAATGTTGATAAATACTCATACACTGAAATCCTTAGGCTTACGTGAAAGTTACAAATCATTAACACTGTGATCAAGCACAATATGTGATTATTGAAAATCTTGGACTCCCGCAATACGTTGACATGTAACTGTATAATAGAGGTTTTATAGCATTAAAACATTCCCAGTTTGCAATTTAATTCGTTTTATTCGTTTATTTGTAAATTAATACACTGTTAAAAGATAGAACTCTTCGTTTTTCACAGTAGGGGCACTGGATAAGAGTACAGCCCCATTAAAAGCATGCTCTGCTTAATATCGCTTAATATCAATTAAACGGTTAACACTGGAACCAATAAAACAGATCGTTGCCTTCCTGTCTGCTGACTGGTTCAGCGTTGCATTTCTGCGAAGTCTCTTTTCTCAATGACAGTTCTTCTGAACTCGAACAGTCATTGGGCTGTGCGAAAACTTCCCTAAGCAGTTCAAATTACTGCCTGTTGATTAAGACTTCACAACACTGGTTGTCTTGGTTTAGCCAAATGCAAAACCAACAAATCAGCTCACTTTGCGAGATATGGGGAGAGAGTATATGGAGCCGTACTTCCACCACGCATTCGCACAAGGACGCTATCTGCCGCAAGAGCTTTGCTCAGGTAGCAGCTATGGCGGGTGTACTGGATAACTGGGTATCTAGTTGGCTACTTAATGTGGCGCGCTCATTTGCAGTTCGGCTAATGGTTTATTGACTGACGACAAAAAGGATTCGAGATGCCCAGTTGACTACACGTATCCGTTTATTTTAAAGTTTGATGTCGCAGCTAATCGAACAGTGTGATCTGCATACTCGTAATGCTTCCCTCGTTAGTGAGAAGCAGCGTAAACATGTAGGCGATAGTCGTTGGTGTAACCTCAGGTTGAAGCCTAACGCAATAAAATGAATGTAAAGTTTAGATATGCATAACGTCGAAAAATAGTAAGCAGAAATGTTGTTTACTTACTGCCATTACCATTCCACTTGTGGCGGCCGAAGAAAAATAATTCTTCAGCTGAAAAAACAAAGATGGCTGTGCATGCAGTCACATGGAACGAGTTTTGTTCTATTCACGATAACATAAAGGAGATTATGGCGTTTTGCAAGGTTTGGTTAGAAAGGTGAAGGGAACAATGTAAAGCTGCTTTGTGACAACGTGTGTTGTAAATACAAATTTGTGTTGTGTTGCTATACAAATAAAATTGAATTGAAGTGAAATTGAATATAATTAGTTGTAAAACCTTTGAAATCTCTTTGACGAGGCAAATGAACAGACAGGAAGGGGCAAAAAAACAAACTGCAAATTGTAAAATTGTCTTTCAAATGATACTCCTTTACTCTGTGTGCTGCTGTCACAGGCCCAATAAATGCAATAAATGTGTGTGTCTCTGTTTTCCACACACTTTTCTACACCATTTTACTTCAGAGAAGGACAGATGCGAGGCCTCCATTTCCTCGTCCTCTGAAGAGACTCCAGACTATTGACGCTGAACAGGTGCTAACTGGAACATCAAAGTCTTCCAGGTCGTACTGTCATTGGTCAGCCCCAGCCAGTGCTCATCTGACACCTGTCCTCTATCGCAGGTACATAAAAAAATCCTCAAATTAAATATGGTTCACTTTTAAAAGTCAAGTAAAAGAAACGGAAGGAGGAAAGATATCATGTGATCCTGTGTGTTAATTATTTATTTTGAAAGATGTGATTTTTAATTGTTTTTTGTTTTGTTAATTACTTGCTTAAGCAAAAAGGACATGACAAGATACTGTACATGCTGATTTGCAAGAAAGGCAGAACAGCACATTTCTTTGGTAATTTGACATGTACTTACTGCTGACAAAGGATATATGGCCACTTTATTACAGTTGGACAAGTACATCACCTGGGGCAGGAAGTTCTCAAAACCCCTTTCAAATGAAAACCGTGCATGGAGAATTTCAGTTTCTAAAGGCATCTGATTTCTGCTGCATTGCTTTTCCTGTCTTTCTGCAAGTCAGAAAAGCGCCTCTCAGTGTCATTCATTTGGACATCAATTAATCTACTGGGAGAAACAATTTAGTAAGGATAAGTTTGTAACAATAAACTCAAAAATAGGAGCATTGTGATCACAGTAGTGATTGTGGTTTTGTGCTGTAAGTCACACTGTCTTTGTAGGGTTTGGTCCATGCATTTTTGGTAAGGGAGTGCAATTGTTAAGCCCTTAAGTATTTCCTTCCACTTTTTAAAAACTGTAGTCTTGAAACTTTAGGCTCATAAATGTAAAGCTGTTTGTTTGTGTTGGTTTTGTTTTGATGAGGGCTGTTTTTACTGTAATAACAGCAGTGTACCATGAGAATTGCCTGAGGTGTTTCTCTTTCACTTTAGCTCTTAGGCTGTGTCTGTGAAGAGGAGATGGTGCCCGCACACTGTTGCAGTTGTTTGTCTGTCTGTTCTTCACAGAGCTACAGCGAATTGCAGGTAGCTCTTCTTTGTGTCATGTCTTCCTTCTGCCCACACGCGATAAGTAATGGATGTTCGTATGTCCTGTGGTGGACCTGTACTTTAATTTACTGTCAAATAGTGCAATACCAGTCTTACTTCTGAAGAAGGCTGACATTGCTAAGATGTAAACTACCAATCCTCAGAGGTGAAGACCAGTTATCTGTGTTGGCTGTCCTGTTTTTGGTGTACCCAAAGCTACCCAAGCTCGATTCCCTTTATGAGTGTGAATTGTTTCTTCTCTTTGTTCCATTTTAAAGAGGAACATGTGTCTACAGCTTAAATGCTTCACACCAAAACTCTGCTCTCTTTGTAGGTTTTAATATAAAGTGACAGCTAAATATCCAGAGGGGATGGTTATGATTTGAACAAAGATAGGATGTTGTGCAAAGAGGAGGCAGTTTCAGTTGTGCACAGTATTCACCCAGGAGCAGAGAGAAATCCTTGGTTAATTACCATGCCACAAATAATGAGAGGCTATTTAGAAAAGCGTTTGAAGAATGTGTCTCAGATGGAGATAAGATTGGTGATTGTAAGAAAAAGAGAAAGTGTTTTCTGCCAAAGTCCTCAGAAGTTGAAAAGGAAATCCAGTGAGTCACACAAAAAGGTGAGGTGACAGTCCTCATGTGGTTTGTTCTTTATGAAAACAAGTGACCTGAAAACCTTGATATCTATGGTGAAATTATTTCTCTCTCTCAGGTGTTGCTAACTGTGTGATATCAATGATGCAACTGCTGTTCCTTTTTGAAGAAAACTGATCTTCACCTACCCAAGCCAGTATGTTTTCATTAAGCAAATATAATGCGGGAGTCGTATGTCTTTAACATAAAATAACAGAATCACGTTATTATCAAGTCATAAATAATGAATAGAAGTGTATTTATCTCCACGAATAATTCCAAACATTTATACATTCTACCAAATTCAAAGTATTGGAAAAGAAAGATTTTCTTTCATAGAGACTGCGTCGCCCTCTAGCGGACTTGATTGTTGCCTAGCGACTTGGCAGTAGGCTACACTGTTCTTCAGTGATCACAGGGTTTAGAAAATAGATTATCTAATACAGACAATTAAGTAAGTGTTTATAAAATACTGAAATGTGCTGCAACCGCCAAAGGCCATCGCATTCGTTTCCTCTGCGTTTATTTAACTATATTATGCAATCTTTCTTTTGCGAACAAGTTGTATTTACAAAACAATTACATTAATTATTATCCCGGTATTTTGTAGAAATGTACTTTTTTAATTTTATATAACATTTTCCAAAGTAGTCTATGCTCTAGCGTTTTCGAATGTATGTAAAGATGTATAAAGATGTATCGATATATAAAGATGAACATTGCACTGAATTCATTCGTGGTGTCAACAGCGCATATTGATATGTTGTTAATGTGGCACTCCGAACCATCGACCGACGAGCAGAAGGCCCGGTGCTCAATGTACTGCTTGCACAATGTATCACCGTAATAATAGGTATAGATTTTTACGATAATGTTACAAATGTTCCAAGCAGGACGAGTTGTGCTAAGCAAAATCTAGTCACTAAGGTTCTCTGTGTTTTCATTTGTACTGCATGTTACACTTTCAACCAGTCTCTGTACATCCTACTTTTTGTACCGCTTGCACACAATTGAACAACTGCTTGACTCCACATTCATTGACGCAATAACCATTTTATTCCGAATGTATTTATTTGGTGAATGCCTATTTGTGGATGGATACATTTTCGGTAGATCACGGCTTGTGCACAGTGTGATATCATATGATACTTTTGAGGTCGGATGGCTTTCAGTATTTTCAGATTTATCTGTGTATCCTGGTTGAGGAATATACAACCTGAAGCGGAATCTGATTAGATAGGCAGCAAAAGCACATGACAATATGCACCACATCTAAAAATAATTAGTTTAGGACAAAATACTATAGGATATGCTTTCAAACATTTGTATTTAGATTAACAATAGACCTATGAAACCACGATCGTTTCAATGTTAAATACTAGTCTTGAGATCATAAAGACGCTGAATAGGCCAATGCCAGCAAATGAAGTTTCAATTACATTGCATAATTGACGTTGTTAAAGTGTTTGCAAACAGTGTACACTACAACGGGGTGATTGCCCATGAGAAGAGGAACTTTCCTCCCGGGCTATTCAACGTTTCTTTAAAGTTAATTAATCCCCAACAGCTGGCATGGGCAATAACCACCTCTAATTAATTACTTATAAATGTCATGAAAAGGGGCTATTTGAGAGGATTTACGTTCCAATGCTTGAGCGGCATATATCGTTGTAATGGAACCGGTCTCTTCTGTGGGCAATGGTTCGGATCAGTTCGCATTTGTGTTCTGTGATCAGAGAGAACAACAGGTAGGGAAGGCAGTGCAGTCTGATTTGGCCAATACCCAAATAAATCCAAAGCTCTATTCGGTAAGAGATGCCACTCCACCAGCAGATAAAGCTATCGGTACGTTATATTCGTATTTACTGTAGCTAATATAATATGTAACCCATACACAGTGCCAAATTATTCTGAAAAATATTCTGGCAAATTAATGTGTTCTAAATACTTCCTCGCAACATAAACAGGGTAGGTAAAGTTTTTAGTTCTCTAGTCTGAGTAGTCCTCATGAAATCTAATATGTGTGCAACCCAGAGTTTTAAACCGCAGTTTTATTTTTGGTTTAACTTTTGTTCTTTTAAATAGATGGCAATTGTATTTAACACCAAGCAGTTTGTTTCTAACAGATATGAATGGATATAAATGAATTATGAAAAGATGCTAGTAGAATGTGATGGCTATTGATGACGACGCAGATCTCTGCTCTCCCAAAGTTGTAAACGTAGCTTGTTCAAATGATGAATGCTCAATTGGACCTGACGTCTGGATTAAGTGACGCCAGCAGGCATTGTAAAAGCGTCAGGTCTCATTTTCATGATTTTTTTTCAAAGAGCCACTGGTGCCTAAAACATGTTAGTCAAGAGCCGGTAACAGGGGCGCATACAGTGTGCTATATTGATAAATATATTTTCAGTTTAGTTCACGTTTTAATGTAAATGCTCATTTAGCTTCCGTGACACGGAATGTACTGTTGTCAATCACAAATCAACGTGTAAAAATGATATGACAGTTGGTGAAACATGCCACCACACCTCGTACTATCTGAAGTTTGAACGTCACACAATGTCACGTAACCAATAGTCAATTTAACTGATCACCTTCCTGAAACCTTTTAACGTTACATTTTCTGCGACCAGTGGTCAGTAGGTCTGATCCGAAGCAATTTGATCAGGTGATTTTGGTTGGCGTTTTTAGGTCTACTGTGCGAATTGGTGTTGTGGGCTGTATTATAATAACCCATGCTGAAGGCACTGTTGCCATTACATTTGAACCATACCAGTTCCTCTACAAGCAGACACACAAAGTGGTTAACAATGTTAACCAATTTATGATTCGCAGCCCTCAAGTCAAATACCCTAGCAAGCCTTCTTCCTGTCTCCAGAAACTCATCATTGCGTTGGAAGGAGCGCTCTGATATTGTCACACACAGCCCTGCAAATTGAAGTACAAATTGTTATATTGGAAGTTTACCTAGATATATTGCATATGATTTCTGTTTCATAATTTTGAAATGCATTTGTAGAGAGCTGAAAGATTTTACGCGATGAAAAAAAAATCCCAGAAGCCGTTAAATATTTAATAGTGTAGCCATTTAATTCATGCGTCCGTACAGTGTCTGCTTGTTGCAAACAGCATATCGGTGCAGTTACTTCAAAATAAAACAAAACACCATTTTCTCTAAGTCATGGCATCAATATTAAGGTCATCCCTGCTTTCATAATGTAAAAATAAAAGCCAGCATGATTTCGTCAATTGTATATTTCTGTTTTAATTTTCTGATCTTATTTCCATTTGAATTGAAACAGACGGCGTGTTTATTGAAAGAGGGTATCATTTGTTAGTGATCCCACATCACTTGCCGCTGCTGTTTCCTTGAAGAAATATTCCTTTCAGAGGAAAGCTGCCACGCCGCCTTCCAACAACAGAATTGAAAACACACTTCGGCTTCTGTGTGGCGCGTAGCTACTGTTGACAAACCGGGGTATAATATCTTAATGGAAAGAAACAGACTTCTCAGTGCGCATTAATTATGTGTCTTTTAGTAGTAAACAGTAAATTTCAGTTTCTGGTGGACAAAATTTACATCTTGTTTAAAAGTTGCATAATGGAAACAGTGCAATTTACCCAAAGCACAAATAGATGACACTGGAATATTGATCTGTCTGTAATATAATTGTAATGTTACATTAGCTACATTACGTAATATCATACAACACCACGGTTAGATTAGAATGTGTCATGCCATCAATGGGAGGAGGAATGTGGTGTGAGAGGTTACGGGTTTAAGCATTTTTATGCTGCTGTTTTTTCCCTCATCTTTGATTAACTTAAAGCTGAGCTCTCAATGTGGTGTACGTTACATATCTTCTGTAGTCAGTAATTAAAACGGATCGTATGTAAAAATAGACTTAAAGCTGCGGGAGGGATCATTCCCTCTGTTGTGGCGCTTTCTCTTTTGTTCCGAGCGCCTCCTATTTAGCAGGTTGCAGGGGCCTGTTTTACGGTTCACGCGCCCGGTCCCCTGAGATCTGGGCACGCCGAATCCTGTGAAAATAAATTAACTCCCATTACACACACGCATTAACAACGTCACATTATTGTTAGCAAAACGTTGTCTTTTGCGGTACAGAACGCAATAGTGAATAAAACCGTGCTCCATGATTGGTAGGTGAGTATAGAATGTTCTTTAACAATGATGCTAAAAACGCTAACCAAAACTATGCGGCACCTAAACCGTGACTAAGAGATTTTCTTTGGCCTCCAACTGCGCCGTAGGAAAGACGGGGGGAAGAGGAGAAAAGGACAGGGTTAAATTAAAACCAATCATGGATGTAAGAAAAACGTCGGAAAGCAGTAGTAAAATATTTTCAATTACCAGCCAAGGTCTTATATGCTAAGCATGTTGCTTACTTAGTATAAAACCGGAGAGTTTGTGATCACTTAGCATCACATAGCATCAAAGCATGGGCGTAAGATACAATGTGATTTGGTGGATATATTAGGCCTGTTACGTTGACATGATAATTTCGTAAAGTGCTTTTTTGAAGCATGCAGGGATTGTATTTTTAATTCAGGAAAGACCCTTACGTGGCTAGGCCTACATCTTAAAATAATCAAACCCCATTCATTTTGAATCTACAAGAACCAACTATCAGTTTATGAATACGACAGTGATATTATTCATTCTGTTACTACAAGACCCGCGCAACAGTTTGTTTTAATGAATACTTATTGGAGCTTCCGTAAGTATATTTTGAGCATTAAAACAGTGCTTTGTCTGTACGTGGCTGTGAAGAATGTTTCACGTTAAGATTTGATTTACTGACATTCTCCTTCGATCGGAGAGAGGGGAAGAACTCGGTGGTGTGTGTGTGTGTGCGTGTGTGTGCGTGTGTGTGTGTTGCGGGGCGGGGGGTGCAGAATTTTCCTGTACAAAATGTACAGAAACCGGTACAAAACGAACCTCTGAACGTATTTTACATGCTTCGAACTGTGCAGTCAGGACACGGGGAAACGAGCAGAAACGCGAGCGCCACGCAGCATTCCTTCAAAGACGTTATTTTGGGTTCTTGTGATTGATGCTTGACTTAATTCGATGCTTAGTAAGTCTTCCCAGGAGGGTGAAGCAGGCCTTTTGTGCCTCTCTAGCCCGTATGAAGTAAACCAAAGCCGGAGAGTGGATCGCAGTTCTGCGGCTGGCTACCAGGTCCTTCCCACCGGCGCATCTGCATGTGAAATCGCCATTTCACCCCTCCACACTCCCTAATTGTTGGAAAAATTAGTTGTGAAATTGCTTTCCACCAGTAGTGTTTTCCACGGCAATTTTCGCACAATTTTCTATGCACGGTAGTCCCACAGAGTTGACACACGCACTTCCCCGTATATATATATATATATATATATATACATATATATATATTTATATATATATATATATATATATATATATATATATATATTACTGTGTCTGTATGTGTGTAAAATACTACCTTTACGACAGTTAGCTCAATGGTATGGCTTGAATAGAAAAGGAGACCCCTCTGACCGCCCTTATTTAATTTACCACACGCTTTCCCTATGTTATTGAGCTTTCCATTTAAAATTTTATTGCGCAATGTGAAGACCTGTCTCTGATAGGTTTTGAGCTTCCTGTGCTTAATTTCCTCAAATTACAACATTACGAATATTTTCAGTTGCATACTACAGATTAAAATGCAATGCAAACAATTAAATGCCTTTAATTTTTATTTAGTATTTGAGCCAACTGGTTGAACTTGTTAAGATGGCGATGTTGGGAATGTTAACGTCGGAATGTCGTGAAATATTTGCCACTTAAAATGTGAAATAATGGAGACTTTGTCTGGCGTTGCCATTTAATATCAAAAAATTATAAATATATATATATATATATTTCAGTCATTAAATGAAAAGAACCCGCTATACGTCGCATTGAAAAATGCGGGCCAGATGAACACGGTCTGGTCTCATAAACGCTTTCCCTTCCACTTGGTCACGGTGGCAAAAGCGACTGTTTGATCTGTAGCTGTGCAAGCAAGAGCAGGAGGCTATGCATTCCGGTACAGTGGTTTCTGCAAAACTGATAGTAAAAGACAATTGTAGGAAATAGTGGGGATGCCTTCTGACTTTAAGAATGGCGTGTTGGCCCTCACCTGTTGTCGGCGAAGCGGTGTAAAATGTCTTTAAAGCGCCTGAAACAGAAGAGTCCGTGCAGCCAAGTTTCTAATGAAGTGTCGCCTAATAACGCAAAACTGTTACTGTCATGCTCGTAGATAATTAAATTCGTTTGCGTTACCAACCCATACTTTCCATTCTCAGCTCTATAGCTGATCATTTTCTAAAAACAAGGCGTGCTGTTAAATGTGGATTTTATGAATGAAACCAAACGTTTTTGAGAGAACTACAAATAAAGAACAATCCATATTCATGTTATCATCGCCTTGCTCCAGCCGTAAACACTCACAGTGCATATTCAATTTCTGCTTATTGGAAATTGGATTTAAAATACACCTTCATCGCTTACTTGAGAGAATTTCTCCACGTTTATTACTGACGCTGCACTGAATAACACGTATTTGTGTTAATTATGACACGCTTTCTAGTCCCTTCTAACTGGGTTAAGGGATTTTTAGCATCAAATGCCAGTGTTCTCCCCCCTCCTCTCTCATTGATATTATGGGATCGCTCCATTAATCGCTGCCAGCGAGAAGAAACGTAGGCTACCCATTGTCTAAGATACCGTTACTTTGAATTGCCCTGTCTCGTGCGTTATGTGAAAACAATCCACTCGCTTTCCTTTATTTTCTCCATAATTTTACACAATGTAGCCATAATGCAAGATTCATGGATCCATTCTCCGATTTGGGTTCAGTAATTCTGTTAGTTTTCGTTTAGAAAAAGAATGAATGTCTATTGTTATCAAAAATTACTTTAATCAAAGTTGAGGGACTCGGTCTGTAAGGTTTGAGAATTTATTCGTTTATTGTATTCCTTATTTTGCTAATGAATTATTGGTACTTGGTGGATGCTAGTGGTGGTGGGAGAGAGAGTTCATGCACTCCTTATGGAGTTTTTACATCTCTATGGCGCACCTCACATTTAAGAGAGATGTTATTTAATGTTGGATGGATAGCATGCGGATATCGAAGAAATTTTGGAGATTTTCACGGTGTAGGGAATTCTCATATATATTGAGAAATGAGTAGAGTGTTCGTGGTCTACTTTATTTTAGATGTACCATGTATATTGTCTTTCGGTATATGAAATATATTTTACAATTACGATTCCCATTTTTGACGGGATAAATCACACTTAACATTGAAGCCAATGGTTTGCTGCATATTGAAATATGTAGTGCTGGGTTTATCCAAACCTGGAAGAGGATTCCCTGAGAGAATCTGAATAAGCAGGTCGTGGAGAGAAAAATTAAGATTAATTCCAAAGTGTAAATAGCAAGGTTAAACCATTCGTGTGGCAACGAAAGCAGCATGCATAACTATAGTAACTGTGGTGTAGAGGTTAGGGCACTGGATTCTAAAAGTGAGGGTATTACGGCTGATTACAAGGTGTCAAAACCTACTGTTGTTAAGTCCATAGGGAAGCACTGTGACTCAGTTGCGCCAATGAGCCCTCAGTGGTTTTAATGGGTTACAGTTGTATTTATTTGAAATTGTGGCCGTCGTAGATTGTGTTGCAAATAAAATTATGTGGAAGAAAAGTGTTTCTAGGGTATGTTACGTAGAAGATGAGAGTTCTTTTAACTACTGTCCATATGATGAAAATGGAACTTACATTTCTGGTTAATAGGAGCCCTACACTTTATCTATCTATCTATCTATCTATCTATCTATCTATCTATCTATCTATCTATCTATCTATCTATCTATCTATCTATCTGTTTGTTTTAGTTACCTTGTTATTGATTATTAGCCAAGAAATGATCTGATACAAGGACACTCCTCACTTATGAAAGCAGAATATGTAACTTGAAAATAAAATCGAAGTTTAAAATTACCTCAATAAATACAGAGTGTATACTTGACTTTGGGAATATGAGCCTTAATAGCACACATTTTTTTCTGCTGGTATGAAAACTTTTCAAAAGCCATGCTCGTAACGTGTGCCCCGTGTGACCAGTTAACGGAGGCATTGAATAACTCCTCCCTTCATTGGCTTGGTAGAACATTTTGAGAGTTATCCATTTGTATAATATCCACATTTTATGATTCGAATTGGTAAGAATATACACGCACATATACACGCCCGCACACAGACAAAGATCAGATACACTGTGTGTACCCTACGAAAGCAATATACGATATGTTATATAATACAGTGTGGGATTGTAATTATTTATATGTCATAATATCTTCTTATCACGCATGGATGGAATAGCCTATACACTGTACGTATACACTTTATTTTGTCATGCCACAATTTACAGCGTATTCTTCTGTTTAAGGAGGGATGATATCAATAATTAACGCCAGCAGAATATGTAAAATGAGTAATTCGTGCGTTTGGTTCGTTCAATTAAAAGGGGTGGTAGCGTTCGCTAGCCTATCGCTAGAAATGTAAATCCTTAAGAGTAAGAAGTGTGATTTCGGTGTAACTTTACACCCTGCTGCCGAGCCAGGTGAAATGAAACATCGCACAAATTTATCTGAGCCTGCGGCTTGTCTGACTCACTGGGATATGTACAAATGTGCGAATTAAATTTACGGTCAACGTACAGTAAATAATTAGGTTAAATCTTTCAATTAACGACTTGAACATTGCAATAAATAAAAGAGTAATTGTGGAGACATTAACACGAACAGTTTAATCAATTATATCTTTTTGTTGGTTTTCTATTCAGAGGAGGCGGCGATGCAATGAATTAAAAGAAGTGGAGTGTGTGTTTGCGTCGCACGCCTTTTCTTGCGATTGGTCGAGAGGCCCGTGGCTATACCCCTTCTTCCCCTCATGAATAAAAGAAAGGCCTCAGAGCCTATCGGCGCGCGCGACACCCCCCTCCTACACCGTGCGCCAAAGTTGTCCACTTAAACTACTCCCAACCTCCAAGCAGACTTTGCCATCAAAAACTACCAGACCTTTTAGTAAAACACTGCGAAGAATTAAATAACCTTTGCCCACGTCTACTTGTGAGTGGTAGTTTCACCCCCCTCCCTTCACACACACACACACGCACACACACACACACACATCGGCACCCAGTTCTCAGCATTTTGTAGTTTACTCATGCTCCCCGCCGCACAACTTGAGAAGTACTTCATTTTTTCTCGTTCTATGGGAGTGTAGCTTTCACCAATTTGTCTGGCTGGATCTACGTTTTTATTCTTTTTTCACTTTTGTTTTTTTAAAACGGAAGACGCCACAATATTTTGTCGTCGACAAAGCTAATATCATCACCAAGTCTGGACTTGTTTGCTCCATTTAGAAATTGGCTTTATTTTGTGCCTGCTCGGGTTTTGACAGTGTAGAATGGCTACTTTACCAGGAACAGTACCTCGAATGATGCGACCAGCGCCAGGCCAGAACTATCCCCGCACTGGATTTCCTTTGGAAGGTAGGTTATCTTTAAATATGTGTAAGTGCCTTTATGTCGGAGAAGTGAACAAAATGGAAGACAACCAAAAATTGCATTTGTGCAGTATAATTTCAAGCGATTTTTATTCGTTCGGCGTCATTGTAAAATAGTTCCCCACAGTGTGTAAAATAGAATAGAACAGATATTAATTATGTATTTTCACTAAATTTAATTTGATTCCCATGCGTGAACTAGGGTAACTAACATACTTCTATGGTTATATTTTTCATGAATCACCCAAATTAAGAGTGAAAATTCATTCTCAACCAAATTTCTAATCCCGTCCTCCTATATATATAGAACATACATGTTAATACCCGTCATCATGCACGAGAGTTCATGTTTTAAATTTAAGATCTGTACGTACATTTAATCAAGCTAGGCAAACTAAAATGGAAAGAATAAATGATAAATAACCCACGGGTAGTGCTTCTGTCGTAAGAGGCATTATCCAGTAACCAAAGTAGTATATGAATATCAAATAAGTAACTCCATGTTTTCGAAACAACGAAGTTCAACCATTAAATCAGCGATTTTGTAAGTGTTTGAATTATAAGAACGCTCAAGGGAAAATCAGAATTATGTATAAAATTTCTAAGCACATACACTCCTCCGAAAATTTGCATTTATTAATCGTTTATTCCATGAGAGCCATTCCCAGGCAGAGAATGTTCGTGCGCAAGTGGTTCAGATAAAATGGCAAAAAACCACGAAGCTTGCAAGTCACACAAGCCTCGGGATTTGCTCAAGTGTCCGGGTGTAGCAAATGAAAGTAAAATACACAGCAAAGCGATGTCTCAAAGGATTACATCAATATTTGTACAACATGACTATGAATAATCAGGGCGGGAAGTGTTACAATCTTTAGAGCCTCTTGAATACAAAATTGGCCACTTAAGTGCTATCTCCCTCTAATGATACATCCTGAAAAATGCTCGCCAAGTTGACTGTAAATTAGCCAGGCATGCTTCTTATTTTTTTTTAAACGGTTGCTAACTAAGGCATATCTCCGGAGTTTAGGGGAAGACCGCATTTAGGAACGACATCAGGTTTTACATTAATTTAAAATTAAATGTCATTTGCGTTATTCTGAGTTAAATGATATTTAAAAAATCTTAACTCACTGAATGAGCTTTAGACGCGTGCACGTGAAAGCAATCGCACGGGCCTTTATGAAACCTTGCTTATTAGTAGTAGTATTAATAGACGTATTAGTAGTAGCTGCAACGTGAGTATTAATATTAACTTATTTATTTATAAAATGACTATGTGTAGAACTAATTGTACGCCTAATAAATTACTGTTTCCTTCTGTTCGGGAATACTTTGGTCTCTTAGGCCAATTACATTTACATCATGAACACATCCATTTTTGTGCAACATGTTTTCGTAGGACATGTTAACTAAAAATATATGGCCTATATATACTGTGCATTGGCCTGTGAAAATTATATTGTCTCTGCGATTCTCATTGGTGGAAAACATCAGCTCTTTCCGTTAAACGTGTTACAATGGGAAGACCCTGCACATTCAAATCAAGAAAACCCAGCTTTGCTATGTAAGTTACTCTTTCGAAAGTTTATTAACCACATAACGCACCTGTAATAAGATATTTATTTTTCCTTTTAATGCGTTTGCAAACGATATCTTATATGTACAATCAAATCTATTAATATTGTTTGTTCCCTTTTAAGTAAAAAGTACATGTCAGTGTTTGATGGCTGGACTGAAAATGTTTTATTGTGGTACAGTGTCAACACCTCTGGGTCAAGGTCGGGTGAATCAGCTCGGTGGAGTTTTCATCAATGGAAGGCCACTGCCGAATCATATTCGACACAAGATAGTAGAGATGGCACACCATGGCATCCGACCCTGCGTGATCTCGCGACAGCTTCGAGTTTCCCACGGTTGTGTGTCCAAAATTCTTTGTCGGTACCAAGAGACAGGTTCGATCCGTCCTGGAGCAATAGGTGGAAGCAAACCCAGGGTGAGTGCAAGAAAAGTTTAAGATGAGAAAGATGTCTGCTCTGACAATGTCATTAGCATGCGCCCAGGCCTAGATTGTTAGTATTTTGCTTTCAAGATGGAAGAGTGGAGTTTGATTTAAAACAAACAAAAATCGCGGCTCTTCTGGCAGCAATAAAATATGCATGTAGCATACAGTTGTAACTGAAAGTATTGCGGTAGATTCCTCTTAGTGTAACCCCATAAATGCATAAACTAACTTTTTATCCTATCGACATATTTTGTATATATAGATTGTCACATTACTACAGATATTGAATTGTATTGAATTACATATATTAATCCTAGCTAAAGTAGCTATTATGTATTATTATATTATATACTATTATAACTGTTATATATTATCATTTTAGCTAGGTTTAGTTTAGATTTTGTTTAAACATACACTTGTGGCATCAATAAGTTATTTTTGAGTTATTAAACAATTATTCCGTTCCAATTGTTTCATGACATTTCCGTGTATTTCTGTAGTGGATGTAACAGTTCTATTGTTTCTGTTTATATGTTCCCTATGAAGCTGTAAAACATCCTCCCTAAAAAAACAATCTCACCAAAATTTAGGCATTAAATGCTGATGGCACGTGCGCATGACGCGTCTCAGGGAAGCCCATAACCACCACCACATTCAGTAAATGACCACTTAGCGAATTCGATTCTATGTCCATTCGTAATTTAAAAAGGATAATTGTGTTAATTAAACTGACATTCATTTTAGGTTAAAAGTTGTCTATCTCTTTCTCTCTTTCTTTTTTTCTCTGGCGCACACTCATGGTTTCGGGCTGCGTAACTTAACTTTCAAAGCAGGTAGCAACGCCCGACGTGGAAAAGAGGATCGAGGAGTACAAGCGCGAGAACCCCGGTATGTTCAGCTGGGAGATCCGCGACAAGCTGCTGAAGGACGGAGTGTGTGACAGAAGCACAGTTCCTTCAGGTGAGGCCTCATCCGGTAAGCAACTTTTCTTTTCTACCACGACCATTTAGATGGGAAGATGTAGGTTTCAATGGCGATACGGGTATCGGCAGACACAATTGCATAGGCGTACTGCACATTTTACTACATATAACACTGAAGAGCGTTAAATGTATTTTTGTTTATTCATTTATTTAATCATACCACCATCCCCTCATAGCTGATCTGGGCATTCATTGTAGATAATGTAATTATGCATATGACGTCATTTAACTGCATGAACATTGACAACTTACTATACTAATGTAGACATTAACATGCTACAACTATCACCACATAATAATAATAATAATAATAATAATAATAATAATAATAATAATAATAATAATAAATACACTTTGTTTTATGTTTACACCTGTCATGTGAACATGCAAAATAGAGTTTCCCGTTTGAATAATAGAATAATAAAAATGTTGAAGATTAAGTATCAGATGAAGATGTCAACTGATATAATTTTCTGTATTTTTTCAGTGAGCTCAATCAGCCGGGTTCTGAGAGCCCGCTTTGGCAAGAAAGACGATGAAGATGATTGTGATAAAAAAGACGAAGACGGAGAGAAGAAAACCAAACACAGCATCGACGGGATACTGGGCGATAAAGGTAATAAATTGGGTCTATATGTGGTTTTGTCCATCTTCAAAATCGGAACTAGGCTGGAGCGTTTTATTATTATGTCCTACGGCCTACTTTAGCTTTTGGG
Source organism: Megalops atlanticus (assembly GCA_019176425.1). NCBI lineage: Eukaryota > Metazoa > Chordata > Actinopteri > Elopiformes > Megalopidae > Megalops > Megalops atlanticus. The sequence continues at coordinate 38,208,826 of CM032882.1, forward strand.
TGGCTTGGTTGCGCTAGGTTATTGTGTAAAAATGAAAGTGATTGCATTGTTAGTATATATATGCCTATCGTAATTATTCGTCTCTGCGATTATTTCGTTATACTTAAAGCATATTCATTTGACCGTTTTAAAGGAAACCCTCATACTTTAAAACCAGACATGTGGACGCCATTTACCACTGATCGTGTGTATTTTACCTGAAGAAAAAACCATGATGCGTCAACGTACATGTTGACCAATATTATGTTAATGAAATGTGTGCACCTGACTACTTTCGTTATGGCTCTTTAGCAAATCTGGGTGATTTTTCTTGCTGTTTAGCTTTTAGCCAGTCGGCCTAGTTACTCAATTATTTATACGAGCCTTGACGGAAGGTATTTGGGACTAGTAAATTAATTTGCACAACGGACTCCTCTCGCGGTCTTTAAATGGTCCCTTGAAACGTCTGCTGACAGTTGACCGATTTGACAATCAATATCAATTACAGCAACGAGGCTACAGCGGAAGTCTGCTGTTCAGCATTAAGAGCCCTCTCTCTCTCTCTCTCTCTCTCTCTCTCTCTCTTTTTCTCCCTCTCTCTCTCTCTCTGTCTCATAGTCCTGAGGTTGTCCCTGAAAATAATTTTAACCATTCCATGTCACCTTATTTTTCATTTATGAACGATAGATGGTATTACTTTGCACATAGGCCTCTGTTGGTGGTATACGGTGATGTGCTGATGATTTGAATATATTTTTCAATATTTTCCGTATATAATATTATAGTGGCCGATGGACACACGTGTGTGTGTGTGTGTGTGTGTGTGTGTGTGTGTGTGTGTGTGTGAGAGAGAGAGAGAGAGAGAGAGAGAGAGAGAGAGAGAGGGAGAGTGTTTCTGCTGTTGTGGAATACATTTCAAACTGTTTTGAGTGTTTTATTTATTCTGCCTATTTCTTTTGCATTATACGCGTTATTTACACTGAGCTCTGAACGGCTATGCATTGTTTCTCCGGCGCCTTGCTTATAGGAAAGACCCCGCTCTCCAGTCATAATACAATAGATCCTGTTTTTTAAAGAGACAAAAGTTCCCAAATAAGATGATCAAACATTTTGTGTATAGGGTTTAAATAAACGTACATAAAAGCCTTTCTCTGTCGAGACTCCGTCTTTCTCCAAACTTGAAGATGAACTTCAGTCGCAAAAGGCTTCTACTCCATTGAAGCTTTTTAAGAGCAAAGATGCCGAGGTACAAAGGCAAAAACTAAAAAGCAGAGCAGCCAAAGAGGCATGGGCCTGTCCATTCTCATTCAAAAACCAGCAAAGAAAGAGGAAAAAAAACTTTGGACAAAAGGCCAAGAAGGGAACTAAAGGGAGATGAATTATTCAATACACCCCGCTGGTAGATAGTTTTGTAATATTATAGAATCGTCTGTTGGAATAGAATAAGCGTTGGAGGGTGCAAAATGTTTCATTATTGTTTGGAAATGGCCACTGCTCATTTTGAAATCGCGCTATTGTGTGTACTAACTGTGATTTTTGGCGTGTATGGTATCAATTTATTTGGAAAAATAAATGTTTAAAAATTTGCACTTTGAGTTTTTTATATAGTTAAATAGAAAAATAGTAAAAAGATGGGTGTGTTGTGTATGCGCGAGTGTTTTCTCGTCATAAAAATAGCGGTTGCAAGTCGCTTGCACTGAATGTTTCAAGTTTTAAATGCATTGTTGCACAGTACGTAGTAGGCCTTTAACGTCTGCGCCATTCTTCCGTCTTGCGACTTAAATGTGTATGTAGATATTATAAGGACGCTGAGTACACAGTTTGATGCCATGTTTAGTTTCATTTTGTTTTCCCTTTCGTTAAGAAGAATAATATGTGATCAAACGCAGTGCGGTAGCGAATGGATGCGGCTGAATTCACGGCCACACACACCACAGGAGAGCAGGAGGTATAAGACATAAATCATGGATATGCTCAATATCGTGATCTTTAACTAGCAATACGTGAGCTCAAGCCGAGCACATCTAAATTATAATAATTTTAAAAACCCAGTCTTCGTTCTGAGCGCAAAACATTAAAACCACAGATTCTCTTTCACAAAGCACCGTTTCATTCGTAGCAGTGTGTGCTCAGAGTCACATACGTGTTTATTTATTTGGAATACTGCGTCTAACATCATAACAGAATTGTCAGACTAACTTCCTGTCTAATTTCTGCCCACATTTTTGGCTTTTATGGCGACATGTTAAAACCAGGATGCTAAATGCCCTCTTTTTTAATTCTTAAAAAGATTCGTCTTTGCGCCTGTTTCATTCTATCATCCGGCTGGCATTTAATAATGTTAAGACTTATTAGAGTTAGTAATGAAAACGGTGTCGGTTGAATGGGCGGCTGTGTTGGAGAGGGGTGTAATAGCTTGCAGGCATGGTAAGAAATGTATTTATCCCCAATCAGCCCTCACTCTCTGGGTTTCAAGCACAAACGTTATGTTGAAGGGTTTTAAGGCAGATTAAATTGAGCCTTTTATTTCTTTTCACTTTCATCTCTAAACGGCTCACTCTGGCTAGCCCTGGGCACAAATTCATGAGATTTTAGGTTTCTTTTATAGTTGTTAAGATTTTATTTATTTATTTATTTATTTCTATTTTATTTTTGGATTGCATTAGGAACTCTGACTCTGACATGCTCACTAGAATCTGAAGTGATGAGAAAACACCAATCACTTTTAAGTTTAAGATATAATTTATAGAATACAAGCAAAGTGCCAGTTGTATATTAGATGAATTTACGGGGGTGGTTTCAGGAAGGGAGGGGGCATTTAGATTTGATGTCTGCACTCGCCAAAAATAATTGATGCTGTCCATTCAGGTTTTATTTTGGATGCTTGTCTTAAAATAAATGACAAAATATGAAAAGCCCAGTACAAGCCGAAATAGCAAATGGAACTGTTATTTTTTTAGTCCTGTTATGAATGACTTTCTTTCAAGCCTCTGAGCGTTCATTAATGACAAAAAGAAAGCCTGGAATTAAGCGTGGTCGCGCAATTGAACAGAAAAATCCCATTGTATGATTATCGCTTTCTAATATTTTCATAGCATGTTCTGTCAAACCAGTTAAGTCTTAAGCTTACAAACGTGCTCCTGGAGTTTCTTGTAGATGCCGAGAAACCATTGCATTATTTCCACCTTGTAAAAACGCTCCGTGTGAGAAAATATGATAAAATCACAGCCTCGAAAACCAAAGATGTTATTTTATGTCAAGAGTGGCAATATGTAAAATAAAGAGAATAGCTAACTCTGAGATATTAGCATCGAAACAAACGAAAAAGAAAATGGCTAAACGCATGGCCAGTTCAACAGTGACTTGTCGCCGATTGTTACGTGGTTTCGCAAGACAACAATTATACCTGGCTAGAGGTGCAACGCTGACATTTTTAGGAATTCGACACCTGCACCACTCAATGGTAAATTGTTGAGACCGCGTTTGCTGAAACCTGCCAAGTAATTAGAACTGAGATCGGAGGAAAGAGAAGGACACCATAGGAAAGACACGTTTGGCTTCACACCTGGAGGGGTATTGTTTGCGAAAAGAAGGGACTGAAAGGAGGGGTATCAGTCAATTCATCAAGTACAATCTGCATTGATTAAACCAACAAGCTGCCTTCTGCAAATAGATGTAGGATAGAAGGAGGCGATGGACACTTCAGCAAATCGACGGATTACCTGAGGTTCTCAATCTAATCAAACAGAGGCCAGGCGGGATTTGCGAATGTTGTGAGTGGGATCAGGAGAAATAATAGGGGCCAGTGGATAGATAATGGGGTGTCAGGCAATCCCAGGCTTCGGGGATGGTTTCGCCGTGCATATTCAATTAAAAGGACCTCGCTGTTGGGACATATGTCACAAAAAATAAGAGTAGAGAAAATAATTGCAATAACAAATTTGCAGCCCTGCAACAATTATCGAATCAAACAGGGGCTATTGTTTTTTTCAGACATATTTGTGTAAATAAATTGTTACTGATTTGTTCACGTTTTGAGTTTTGTTCACTGCCAAATGAGAAGGAATGTGTATAAGGTACAGTAAAGAAAGTCCACGCCAACACTACGGTGGACGTGGATTAAGGCCAGAGCGCCGTAAGGTTTTACCTGTTATGAGCTCTAAAAGGTGGCGAGATGAAAGCAGGAATGAGAAAAAAAATCCCAGCAAAATTAAAATAAAAAGATACAGGTGCAAATGCGCTCTCATGTGAACACATGCGCGCGCATTCATACACCTCTCTCACACATGCACACACGCACACACACATGCGCACACATCGGTGTATATTTGTAGCAAAATGAAATTTAAATTTAGGAGTCTAAACTAAGCTTCGTTGAAAGAAAAGGACGAGGGGATGAGGCGAGAGACCACTTCAAACAAATCCATCTGGAATGGTGAGAGAGAGAGATTTAGTGAAAGTATGGGGAAGTTATTTAGCTATTAATAACATTTTTTCCTCAGGCATCGAGAGTCACTCCATCTGCACTTTCTCGCAGCTATTTGGCTGGGTTGAAATTGAGGGAGACCCAAATGTTGGGGAGAGATAACACAATCATCACAGACTCGGTCCTGTGCTCTGCATCACTGCATTAAACTCGGATTAACCTCCCCTTTCCCCCCTCGCCGCCTCTCTCCAAATTTCATTGGAATTTACATGGGAGGATTTTTTAAAGAACATATAGAGAGCAAAGACTCGAAGCTTTAAGGCACGAAGGAATATAATAAAACCCTTTCAGAAAAATGTATTGGTCCTTAATAATAATAATAATAACAATAATAATAATCATATACATTATTATTATTATTATTATTATTATTATTATTATTATTATTATTATTATTATTATTATTATTATTATTTTAACTGGTTTGTGTCTTGTAGTAAAACCCATATGATATTGACAATGATATTTGCTGGCCTGAGTGCAGGCCGCAATAACTGTTTAATTGGAGGTCAACGAACCAAATTCTGCTGACGAATAAAGCTCTGTAAAACGTTTCCAGGCTAACAGCATTATATGTAATTAAATACTACTGTTGATGTATGTGAAAGGAATACTGTTTTGAAAGGTTTTGGAAATGAGCAGTGAGAATAAGACCGTCAAGACGAACTCCATTACGCAAAATCCTGATAAACCTAGTGACGTAATTCCTGGAACAAATCAAATTAACCAAACCAGCAACAAATGACCGTAATTTAGAATTTAAAAGGCTTTGTTAAACAAGTTCCAGCTTTTTAAGGGAAATAATAATAAGATATTAATTTATCCTGTATACTTCTGAATACATTTTAGGACAGAAAAGGACGAAATTAAACACGGAAATAATGTTAAAGTCGCCATTCTCCCCGTTTAAGCGTCCAAGGTTTAAGAACCAAAATAATTCATTTCTAATTTATGCTAAATCACTTGTGTTTAAGCCCGCTTCCTTGACACGAAGCAATTTTCATATGTGTTAATTTAATACGGGGTCATGCTTTACATGCTTTTTTAAACCAACCAATCTTGTATTGGACCCATCGTAAACCCTTGTTGTTCCTTGGAAGCGCTTAATATATTTCAAGAAAAGTCACTTGACTTCCCCTAACATCCATTCGGTTATAATTAAGCAATATATAGTTTACCATGATGGACGCTTTTTATGTCTGATGTCTCATATTTATATAATCTGGGGCAAGTCCAGAGCCCTCTTTCAAGGGGGAGGTAGAGAACGCGGGACTAGGGAATCTCTGTAGTTGACGGATTAAATTTCCAACTGGACCTGCAGGATCGTGACAATAATGATATGTCAACTAATGCCAATTTATAAAGACATTAGTCATCTTGAGAGAGCAGAAGTCTGGAGTAAGCCGCTTCTTCGCAGGGAATATTAATGCGCAATTATTTCCAAAGGCTTGGATGACCTGTGAACCCAAGGCAGACCCTGCAGTTGTCATAAGAGGGATTTTGGTGTGTGTTTCAGAGTTTTTTTTTTTAAGGGAAGGAAGAAAAAATAGAAAGTAGGTGAGGAAAAGTAGAGGCGGCTAGAGGAAATTGAGAGGCTTATAGTCTTTGATCCTTGGGTGCTTTTGCTTATCAGAAACATTTGTGGTGACACCACCACAATGGGAGTTCATCATATTACAGACTGCCAGTGCTGCTTTCAAGCCTGCCTGTCTATTAATTAAAGCATTTCTTGCCATGTGGGACAGGCTCTATCTGCGCACACATATTACTTACCAGAATGGTTTTCGGATCTCTAGTGGTTTTTTTCTAAAAGGGACAATCTCCCTTTTTGGGCTACTTAGGGAAAATTCAAAAGTCTACTGTAGAAGACATGGGGATTTTTTCTTCATGTATAAAGGCAAGTTCATAATCCTTTCCTGCTCAATAACTTTAAAGGATTTATTTCTCCCACATTTAAAGGTGTAGGATCTTGCAGTGTTTCAGGGGCCGACTGCAGGCCTTGCGCCGCGTGCCAGGACGAATATTTCTGTTTTGCAAGGCACGCGTCAGTGCTTTCGTTCATCTGAAGTTTAGACTAATTTATACGTGTTGTTGCATTTAATAATTAAACGTGGGAAGCACGTTTAGGATGCCCGTATTAGAAATTAATATAGACAGCAAGAATTCTGTGCGTAATTCCTTAAAATGTCGCCGAGACTCGCACCGTGCAACAAGGTGGGGGGGCGTCCTGGTAGTTCTCGGGAACAAAACGAACAAACGACAAGGAAACTCCTGCTGACACCAATAAAAGTACTGGCCTCCAGGCATCCCATATTGCCCCACAAAAGTGTTTTTGATGGTGGACCCCACCATCATTTCTGTGCTGTATGTTGCCACGCTTAAAATTGGAAAAAGGCAAGGAACTCTTGTTGACCCTGACTGAATACGGAGGCGCCTGTTTCAGTTGCTAATATAAGTGCATGTGAAATCTCTTCCGTCGCCATTGTACTATCACATCCTCAAATAAATAAATGCTCTGATTCGTCCAGTATTGAATTACCAATATACTCGTTAAAATAATTTATTGAAGGTCGCACAAATACTTATTCATCAGTTAAGTCAACTGACCTAATAGAAATTACAAAATAGATGTAATCTTTCTTCCTCATTAAACGTTGGTAAATTGTAGTCGTAGAAATGACAACGTGCTATTAGTTATTGTTATGCTTACAATAGTTGCGTTTGGCAGGTTTATCTTCGCAATTTAGGACACCATCAAAGTACTTTAACTGATAGCATGTGAATGTTTTATTAATCGAAGCGTAAATTAGTACCCTGTCATCTTGACATATGCTGTCTGCCACGTGTCCACTTAGTGTGCCAAGTCTGGTTTGTGGTTCTGTGCTTGTGACGATTTAAAAACTGAGAACATATATACATCTGGTTTTGTATCATCAGAATACATGTTTTATAGTTAAAACATTTAATGGCTGACTAAATTCGATATATTTTACACAGCTTTTTATCTCGGCCTACTGGTAGTGCTTCGTCATTGATAAAAGGGGGTAATTTTAACCTTATACAGAGTAGGCCTATTACAATGCTTTTTGAAGCTGTCAAACAGCAGGCAGATTTTAGGAAAATTACGACGTAATTCAAGCACTTTTATTTCATATACATGCCAGCGCCGCGATGCAGACAGTTTCGATCAATGATTACAAAATAAATACAAGTTTGACTTAAACCTGTGATCTATTTTCGCATTTCACTGCCGGACTGAAAAAAAAACCGTTTCATCCAAGCTATTTTTATCCGGTTGAGTGGGCTACTTGTTGATTTTGCTTTGTGGTAGAACTCCCTTTCTCACTGCATCAATGGCCACTTTAGGAATACAAACATATTTAAAGAGGAAAGTAACTAAACTGGAAAGGAGCGTTGAATGGAAGAATAGTTGCCCACCCGTTTGCCACGGAGTGTTCAGTAGCCTTTCCTTAATCCCGCTTTCATTTTTACCGACAAATGCCAAGAATCTTTATCTGTCTGGCGACCCAATGGGAGACTGATTAGACAACAAAAGAGAATCATTACACAAAAGCAGAACTGGGCAAGACGAAGTTCAGAGCGGCCATAAGCCCCGGACATGAGACCGTAGTCTTCAGACAAAGCTCCGTCCTAAAGAAAATGTTAACCCATGGGTCAACTGTATGCAGGCAGTGAAATCATTAGTTGGTCATTCACAAATGGGAGTGTTGTTTGAAAAATGTACAAACAAACGCAGGGTAAGGGGAGCCTTGGGCCGGACACCGAGGAAGCAGTACAAGGCTCCTCGACATTTTTGGCCAGTATTGCCATATGTCGTGTACACAGGCGACGTTTGCACTGTTCTTCCATGATCTTGCGAATCTAGATGTTTGCGTTTAAAATGTCATGAAACTGAATTAATGAATGGCACCGAATTTTTACTCTGGGAGGAAAATGCATCATGCCAGTGATGTCGACCTGTTTCCCAACTACATTCATGTGTGACTCCTTGTTTTGTTGATTACATATTGTTGGGTTGTAACGTTTGGGGGGCGCGGGTGTGTATCATGTTGAAACACTAGTAAAACCTGTCAAATTTTCTTTAACATTACTTGTTTCTCTGAGTACTCATTTAGGTGCCCTGTAAACACAAATAGTTGTACAATTGTGAAAGTACGTAATACAGAACCATCATTGACACGTGTCCTGATTTGTGGTTAATAACAACAAGGGTAAGAATAACACAAAAGAATACAATAATATAAATTGTGTGCTTGTTTTAAAAGCAGATAATGTCGTAGATGAAAATAATAACATTACCAGGATCAGTTTAGCGATGCCATTTATGGTGTAATGGCTTGTAAATGGGTATTACAGTACATGCATTAATAGTCTTTCCTATGCACTGTACATCACATTTTACACCTGTTTAAACTTGAACTAGCGAACGTTTGAAGTTGCCCTGTATGGTAACACGATTTTCAGCAACTTGATCAAATTTGACTAAGGTTTGGGGGAGAAGTAACGATTCCAATAAGAACTGTGATGTTTGAATCGCTTGCTTCGTTTAGCCACACGTTTCTCCACTTAAAACGGCCATTCTGTCCGGCAGGCTACCTATCACTTTTTGAAGCAATACAACGATTGACTCAGTAGTCGACACGTGCAGCGCCTCGAGTGACCTGTTTCCAGCTAAAATTTGTTGCATCAAACTTTGACATCGCTCAGGGCAATAGCACTGAAAGATGTGCGGTAAACACGGAAATCGTGTCAAATTTTAGAGGAATGTTGACTGTGCTAATGTCAGTCCTTGCTAGTGTTGCAGTTCCCCCTTTTCGTTTTCCTCTCTTTTTTTCGGTTAACTTGCTATTTTGTGCATGACTGGGTTATTAGACACCGCTGTGTGGAGATTTGACCGGGTCTCCTGGGGTCTAGATGCCTTCTATAAATCCAACTCATTTTGGTTTCCTATGTAATTCATCCGGGGAACCCGGGGAGATGGCTCTAGGTGGACAAGATGTCGAAAACCCTTTCATCCTTCATTGTAATAGTGGGTCCCATAACAAACTCACTTTGACTTTCTGTGCGTGCGTTTATGTAGCCTATATACCAATTCCTTCAGTTCCTTCAGCTCAAATTCTCCAAAACACTACAAATGCATGTATTAATACGCATGTCCCAGCCATGTTTAAAAGCGGTTCCTAACTTTTTCACACTGTATCATATCCAGGTGTCTCTTGTGAAAGTCTCCCACAATTACATATAATTCATTGTTGTAATATATAAAAATTAGACTACAGTATATGAATGGTTTTAATAAGACACAAAATGCTATATTTAGGAGAAAAGTTAACGCAGACCTGAGAAGATGGTTAGCCTGTATAAACGTGAATTTCTTCGAATCAGTCGTAAATGTACGAGCGGGATAAGGTATAACAAACAGCGCAGGTGAAATAAACCCTGTCTCGTGATTCCGAGACCATTGTTAGTGCTAATACTAATACTAAAATTAATTAATATTACTGAGTTGTGCTATCTAATGTGTGTATTTCATTGTTACAGCAAACAAGGAATGATTGTATGGGCTTGCATGCAGCCAGAATAATTAAGATTAGCACCATGGTCAAAGGAATGGACTCACGATCCGCCTCATAACCTGGTCTGTGGATATAGGGTGTTTATGATATAGGATGCTGTTTATGAAGAAAACCATTCTCACTTCCAGGCTAACTTTGTAAAGTTAGTTTTGCCACTTCGGTGGACGAAGTGGTTGAATGCATATGTGTATATGCAAGAGGCATTATAATAATTCAAGTTGAAAAAAAATCCAAACAAATTGGGAAATGATAATTGCTTAGTGTCCTTATAATTGCGACCTTGCTTATTTTCGGTTTGTGGGTTGTGTCGCTACCTATAACTACAAACTTCGTCAAAACTCGGTTAAGTTCGTTTCCCCCGGTTTATAACTCAGTCTCAGTGGTCCTTTATCCCACTGGCTTGTTTAATATCTAGACCTCAGGGGTGTGAATATTTTTTTTAGTCTGATTGCAAATAACCGACAGATTAGCACCAGCGGCTCTCAGGAGAGAGAACAATGGAGAATCCCGGGTTGCGGTAAAATTGGACGGAGAGCCCCTAGTCACCTTTGAACATAGTTCAGCAAGTCAGTTTGCATGACTTAACCCAACTCTCTAACCCGCCGTTCCTCACACATAAGAGAGGAAAGGCACTGTAACCGCATTCCACAGAATTATCGCAACCTTAGAGTAAATGTCAGGTCCGTTTCAGGAAACTTGAGAGAATGATAAAATCATATTATTTCAGCTACTGCGTGAAGCAAAAAATATTGGCCTACATTAATGTGTAGGGGTATGTAATTCTTACACCTCTAATTTATGAGTGGAAGGATGTTTTACATTGTGACCTGCATTAGGTGACAGCATGAAACCGATTGCACACCAGTGACAGAGTAAAAGTAAATACATTTAATTCTGACTTTGTTTAAAATATACACTGTGTGATATGGTACAAATGATACATCGCAGAACTTTAGGGATCACATGCGTCATTTTTAGATGAAAAAAACATCGTTACATAAAACAAGCTGGACAAATGTGCGAAGTTTCACCCCTATATACGTTGCAGAAAGATGTATCAAATGTTTCCTTTTTAGAATCAGACATAATATGTAATCAATGCATAAACGGATGGATCTGTATTACGTGTAGGCCTACAAGCATAGAGCACACATAGGTCCGTGCACTGTAAATACATGTGGGTATGGTAAGCCTAGATCTAAATTAAGTTTGTTTTAAAATATAATTTTAAAAATGTTTGTCAACGTTTTAGAATGAATTAAATACATAGCCTGCTTTATGAACAGAATATGGGCCACTAAAGCAACAACATACAATACATTAAAGTACGTGGGTTTATGAAACTTTCTGCCCAACCTCTCTAAAGCACGTCCAACTGCCGTAAACTCAAATGGCCTTAAAAACCCTAAGATATCGTTTTGATTGAAGTCTTAAAAGTAGCGCCATGTTATAGGGGACTGTCTTTGTTACAAAAGACGCTAAATCTCTCCCGTTTGTGCCGGCTACGCTAGCTTTTGGCGTCCCTAGTTTTTCCATAGAACGTTCAACTGAGTCTAAAACAGTAGGTGACAGGGGAAGCTATCCAGGGATCTCCAGACGAATCTGACTCGGAAATCATAACTTGACCAGCCTTTCCCTTTCCGTTGAACTTGTCAGATCAAATTAGCGCATTTAAACGCCGATCAGGCTTGCTGGGGAACAGTAGGTGGTGGGGATAGCGCCTGTCTGTGCAGCTTTCGATGCTGAGGGAGGAGGAGGCGGTTTGTTGGAGGTTGGAGTAAAAGCAGCTGGCGCGAGAAAAGACCACTCCGCGTGCGTTTGCTACTTTGGCATGATCACTTCCCACCCCTATGGGTAAAACGCTGGAGCCCCAGCTCGAAATGTGGCAGTCCGGTCTAATTGGGTATGAAATTAATTAAAATAGACATCTATTAAGGGCTTTAAAGTTTTGCTAACATTTTCACACTGTTTAAAGGTATAACAGTGGATTAATGGCTTACTGCCAATATTCAGATTTATTACATTTATATAATTTGTGCTGCCTGTCCAACGGGTGTCAGAAAATCTTAAAATACTAAAAAAAGAGAGAAAGAATTGACCCTACTTATTTACTTCAGTGCACTGGTGGCTGTATTCTTTAAACTTCCTGGCCAAATATGGCAATTAATGGTGCTCAGAATAAACTGTAATTTGCCTCTGACTACACAGTGTAAGGCAATATGCTAGTGGAAACTTCACCTCATGCATATTTCCCGTAAAATTATTTGTGACACATGTTTGTAAAACTGCAAAAACTCTTATAAACAAGGACCATCTGGTAGGGAAACAGTGATGTGTATGAATGTGTTTTTTGCTCATTGTTTTTTTTTTTTTAATGAGATATTGTTGATTTTGAATCATCTTCTCTTTGTTTGCCTTTAAGAATAGTGAAAATTCAGTTGTTCTTTTTTCTTTTGCTTTTTTTAAAGGTGTTTTTGTTCTTTTAATGGAATGCCTTTTTTCTTGCGTCGGGCGTAAGAGTGCATTCTGAGGTCTGACAGCCCACTCTCTCTCCTGACAGACAAATGGTCACTTTAAAAAAGTGAAAAGAGTAAAGCAGGGAATAGAGACCCTTCTGTTATTTTGCTTCTTGAGACTCACTGCATCAGCCATTCAGGGTAGCTGATGAACTCCTCCAAAAAGTTTATTAAGAGGATGAAAACAATAAGAACTAAAGCCTTTAGGCAACTGGGCAGACAGTTTATAAACTAGCAACCATTGTGCCTCAAAGGCAGATGCATGAATACCTTTGAATAGACTCCTTCAAACTGACACGATCAAGCTAGACAACAGCATGTTAAAGGGAAGGGGGTTCTGTTGTGCAGCACAGATCTGTATTTTTTTGCATTAATGTACATCTGCAGTGGGAGGGGTCCCAGGCTGGATGCCCTGTGCCTCAGTCTGGACCGGGGCTATAGGTCGGTAGGGTTTGTTTGAAGTGGCTGGTTGCTTCCCAACCGCACTCGGCAGCAGGTGTCACAGCTCAGAGGAAAAATCTGGTAATCTACATTAACTTTCCCTTCACGATAAAGAACATCGTCTACAACGCTTTCATGTTAAAAATGAATATTTTTTTGTATTTTGTGTATTTTTTTTTCTTCTAAAAAGAAGGGCAGAGAATTATTTTTTATTTGTATATTAGAGTCACTTGCTTGGCTACAGTTCTTTGTTAAAAACTCAACTGAGCATAAGTTCATAAGATGGGCAGGTAGTGCAGAGGTTCAGAAGATTCATTCTTTAATGGAGGAGAATCCTGAAGGAAACATGTCATGATTGCGACTGAATGTTAAATGATCCATAGGTTTTAAATACAGTCTGATGTATGAGGTACTAGTTTTTCAGATTTCCTCTGGGCATACTCCTGCAGTCAATAACAAATAGATATTGACTCTGTTTTTACAGTGTCATCAGAGTAATTTGTAGATATTTTTCACCTTTGCAAGATTCAGCTAGCCGTGGACTGAAGACAATATGTGAATGGTGACAAAAGGAGGAAAGATGGCATTCCCTTTTCTAAAGAATGAGAGCCCCCCAACCCCCCAACTCTACCCGACTCTCCTCCTGAGGCATCATCATGGGGAGGCCTGTGATTTGTGACCCCTGCTAACCTATGCTTAGTCCTCCTAAAGAGGGGCGCTCCCAGGAGGGGTGACCCAGGACAGGTTGGGATCACAGACCGCGGTGCGCACAGCACAGACCAGCCACCCCTGGCCCAATCCGGCAGGTGTCAACATTAGCAACACAATCGGCTCCCTGAGCCATATTCCAGCCAGGCAGTTAACCAAGGCAATGTGAGGCGGGCCGAAGAAGGGGACAATAAGGGGAATAGGAGAGAGGGGGCCAGATTAGGGAGAGATTACGCTCCAAGGCAGCTATTAGAAGGGATGAGGCCTTTTTAAACAAAAAAGAAGAAGCAGAAGAAGAAGAAAAGATCAATACTTTGTTAGTTTACCAAGCGGAGGCAGGCTTGCCCAAAGTATTTATTTTCTCCTTTCTCCCATGTGTCTCAGATGTTTGCTGTTTGTATTGGCAGTCCAATGGGCACTCCTGCAGTCATTTTATACTGGCACTAAGGCATATTTCTTTTCTCATCCAACAATCTGTTAATTAGCGCCTGGCTCAGTGTATGACACATTCATTCATGGCTTTTGTACAGTAATGAATCTGAAGTGGAGAGCTTTTTTTGTCTGTGGTTTGTTACTGAAGGAATTTGTCAAGGTCATTGAAGGGAATGACAGCACACAAAGGGTCGGCACAACTTTGGGATGACAGGCCTTTTCTTGTATTAGACAAAAGTACAGTAGTAAAGCTGGAGGAGGAAATGGAAGGGGGGTGAAATGACATTCCTGTTGGCTGGCAGTCTTGAGTGGGTATCTGTCTAGACAAGAAAAAACAATTTCTTTTTGAAGAGGCATTTATTTCACTCTTACCGGTAATTCTGAACTGTTCCACAGCGAAAGACAAGTGCTCTTAGTATTGTAGATTAGTTCCTAAAGGCATTCAGTGAAACCACCAGTATGTGTTTGTTATTGTCAACGATAAGACTACTTTAATTACACAATTCAAAGTCTGCTTTAAAAAATGTTGTTTTCTTGTCTTCTGGGCAAAATGGTGCTTAGAAGCAAATATAGCCAAAAGAAAACTGTGTTTCAGAAAGGGATTTGTCTTTTTTGCTATTAGTATTTTGGAGTGGCAGAAATTCATTCCATTTTTTTCTTGTGAGGAGCAGGGCAGTCGTGGAGATGATCTTTCCTTTTGTTAGTCATAGTACAGTACAAAAAGAGAAATCTATTTGGGGATCGCGGCCTGCACTGCATAGTATGAGCATACATGTGGAAATTACAAATTTGTAATTTGATCTTGCTGGAAATCCAAGCTGATCAAATAAATGGATGCAATTCATAATTGAGCATATGCACATGCCTTTTTATAAATGCAACTTTTGTACACTCATTAAAAAGGCTGAGGGGCTTGTGGCTGTTTTTCCGCTGTTGCTTTGCTGTTTCTCTGTTACTTTCACTGTTACTTGCTGATGTGGTGCAGGTGATTCCAGGATTGGGGCAGATCTTAGCCACAGCCCTGAAAGAACGGCCCCTGTGAGGCAGTTTCAAACGAAATCCCCCTGACCCTCGGCCACCACGCCTGTCCTAGCGGAGCAATAAACAAGTACATATTAACTAAATTAATGAACTCCTGAGACAATGGCACTTTCTGTGGCAGCCATCCTGCTAAGCAGAACCTATTAAAGGGATGGGCTGCAATAAAGTGATTCAGACTGCCCAGGGCATTGTGATGTAATAAAACAGTTGAGTTTAAACTCAAGAGGAGGGAACCGTTCCACGCTTTTTTCTTTACACTGTCCTGAGATTGTAGTTTGGATCTAGGGGGGCTGGGTGGAAACAATGGGAATGAGGGTGTAAATCTTGTGTCTTAGGGGTGATTGTTACCTTGCTCACATTGACATGGTCCGGGAGACCATGTCTAAATTTTCCATGAGAGGAATCCAGAGAATAACTGGCTAACAATTCTTACCCTCAACAGTGCCACTCCCCTGTTAGTATTGACTGGTTGAAAAGACCTTTTAGGTGTTTTTTTTTAATTTTGTCAATGATTCTTGTTTGCAGAGCAAAATGTATTTGTAGATACACTTAGCATGAACATGGAAAGTCTTGATTAGAATGCATGTTTTGTCATTTTACTGTTAGTGTGCTATAACTATATAATCTTTCAGAAGGGTCTGTTAAGAACAGCTCTCTTGATATTTGTGTCCAGAACTACAGAAGTATAGTAGATAAAGATATGCCTGGTTGACCTATCACCTCCAGAATCTTTGAAAAAATCATTATGTGTCTTTGTCTGTTCTTTATATCTTTGTACAGAGCTCAAAACTCAAGAGAACACAATCCATAAAAGATCACCTTATAAAGATTTCTTTTTGTTTTTACATCTTCAGTCATGGAAAAGTTTGCCCCCGTATAAAAGACCCAGATATGTTAAATAAGGCAGCCATTGGGCAGAACACCTGTCTCTTGAAAGAGTTTCTCAGGATCTGTCCCATTTATAGAGCAGAGCACAGTGTTTTTATATTACGCCAATGACAGTGCTCCAGGAAGCCAAGATCTCTCTGCTTTCACATTACAAGTAAAACCCCCTATATCAAGCCAGGTCTTACAGAGATCTTTGTCAGTGATGTTGCTGTATGTTTAAGAGGGAACAGATATCAGTTGCAAAGCTCTTATATAAAGTGTCCTGTTTTTAAACAGCAGCTGCTGAGAGAGATTCAGTTTACATGCTGAAGTCGCTGTTCACATGTACATTCAACATCGATGAGAGATACTGTTCTGTTCAAATCACTGATTTCAAATCATTCTGAAGAGCCACAAGGCTTCAGTGTTTCACTGGCAGCAGGGGGCTGTCTTACTGAGCATTCATAATGGATGCGTAGGTGGCAGATGTTCATTATCATCACTGATATCATCTATGGAAAGTTCCCCCATCTTTAGCAGGAATTCAGTGCATGCGGGACACTGTGATAATGGTGGGATGAAGGTAGTGTGTTTGTGGAGGTGGTTCAGAGAGAGTGGCCGTTCACAGTGTGGTTGTACCCGGGGGCACAGACCAGGGTCAGATAAGCATGGCTCCCGTGAGCTTAACAGAAGTGTTGATGTGGGCATCTCTGAGAGCACTGCTTAGTCAGGCATTCTGTGGGGTCTCCAAGTTCCCACCGATTCATTAATGCACCCTGGCCTAACAGGGCCACTGCCGGACTTACTGACCCCAGACCAGCCAATCAGCCTCCTCTGTCCCATTACCCCACCATCTCTCAGTAACACCTTACTGCCTCTCCACTGACCTGGGGACACCTACTTACTTCAACAGAGCTGAGCCTTTTTTAATCTTGCAATGAGCCTTGGCTCTCTGGGCTTACTTGAAGACCATAACCATTTCACATTTCTGTGATTCCCAATTGTCTTATGCATTCTTAAACTTAGGTTTGTCACATGGATGGAACTGGAATTCATTTGGACATAATCTGTTTCTAGAAGTAGGTAAAATGCAAGGTAGAGATGAATGTAATCATTTAAATTTTAATTGTATCAATACAGAAAGCTATCTGGCTTCTTTTCCCCGTACCTTTGAGAATGATTTCCATGGTCATGGCAAGGCTTTAGGGGTAACTCATATGTTAGCCTGGACACATGCGGTCCCTGTGGGTGGGAAAGAGCTCCATATATGAAGGAGGTGTATTAGTGTGCCACGGGTGTATCTGTGTGTGTGAGAGGTGTTTGTGTGTCACATCAAGGAGTTTTTGTGTATTAGTGAAGAGTATTTGTGTGGCACAGCAAGGGGTTCTTTGTGTGTCAGTGAGATGTATTTCGTGCTGGTCAGGTGTGTACATGTTTCAGTTCAGTCTAACACTATGCAGCAGTGATATGTATTTTTGTGCAGCAACAAGGTGTATCCACCTGTTGCATTGAGGTGTTTTTATGGTATTTCCGAGCATCACAGTGATGTGTTTTAAAGTGTCGGTTAGGAGTGTTTATGTGTGAGAACAGTGTAATTGTTGTCAGTGGTGCGCAGTTGTGTGTCGCAGTGTGGTGTGTTTTTGTGTCTGACCCTGTTTTCCCAGCTGGCTCCATATGTTATGCATCGCAGTCTCACCCCATATAAGCTGACACCTCTTCACAGAGCAGCAGGAGAGAAATAATATTGACTCTCCTCTGCCCGCCTGCCCAAAGTTTCTCCTTGTTTTACTCCAGGGACAGCAGAACTCTGCCTTTAGCTGTAATGCTGTATACCATGTCACAGTGTGCTGTCAGCCTTCACCCTGCTACCCAATGAGCTTCATGTAGCCAGCCCATCTCTGCTCATCTGTCCTAACAAAAATGTGGAAAATCACTGTAGCTCATTCATATCGATGTTCAATAACCTCCACAGACTGTGAATAAAGTCCCGGGCTCTGTCTAAACATAGCGCCCCTTTGTCCTTGTTTCTTAGCAACAAATTTAAGCAGTTGTTATATTTGCTATTTTCATACACAACATTTAGGGTCTTGGCAGTGCCTGAAATTAGTTAAAACAACATACGATCAACCAAAAAAATGTATCCGTTGGATCGGTCATTGAAAGCTTAGGACAGAGTGCATTGTGAAGGCATTGCATCAGGCCTTGAGTGCCCACAATGACTGTATGTTATATGGTGAAACACATGTAGGATAAATGTTAGAGATATATGTTTAACCTTAATATTTCTTTTCATGAATAACTTATTTTTATGAATGCACATGTATGTTTGAATGTACTCTTCCGGCATTGCTTTCCTTAAAGTCGTTCATTTTCAACTGAAATAAACTAATTGCAAAGTGCTTGTATATGTTATAATCATGTTTTATTTGTTCTTTGAACACTTGCTTTGTTAAAGTCCTCTTTCACAAGGAAGGCTATTCAGTTTTATGTTTCTTTAGTGGATTTCAAAATAAATATTAGATGAACATTAACATGTCTCATGCAAACAAAAATGAGATGAACAAAGACTTTTATGGGAACAAAAAGTTGAGCACGGGTTTTTTTTCTCTGGAATAAACTGATCATGTGGAAAAAATGATCAAAATGGTGGCTTAAAGGGTCAGAATATTAATTAATAAAGCACAGCCTTGTCTCTGTTAAATTTAAACAGGCCTCACTAAATAGATGATCCTTAATTTGACCAGAGAGAAAGGCCAGTGTAAAAATTGATGATGAAAAGTGGATTTACAACCTCTTCAAATTATTTCAAACTTTGTTTTCACTGATTTTCTGTGGCTGGCAGAGTTGCAAACTTTGACAGCTTGTGTGGTTTGGGATTGTGCTCTGGATTATTAAGATCTGCCGGTAACCAAAGAAACGCATTAGAAATGGACAACAAGAACTTGTGGCTAATTTTATTACAATGGAGGCATGTCCCAGATAATGTGCAACAGCAATTAAGCACAGAGCCATTTGCCCAGTTTCACAGCAATGATTAAGCTAAGTTAGCACCATGGTCCGCTGGTTTAAAAATCACCACCAGCCCACGCCACTTATGGCCATAAAATTTCCCATTTTATGCTCTTTGATAGCTTCGCCCCGGAATCTTCGTTTGCTTTATTTATATGTGTGTTTTGCACTCGCACAAAGACAATAAACATGTTCCTAGAGTGTTGCAAATCAGAAATTTGTTCAGATTTTTTCCACCAACTTAAAATGTGAATGTGGTGGCCAGTGTGCAAACAGCAGTGGGCCCAGCCAGCTGCGTGAGGGAGCTCGCTCTCACCAACTTCAAACGGCGGGCTTGTCTTACATTTTTAACTAATGGGCTTATTTATGCATCCTCTGTCATTCTCTCCTCAGGCTATACTCTCACTGATTTAGGAAAAAAAGCTTTTCTTTCTCTCGCCATCCTAAACCTACAGCATAAGATTTCACATCTCAGACAATAATATCAAGCACTGTTGATTTTTTTTTTGTACAATCCCTTTTAACACCTGGAAATATTAAAAATGGTAGTGTTTATCCCTAATAAACACTTAACAGAACATGTGGTGTTTATTTTGAGAATTATTGCATCAGATTACAGCTAGCATACTAAACTATAAAATATGAAAACAATAGGCTTTTTTCATGTTTTTGCTTGTGTTGGAAATGTTTAGTTTTGTTGAGACAATTCTTGTGTAATTGTTACCGCAATGTTGGGGCTTGACTTGAATTTCAATTCAGGATGCCACAAAGCTTGTAACCCAAGTGGCAGTTTCTTTGACAGTAGGTTTTACATTTTTGTATTAAAAGGTAGTATTGCAAAAGCAATGACAGTCTGTCAGATCATGTGCCAAGCAGTCGTCCCTCGAAAATAAATGTATCTCAGTGCCTTTTAAAGTACCTATTAACCACAATCCTTAAAGGAGACTCAAGTAGGCCAAATCAGTTATTTATTTGCGGGAGAAAAACCTTTATGATTATTAATCTGCTTTTTTCAAAATACGATTATTCTTCGCCCCATAAAACTTTTTGGCATTTCTATTTCTAAGCTCAGAGCTGTCCAGAGAGAGCTCGCATTAATAAGTCTAGTGCATTTTTTTCTTTATTTTTCTCTTAATCTAAATCAGTGAGAGCATATAGACACTCAGCATTTTTTTTGTTTATGTCGTTGTTTTTTATCTTGGGGAAAGACACATGCATGCCACAGCTGAGGAAAGGAACAGATAAAGACTTTGCATTTAATAAGTGTTAGTTTGCTAAGACATAATGCCACGATAACACACATTTCTGCTTTAACTCAGTGGAGTTCACTTTTTTACTTACTGTGGGGGAAAAGAGGAATGTGTAGCACAGTGTCCCAGTGTGTATGTGTGAGTATATGGAAAAACGCAATAATGTTGTTCATAGAAACGTGGCCCTTGCTGGAACTATCCAAATAAAATATTAAAAGTATATTATTTTACATTATACTTTACATAGTGCGTAATCTCACCACTCATTGCTTATCATATTTTCCTCTTAAATTTGATTAAATTCTGTTATTGTGATTTAGTGTCATGTTAATCAGAAACATAAATTAGAAACTGCCAAATGGTCAAATGTCTGGTACATTCTAAAAAAATACATTCTGACATTAAATTCCAGTCAATTGTAGACAATTGTTTGAAATGATTTTCCTGCTACTGGAAAGAAATCAAATAAAGGTTTATGTGCCTCTTTGATTATTTTGTTTCAGTGATGTCCTTAAATGATAATTAAAATAATTTTCATTTATATCCACATATATTTTTAAGCCAGCTTTGGGCCCAATGGTGAAACAAATGTACAACTACGGGTAGCACAACATTATGGGCTTGGTTGTGTCGTATCTGTAATGACGATTCGAAGGGTGGCTCTGGTTGATAGTTGATGGTTTCTGATGAGTTTATAAAATAACAGATGTTTGTTTCAGTTTGATTTCTGTCCCCATCTCTCTCTGTTTCACATTTTTAGCCCAGCTGAAACCACAGCCTAACCCAGACTTAACCAGACTTCAGAGATCAGTCTGTTCATGTCTGCAAACACGTAGCTATTCCTACTGAAAATGGTCACAATTCTAGGGTATCTATGTATTTAATTTCAATACATGAACCACCCTCTGAAATTCTCTCAGACTCCTCGGATCTGAAAATTTCTGTTTTGGTGAAGGGGGTATGGAGCGTTACCACGCTGGCAAAATGCGTCGCCACGCCAAAGAGGCCCGCTCGACGCTGCCCGTCTGACTTTGATTCCCTGCGTGGCCCTGTGAAGCGAGATATGTTTGGGCCTCTTTGTTGATGGCTCAGCTTCCGGTGCCAGTTGGCCAGTCCTTTCAGGCTTAACCTCGTTTTTGTGTGTGTGTGTGTGTGTGTGTGTTTTTTTTTTTTCTTTTCTTCTTAATTTCATTACTTTTTTTCACTGCGACCTCAATTAGCAGGATCGCAATGTCAGGAAATTAAATCCCATTGTGAATGAAGGAGGAAGGAGATCTGGTGTAAAACTAAACCAGCCCCTTTCAGCCAACGGCCTCCCAAACGCCGGCAGGTAGAAATTGAATCGGTTCCCTCCTCTCCAGTTTTTCGTGGACCGGGCTAAGTCCCGGTATTTCATCTCCAGCTGCATATCCAGCCTGCTTAATTTAAACATGGAGCTTGGATCACTTTTCTGCTGGTGTAGCACGTTTATGTACACACCATTTGGAATTTGTGTAAAATGAAAATATGCAAGAAACTTAATGAAGTGGATATCTGTTTTCATCTATTGGTTTCCACAGGGAAAAACACCAACAAAATCATCAATATGTAAATGTACTGATTTTTTTGCGATTAGATGAAAATATGCTTCTAGTTTAGATTCTTATGTACTTCTTTTAGATGAATGTTTGATTAGGGAACTTGTCAAAGAAGAGGGTATCAGGATGTTTCAGGCAAAAAATTTTGGTTTTAGCTCGCTAGCTAGCTCTCACAAAATCGTCGTGTTCTTCTGATTTTATGTTAGAGCCGCTATATCATAAAGCCATTGCTGCAGGCACTATAATCGCAGAATCTGAGAATAAATAGGTGCTTAAACTTTGACAAACTCTCCATAACCTGTTGTGTTACACTGCGCGGCTTTCGGCCGTCACACTGACTGTGACTTTCGGGTGTCACTGAGATCTAAACGCAGAAGCGCCAAAAGCCTCCCCCCCTTGCACCCGCCCCTTCTCTGAAGAGCCCCCCACTCCCTAACCCCTTAATGGATTAATATTCAGGCAGCACCTTCCAGTGGCAGTTGGGCACAGAGAGTCAATATGTCAGCATTTATTGATGCCCCACGGAGCTGTGCAGGGCTGTCAGGCCTCTTTTCAGGCTTTAATGGCCCCCTAAGGTGAGGTTTCTTTCGGCCCTGAAAGAGCTGGGAGGCCCCTGAGCCACTCTGTTGTTGAAGGTGCGCGCACACTCACACAGACGCACAGACAAAAAAGCCACCGCGCCTTCATGCACATGACAAGACCCATAAAAGACCATCGCCCATCGCCTCTGCCGCTTATTTTTCCCCGCTTTTCTCTCCCTCCTCAAACTTTTTTTTAACTCTCAAGAAAGAAAAGGGAGCTAATTGTTTGTTGTGGGAGCCAAAGATTATAGGAACCTCCCTTCTTTCTCTTTTTCCCTCATTTGCTTTTTTCTCTATTCTCTACTGCTTCTTCTTCTTCTGCTGCTTCTTCTTCTGCTTCTCCTCCTTCCTCTTCTTCTTCTTGCTCTCTTCTCCTTCTTGGTAAAGATGTGCATTTAGCCCCAGGAATGAAAATAAAACCAAAAGACTTTTCTTGTGTGAAGTTGAAGGAAAACAGAAAAGAGCCCACATTTCAAAAGTGGCCACGAGACTCAATGGCCTAGTTGACAGCTGTGTGGTTTGGAAAAAAAAAGAAACAAGAAGAAAGAATAAACCCATCCCAAAGTTAATTTACAACATAGTTCTCAAGTAAATTTTTTGGCTATACAATAATTTATGTTGTCGCTGTTTTTTTCACTGTGATGAAGTGTTGTTATGTTAATCAAAGCATGTATTTTTAACTTGTTCAGTATAAACTGGGAAAAAATTATAATATGTTTATTGTTAATTTAATTTTTTTAAGCATTTGACCTGCTTTGTTCCCCAGTCATTACAGAATGGACAGTATCGAAGATCAGGTCCTTCTCACTGTGTTTAATGTCATGGCATCCTGAGTGGGTCTTAAAATGATCACTCATAAAAGGTGAACAATAAGTGAAACTTGGTCTATACAAGCCCCCTGGACACCTCTCTGTTTCAGCTGTCACGGTACTTGAAGAGGATGGCTACTGTAGGTGTTGAGATAGGCACTGTTGGTTGGTGGTATTGATCTGATGAAACACAAGTCTTTTCTCGAATAAGAACATGGCATAAAAATTACACCTCATCAGAACAGTTTATTGCATTATGAAGAATGCAAACACAAATGAATCACTTCATTTGCCATCAAATCTTTTTTTCTTCTTGTACTGTACTGTACTTTTGTGCTTTTAAGAAATCCTGTCAGAATTGTTTTGTGACCTTTTCTGGAGACTTCCATCAGGCTAGGGGACACTTGGAGTAGGGCTGGGTCATGGCTTCGGGAGCAATTCCGAACTGTTCCAAGAAAATATGCAAATCCTGCCAGTCAGTGTGAGCTTTTTTTCCCCTCATGATCCCTCCCCCTTTTTCGCCTCAAATCCACCCCTCCTTCATGTGTTCCGCATACCAGTATCTGAAGTTCAGATCCTCAGCAGACCTGAGGAGAGGGGATGCCTGTGCAAATCTAAGCCTGAAGCCAGTGAGATTGCAGAGAGGCAGATGGATGTCAGAGATAGCACATCATTATGGTCTGTTTGTATAATGAGTTTTTTTTTCTTCCTCTTCTTCTTCTTCCTCTTCTTCTTGGTGACTGTCAAAAAGAATAATCGTGCAACTACAACAACAACAAAAGGTGTATACAAAATGAACACGTAAACGAGAGAAAAAAAAATGATGAGAAAGGACACGCTGTTATTTATTGTCTCCTGGGAATGAAAAAGAAAGGAAAATAATATGTTGACAGCTCGGCTTCAACTGGTGTCATTCACTTTGCTGAGGCCAGGCTTTTGGATGCCTGTAAAATACTGAAAGCACGGCTTGATTGTAATTATACTGGAACTAATATGCTTTTCAAAATGATCCATTATGACTTCATGCTGCTCTGCAAAGCCCTGTCTGTTTTTGTCCCGCTGTCTTGGGTAGAGGTTTGCAATGGACAATTAATTGCAACAGCACTGCTGATGATACGGAGGGGAAAAAAAAAACAAAACAAACAAACAAACAAACAAAAAACACAATTGTACAATGCTGATCTGGAGTTAATTCTGATTGGAGTGCAGAGGGTCACGCCAGGACCGGGGCGAGGTGCCGGAGCACCTGGCAGGACTGTGCTTCCTCTCTGTCCCACACTCAGCTCCCTGTGTGAGGCAGGTTTTCTCATCTGTTAGGAGCTCCTGCCGCCCTCCCAGAGCTCTCTGTTTTCAGCTCCCGCTCGTCGGTACTTTGGGGTCGCGCTGCCCTTCTGGGGCCACTCTGTCACCTCTGCCAGCGCTGATGAAGACAGATGTGGAAATGTTTGCCCCCCCCGCTCACCCTCCCACCCCAACGCGGCCCGCCACCCAGCCTCCACGCTGTGAAGGAGCCCTTAGCTCAACACCGAGCTCGCGGGCCTCACAGCTGCAGAGGCCAGGTTTCCTCAGGCATTTCGGCAGGCCGAGGAAAGGCCTCAGAGCGGAGAGAGGGAGGGTGGGCCGGACCCTGGCAAACAAAAAGGTCAGGGAGAAAACTGAGAGGGAAGCGGAGGGAAAGGGGGAAAAAAAGGGATGGGTCTTAGTGTGGCACTGGTGATGGATATCCCATCTGCATGTGGTCACAACAAGCCACAGAGCTGCTACCGGACTGCAGGGGGAAGAAGGCAGCTGTCATTAGCCAGACGGGACTCAGGCCTCAGTGACTCTCAGCAAAGCAATGCACTATTGCAGCACAAGCTTCTTTGCCTCAGCAGTTCAGTATATACCGTATCTGCAAAGGTATAGCCAAAATACAAAAATCAACAATGCAGTACGATTAGAGTTACAGAATAACAAGGCCTTTAAAACCTCCCTAGGGTGGCCGTAAGAGTCACTAACTCCAGGAAAACTTGCGTTATTTTTTTTGTCCAGAGAACTGGGAACAGCCCAAGGTGGCATTAAAATATCAGTAACTGAAGTCTTTCCTTTTCGGGATTCTCAAAATCCTCGTTCCATTGCAGAGCCTTATTTGGCTTCCTGTCGAAAGATTTCCAAGTTAGTGTAGAAATAGTTAAGAATGTGCAGCTCAATTGCTTTAGAGCAGATAGATCTTACGCACAAATGTGCCAGGGTTGAAATGGATGCTAACGTGTGTGCTGGAAGTGTAGCGCTTAACATAATAATAGCTCCTATCTACCACTGATTGCTGTTATCACAACAAGTTAAATTGATCCCATTGGGAAACATAAGGCCTGCTCGTAATTAATGGGATTATTTAATTAGAATGAAAAAAAAAACAGGATGATTCAGAATGTCTTGTGAGAAATGTCTTTGCCTGCCTTTGATGATGTCCCTTGCTGTGGTCATTGGCAATTTTCTTCTGTAAGGTTAGTTTCGTCAGGAGTACAAAGTTCCGGGTGAATTTCCTGAAGGTCTGAGAAGGACTTGATTCATTTGCCCCTAAACATACAGCATTTAAAAGCAATATATGTGTAAATTACCAAGGGCCCTGGAGGAATACACTTTCAAGGAATAATGCACACTCAATAATACATAATTAGGCTTTAATTTCATGATAAATGGTGAAGCTTGAGCATTTTATCAATCTCCCCAGAACCTTCAAATGGAATTACAGCTATGTCATTATATGGTAATCAGGATGTACCTTATTGTTACAATGCAGGGTAAATGGTTTAAAAATGACCTTTCTTTTTAATGGGATTTGTTTTTTATCATTTATTTAAAGGTGAATTTATGTAACATTGTGCGCCACGTATTCCTTTTAGAAACCAGGGTTTGGGCAAAGATAGGCCAGCTCCGTTAGCAGGATGGCTTGAATCAGTCATTGTGCAGTCAGTACAAAAGGGCAGCATATGCTTTTTTTTCACCCTCTCCCTTTCTCTGTTACATTTATGCCATAACGCGTTTGACATATCTGGGAACATGCCATGGTCACATTTGCTTGATAAGACCTAGCATGCCAATCGGCGGATCTCGCAGAGACAAAAATGAAGCCCAGGTTTAGAGGCTGCGTATCTGTATCAGCGTCTGTTTCATTACCATAATCCCATTTTCATTATTGCGAGAGGGCCGCTGACCCTCAGTTTGAGCGTGCTGTCAAACTTTCTCATTGTGCCGCGCCGGCCCAGATTGAGGTGCCGTCCCCGCGCTGTGATGTACAAGCTAAATGACATTGTAATTGTTGTGACCAGGGCAGACTGACATATGGCAGAACACATATTCATCAGTCATGCACAGAACCCCGTATCTGGCGGCTCTGTTCCCTCATTTCTGTCCCCCATTCCTCTCCGCTCCTCCATTTATTCCACCGTATTAGGAAAAGCAATAGAAAAGAAAAAAAAGGAGACTTGAGGAGCGACGATGGCGGATGTTAGGAAGAGCGATATCAGACTTGGTTGTAAATCTCCTCCCCGATAACCATACGGGTTGACCAAAAAAAAAAAAAAAGACAACAACCAAAAAAAAAAAAAACCTAATGCAAAGCAAGGGTGGATATTGTGGGATTTTTCCCTGCTCCCAAATCCAACAGCATGTAGAAGAGAACAAATAAATTCCATGCTGTCTCTGAAATGAAAGCTGCAGCCACCCCCAGGACTCAGAAGGGCCTTTGGAAAGTGATCTATAGACCACTGCGCCAGTCTCAAGTGTTGTCATGGCGAGTTAACAGCAAATCGCTTCGCTGCATCCTCACGAAAACCAACAAAGGGATGTACTGTATATGTACATATTCATCTCTGTATTTACAAGTGTGTGTGTATATATATATATATATATATATATTTTTTTTTTTTTAAATTTTTTTTTGTAGAAGCTTTAGCCAGTGTTGGAAAATGAATCTTTATTAAAAGAAAAGGGAAAAAAGAATTGATTTAATTAATGCGGCCTCACGTCCTGCGGCCACATGTAATCCGGTGAGAATTCTCGAGCGTGAGCTCGGGGAGACAAAAAGACATCCACCAGAAGACTCCTCGAGTGGCCTGTAATGATAGTCTCCACCTAATCCCATAATTCCTTGTTTAATTAAACTCCGGCGCTGGCCAGGAGTCTGAGCCCGTTTGATAGGTCTTTTATTATTGTTGTTATTTTGAGGTTGTGGCACAAACCTTTTTTTTATCTGCCTGTAACTGTTCTAATGCGAACATACAAACATATAGACAGACATATACGCACACACAGTTACTTACACACACTCATACAAACACCGTATGCTTACTAAACAGCTATGTAGTCTTTAAGTCTGCCCTGACTTAATTAAAGGAAGGGTTGCAGGACAATCAGAAGTGTCTAGCATTTGTTCATCCCGCTAAACATAGTTTAATAGAGTGAAGACATATAGTGATTCAACACACACACACACACACACACACACACACACACCAAACAGAGAGCGATCCCTTTTACTCTCTGTCCATCTCATTCCTGGAGAATGCTCACTTGACCTCTGGTCGTTATTTCCACATTGGTTCATGGTTGACTGATTCCCCACCAGCCAGCCAATCCTCAGTGTCTCATAATACCCTACACACACACACACACACACATACACACACACACACACACACACACACACACACACACACACACACACACACACACACACACACACACACACATACAGACACACACACCTGTTATATTATCCCTCCACTGGGCCCCTGTCTCACCTAGAAGAGACACACACTCTTTGCTCTCCCCACCCAGTGTGACAGCATGTTTGTTTAGGTAAGTGTTAAACTTGTTGAAGGCTGTTACTAGCTTCTCAAGGAACTCCCAGGCACCCCGTCACCTCCCTCCTGTCCCCTGGAGCAGACTCTTTCAGCTGGGGCAGGAGCAGACAGGAGACAAGCTCCAGCTACTGCTAACCACTTGAAGCACTGCAATTGTCTTCATTGCAACTGTCACTGAAGCAGCCCCAAGGCCTTCTCTGATTACACACAGCGCTGGGATCTGATCCGAGTCGACTGTCTTGTTTGGTTACTCCCTGATGGCCTAAATGCATTAACTCATGAGAGACAACCACACTGAAAAGGACAAGTCATTACATAAACGAAACCTTTCATTTGTAATTAATTATTAATTGTTTAATAATTCAACCGCATTTTTTTGCCTTTGACATTTTTGTTTGGCTTTTCATTCGCAAACACAAGCGCAGTAGAATAAAAATTTTGATGCGTTTCGGTGGGGGTGGGTCATATTGTGAGCTGGGGCTCTTTCCTCAGTCTGCATGGACAAGCAGGATGTGTGTCATGTGAGGTCAGGCCCATTGGTTGGCACTCCAGATTAATTACACTGTATCCAATCTGCATCATCGTTTTTGCCGGTGGCCCCCGGGGCAGATGGCTCCTTTAAACCCTAATCTAACCTGCCACCCTTCTTCCTCCTGCTGGGTATTTATACTCCGAGCAGCCGCACAAAGAGCTATGAAAATAATAATGGTCATTAAAGAAGGGGGGCGTGCCGGTCTCGGGGCTTCAGCTCTGAGAGTTTCCGTCTGAGCCCTGAAAGGCAGGGCACAGGCCTGCTCGGTCCTGTCCCAGAATCAGGGAGCCAGGACGGGGGACTGGGCCTCCGTCCGCAGCTGTGCCAGGATTGGCTCCCCTGGCACGAAGGGGCAGGGCCGAGGGCTTGCACGCCACACTCCAGACAATCAGCGACTTTCGGATGGGGCCCCTGAGAAGCCCACCCCCCACATCAACCTAGTCCCCATCCCTATCCCCGTCCCCCTGTCTGTCCCCATGAATATTTCCAAAAAAGAAATAAGAGTTCAGCCATCCCTAATTTGGAATCGCTTAAATTTGTGAAGGGAGTCATGGCCTGGATTAAGGCCTGTGTCTGGTGCGGTGGGCCCCGGGTGCTGGTGGAAGGATTTTCGGGGATCAGCCCTGCGCTGCCCAAACTGGAAATAAATAAGGAATAAAGTCTGATGAAATGAGCGGGGGAGAAAAGGACTCCTGCACCAGGCAGGGATCAATAGGATGGGCAGAAAGACTGGGCTCCGGGGAAGAATGGAATCAGGGAGATTTCTGCCCCCTGTTTCCTGGTGCGTGTTTGCAGGGGCTCTTTCTCTGAGATCCCCGACTCTGTGTGAGATCCAGAGGTAGTGCAAACAAACCCAGAGCAAAACTCCCACATTACAGACAATTCATTAATAACACGAAACCGGCCATTTGAATGTGGAGTCCAATTAAGCATTGTCCTGTGGCTGTAAAAGCTGTTCAGAACATCAGATTTCCCTTCATACACAAAGGGTGTGTGTAACAGTGATGATATGCAAATGAGCTGCTGTGATGTAATAGCATGTATCTCGTTACAATAAGAGGTTGCGGGTACGACCTCTCTATGTCTATTTCCATACTTTTGCATGTTTACTCGGGAGCGGTTGGCCCCGACTCTGCTGCACGCATGCCGAGTCCTCTAAAATACCCACTTAAAAAAAAATGCAGGAGAACTGTTATCTGTAATTGAAACGGACGTCTGAAAAGTGACAGATAATCGGGTGTAGTTATTTTAAACACTGTGTGGAGATACAGTGCATGGGATTTAATGAAACCAACACAATATTATATTGCAAATATTTACACATTGCCGGTTTTGTTTCTGCGCCCCAGGCCCTGGTAGAAGAATAGTGGTACATGGATCGCCAAGGTGGTCTGGAGAGATTATCTCCCCCCTCCACTCCATGCTGGCTCCAGGGGCTATTTGGATGTGTTCAGATGCGGGATTGTATTCACAAAAGCCTCTCATATATAAATAACCACAGATTAAAATAATATTTGCTGTCTCCTACTTGCCAATAGTGAAAGCCATAGGAGGCTATATCATTTTGAATCCCTTGCCCCCCCATCTTCTTCTCCCCTCCCCTCCCCTCCCTTCCCCTCTTACTCCATATTGTCATGGAAACAGACATGGCCAGTGTTGTGGCCTAGAGTCTCAGAGCGTGTTTCGAGGTTGGCTCTGTTAAAGCGTTGGCGCTTCAGTCTCCTGTGTTTCCTTGTTCTCAACTCTCCCTTACTCATCAAAAAGCAGAGAGTACGGGGTTCATAAAACACAACTGATGCCAAGATAAGGTTCCAACTGAGCCAGCAGATGAGTGTCCGTAAACCCAAGTCGCATTCCCATATGTTTTAACCTCGCTAAAAAGTGGGTTTCCACCAAGTAAAGTTTCATTGAACGTTTCGTCTGTTATTGCTGGCTCCGTGACGTAGCTCCCTGAACTCTGACGTGACCGCCGGGCTGTCTGTGTGCGTATCCCAGGCAACCGCATGGACGAGGGCTCGGACGTGGAGTCGGAGCCGGACCTGCCGCTGAAGAGGAAGCAGAGACGCAGTCGCACCACCTTCACGGCCGAGCAGCTGGAGGAGCTGGAGAAGGCCTTCGAGAGGACGCACTACCCAGACATCTACACCCGCGAGGAGCTCGCCCAGAGGACCAAACTCACCGAGGCCCGCGTGCAGGTCAGCCGCTGTCACACACACACTCACACACACACACACACACACACACACACACACACACACACACACAGAGAGAGGACGCACTACCCCGACATCTACACCGGCGAGGAGCTCACCCAGAGGACTAAACTCACTGAGGCCCGCGTGCAGGTCAGCCGCTGTCACGCACATATGCACACATGCACATACACGGGCACACGCACATACACGGGCACACACACATACACGGGCACACATGCGCTTACACCTACACACATACACATAAACACACATGTACATACCCACCTCTGCACAAATCCACACACACCACACATGCAAATATACCAACCAAAGAGATACTGAATATGTAGCAAGTGGTGATACAAATGCAAACTGACCACATACACAGCACTTTAGCTACACAAAATATAAACTGAACATGCATGATGCTTGATTGATCCTGAAGATATACACACAGCCATCTGAATTAGAACAGAAGCCAAATGCACATGCTGCATATAAAAAACTCATCCAAAAACACATTAAGCTTCTCATGGATTCATAAGGACCCAACACCCCAGTTTACCCTGGAAAACCAAATTCACACCCCCCTCAGAATTAACCCCCAAATAATTCAAACAGAGATGGATGGAATGAGACAAATTAGGGACAGAATAACTCGCCATCTGTGCACGGTGGAAAGATGTAACGGAGGATGAATCCCAGAGACATGTCTTTAATAAATGAGACTGAGGAAAGGGACACGTCTTGCTGGAGTGGCTCTTTAGGATAATTCCTCCAGCCATCTGCAAGCAGCTGTGACTTCACCATGAATCAGCAGGAGTCACCTGACTGCTTAACTCTGCCGCTTACTCCCCAACCACCCCCCCCCCCCCCACCCCCCCCCCCGCCTTGGCAAGTTATCTGCTCCTGTCTCGCCGCCTTCTTCAACATCAGTCTAATGTGTGGTGCATGTAACCCATGTAACTAAAATACAACTGTGCATCAAAGAGATTGTTTCATTGGTAGATTGAAATCGCCGCCGAAATGCACGCACTTTATTCGTGCTGCTAAGACTTGTGTGAGTTGAGGCAGATACTGGGGGCTGTAGCAGGCCCAGTTCATGTGTGAGTCATGGCTGAGATAGCTGGCACAGGCCATCAGACTGGGCTTTCTCTCCCGGAATGTGGATGGATATGACTTAAAAAAAACACTCTCTCTGCTCTACCCCTACACAAAACCACCTCCCCTGCCTTCACCAAGCACAGCGATCCTTTACTCTCACGACATACTGAATTCGGTCGATAGCGCACACAGCTTCGTGTGTCTCTTTGTGTGCATTTGTTTTATCAGTTTTGTTTATACATACGGTTATAGCTGACTTCACTGTCGCTGATGCTTCAGAAAAACTGTGTGTGTCAAAGCACATAGTAAAAGAAGTCCATCTGTCAGAAGATGCACTCTGAACAGCAACACAAGAAACCATCTAGACACTGCTTCCTTTCACTGTATTTGTCTTGCATTTTCCAGTGATGGCCCATATAATGTACCATTAACTTACTGTCATGGACTGATCTATTTGCACTGTTGATATTGAAGAAGACAGATGTATTTATATTTTAATTTCAATAACTGGTATTATCAATATTAAAAACAATGGCCTTGAATAATATTTGATATGATTTAAGATTTAGATTTATATTGTCATTTTTTGCTCAGAAGTAATGTAAAATAAAATGCCTTTTGGGTCGTGGTTGACGTTCCATGCATCTCTTAATGAGAGGTAACTTATCCTACTCAAGTAATTACCATTAGTAAAAGGAAAAAATAACAGGGAATGTTGTCCTTTTTGTGTATAAAGATAGACTTGACAGTAGCTCTTCCTTCATGAAGTTATTTCATATTTGGATTAGGGCAGATTTCATACACCTTTGAAAAATCATCTAAAACATGAAAAATCCTTTGTAAAACATGTTACTGTTTAGAAAGCCTAATAGATTATTCCACAAAGACATTCTTAAAAGATGTTTTTTTTGCTCAGCAAACGCAAATAAACAAGGCTGGAGTATATGCAAAATAGAATATGTGTCAGGGCTAACAGGAAATGGCAGGAAGGCACTGCTGTTGTCAGCATTAATACGTGTAGATTATGTGTTTGCCTGGCAAATATCCTTACTTTCACACACTTAACAGCAATCTGCCTCATCTTCGTGATTCTCAAACCCTCTGAGCCTTTGCTAAATATCTGCTCCTCGATCTCTAAGGGAAAGGAGAATCTCAAGCAGACACGCATGCACACACACAGACACACATACATGCATGCACACACACACATAGGCGTACACATACACAGACACACGCACACACATACATGCACACACACACGCGCACACGCACACACACACACACACAAAGTCGTTACCTTTCAGCAGATTAGGAAAGTGAGAGAGGGCAGATATTTCACAGGGTTGATGCTCACTGTGGGAAACTGTGTGTATGTGTGTGTGTGTGTGTGTGTGTGTGTGTGAAAGTGTGTGTGCAGTCTGAGGTCAGCAGTGCGTGCCCCTGTCTGTGAGGTACAGGCGTGTTAACAGAGCTGCCGGACTAAGAGCTTCCCGGGGGACTCTAAGGGCCGCGATGTGTAACTGAAGTATCCCTGCCCCCCCCAGGCTCCGCTGCAGTGCCGTCCTCATCCCAGGGCTCTGGGCAAGAAACACATTATGAGGCATGAGTGTGTAAGAGTCTTTCTGTCTGTGACCGTTGGGCTATT
This sequence comes from Megalops atlanticus, assembly GCA_019176425.1. Taxonomy (NCBI): domain Eukaryota; kingdom Metazoa; phylum Chordata; class Actinopteri; order Elopiformes; family Megalopidae; genus Megalops; species Megalops atlanticus. The sequence goes on from CM032882.1 coordinate 38,242,442, forward strand.
TCTGTCTCTCTTCGCTCGTCCATTTTGTTTCTCTAGTGTTCTGGGATTACTTGTGTCTTCATGGCCATTGGAGAGTGTGGTGTAGTGAGTACATTCAGTAAATGGTGTTTAGCTGGTTATTGCTGCAGTTGGTTTCATTTTTTGTGAGACTTTTAAGAAAGTCGATTCATCCTGAAAGGACTGTCAAGTCGGACGCGTCAGGTATCTGAAAGGGGCGGGGCCCCATGCTCAGGTGTGACGTATGTAATGCTGGTCCTCTGTGAGGGATGACAGCAGTTCACTCGACTGTGTTCGTCTGCGTTTGTGTAACACAGGGTGGGGTTGGGGTAAAAGATGGAGGCAGGAGGGGGCACAGAGATAAAGCCGCGCCATCTTTGACATCCTAAACGCTGGCTGGGCCCCGCCAACATCCCCATTCCTGCTGGGAAACAAAACAGGGCCGGGCAGACACGCCATGGCAGGGCTCATATTCCCTTCTCAAAGCCCGATGCGAGGGGGCCCTCGTCCATAGCGCGGCCTCGTCCCCGCATCAGAGATGATGAGTCCGTGCTGAGAGATTCCGAAAGCTTGGAGCCGGTGCGACCCCAGGAATGACCGAGCTCTTCGGGACCTCCTGGGATGAGCTCGCCCAGATGGTCTTCCCATCTTCCCCTGTCCGTCAGAATCTGTTTCCACTCTGCTCCCATGCAGTCATAAAGAAACCGCTCAGCTCATCCATGGTGTCAGACACGCAGAGAGAGGCGAGGGAGAGCACAAAGAAACCAAAAGCCCCACATTTTGTTAGTGGAACGCAGACCCTGTGCTTTTCCCTTTGCTTGCAGTGCTTCGGACAGACGTGGTCCAAAACACGACCGCCAAACCGAGCAGGTAGCAGACTGTGCCGGTGATGACTGGGGCGGTAAACGACTGTGACCGTGGGGTTTCCCCTGGATGAGGGTTCCACAGAGGACGGTCACTCCGAGCATCGGAAATTTTAATACCCCATTCTCTCCGTTAATCATTTCTCAAGGATAAAGTCATTTGTTTCTTTTGTCCAAGAGACCCAAGAGTTGAGCTGAAGATTCCACATTTGCGCACTGTGAAAGTACTGTGCTGAGCCAGATTGCTCCCAGACATTTACATGCTGTCTAAAAATCGTCATGATTTAAAGGTTTTTTACCATTTATAAGAAGAATCTGCCTGTTCTTTTTATCCATTACTGAACAGGACTTTATAAATTACACTGTGTAACTAGCACTTATTACATTCATTTTATATAAGAATTTTTTTCACCATATTCTAAATACAAAAAAGGGGGGGAATTCTGGTTATAAATGATATCAGGGTAATATATCTTCCATATTAACATCTGTTAATGCTTTATAACATGTGGCAGTAATGCATCAAAAATTTCACGTGAATGCAAATATTAAATCAAATTTAAATGAATTTGTTTCAGTTTTTGCTGCCATCAATTTTTATGGATTACTATAGACTAAAATGTAGTTTTCACAGACACATTTCCTGTGATTTTTTTAAATTCAAGCAATAGTTTTTATGTGAGTGGTTGATGTAAACAGTTGCATTTATGCAATCAATGCAATGTAATAGTCTTCAGAAATATAGGACAAGGATAGGTATTTTGCACCTCTGGTTCTCCGTCTTCTCTTGCTTCTGTATATTTTCCACGTCTATTATATATTTATTTGTCTGAGTAAAACTTTTATTCACACTTTGGGAATACATTGGTCTTGTAAGACCTCAGCTGTTCTGTGTAAGCCAGAGAGCAATTCCCTTTTTTTCACACCTAAGTCCCCACGACAGTTTTGACAGCCTCTATCTGCTGTTTAGTTTTATGTAACACTGAAGGAAAATACAGTAGAGTTATAGCAACAGCTGTTCTGTGGGAGAGGGAGACAAAAGAGAAGAAATGCATTCCTGATGGATTTCTCATTTAAACTCTTGGCTGGGATCTCTTCTTCCCACCACTTTCAAGCCTGCCGCTCCTTGTAAAATTTTCTGCATATCAGAGAGGATCCCTCACCCTCTCCTGGGACCCCCTGCTCCACCAACAACATTAATCAATCAAGAGCTTGTAAAAAAAAAAAAGCCCCGCTTATTGCTCTGCCCTTACCTCCATCCTCCCTCCCCACCTCGCCCCTCCGGCCAGCGAAACGCTGTGGCCCTCGCCGGACGAGCTCCGCGCTCGGAAATAAATGCTTCCACATATGTCTCTGTCTGTCTCCCTAAACTCGGAAGAAGACAGATGTCTAAAGGCCGCTTCCTCGTTTGGTGCTTGATATCGAAAGATTTATCTCAGGCTTGTTTTCTCTGAATATATCACGTTTTAAAATGTTTCAAGCCCGGTCACGGAAAAGGCTGCTGTTTGAAGATGAGAGGGCCTTGGATTCATTGTTTATGTGAGGCAAAAAAAAAAAGCAGAGCGGAACTTTCTGGTCAAGTAAAAAAAAAAATTCATGAGCAAAACGTGCTCCTGTTTTGATGTAGGTGCAGGTTTAAATGCTTCAGTCATTCCCTGCTACTCATACTGTCCCAGGAAGCAACGAACCTGCAGCCTTGAAAGACGTCAGCAGCTCATGTGTCAAGGCGTCTAGCATTGTTGAGAATGAGCTCCAAGGGTGACATGGCACAACTTTTAGACAACTGCAACAGCCAACACAAACAACAAGGCGTGTAGTGATTGGTCAGCAGGAGGTCATGTGACAAAAATCCACAGTTTCTGGCAGTTGGACAGGTCCTGCTGAATTCTCTGCCATGTTTGTAGGTCGGCTCAGAGTCCCCCGTCTTTGAATGAAGCCCCAGGGTCCCGCGGCTCTTTTGTGTATTTATGGCAACTGATGCAAATTAGAAAAGTGCAAACATAAAAAAAAGAGACTGAAACCGAAAAGGACACATTTTTTTCTTTCTCTTTAAATAATAGAGCTAAATTATGTCATGTGAAAACCTGAGGTATTTGAGTCATGGATATAATTTGATAATGCAATTTTCCTTATAATTTAATTCTGGAATGCTTTGAAAATCTCAGAAGGTCAACTCAAACTTAATTTTCTGGAAAGGTCACTCTAAGAAAATGACTCTAGTTAAGCAAAGTAAATAGTGGCCATAGGTCTCCAATGTTGTTCAGGGGATGGCACGGGGGAAGGGAGGAGGGCTCGGGGGTATCTTTTTTAGGAGTCATGTGTCTGCTTTTGTCACTGTCCCAAGTTGGAGGCCTGCAGCAAACTGCATGTCAGCATTCTGTTTGCCCGGAGAAATGTTTGCGGAGAATCGTGGATGTGGAGAGAGAGAAGAGTAAAAAGAGTGCCGGAAAGCCTTGGCAGAACCATTGCGTCAGCAGATGTGTGGCCTCCCTCCTGAAATAATATGTTAACGAGAATTGAATTTAATAAGAGCGCCCAATTAAAGCCTCGGCTAAACACCAGGCGGGGAGATAGATTAGAAGCACAAAGAGCCACTGGTCTGCCGATTCCCGGTTCCAGCTCCGCTGCATTTTTCCCCGGGACCCCCACTGCGAATGACCGCACGCTGGAGAGAATGAACACTGAGGGACTCTGGAGCTGGTTCAGAGATGGATGAGTCACAGGGAAGCACTTTGGTGGGGGACTGGAATCGGGGCCTTTGTTGAGGGGGGAAGATGCCTGACCCTCTTGGCTTTTGGCAGACCCCTTGGCCCGAGTCTCGACCCATCCCTGCACAGCTGCACTGACACAATGTCCAGATGTCAGGGAGGGGGGAGTGTCAGAGTCGGGGGAGGCTGGGGAGGGTGGTGGGGGGTGGTGTGGGGTGGGGGGGGCATCTGCTTCTGCTCCGAAATGGTCTGTTTCACTATCAGACCCACATGGTGACAGAGGCAGTCCATCCAGCCAGGCTTCTTGTCCCTCCCTGTCCTACCAAACAGAGTGCAGTCGTGTCTTTACAGGTACATAGAAGGGTTGCCTGCTCTCACTGCTTTTCAGGGCAAATGTAACAGGAACGGAGAAGAGATATTAACTCCTGCACTGTTTGTTGAGGAACGAGCTGTTTCGGGTGAGCATCACCTCTAGGTAGCAGGCACATAGAGTTCAAACGGCTGGACTCCTAAATGGATCAGAACCCATGATTCTGGAAACAGTTGACTCTACTTAGGAGTGAGATAGTCACAGTCATGGGCAGTGATGAAGGGTTTGTGTTGATTCGCGCTGTCGGTTGCCCCGGTGCCGCGGGCCATGCTAGAGACTCCAGGTCCCCTCTGGCTCCTCTGGCGCTCTGAGGAACCGGTGAGCGCATCACTCCCATCTGTCTTCATCAACCGTCTTTACCCCCTAATTTCACCAGCCAGCCCCTGCCTCGCCGCCCCGCCACTGTTTTACTGCCCTGTCTGACAAATTGCGGGAGCTGATCCATATCTCACTAACTGCTGGGTTGATTAGTTCCAGGCCCCATGTGTGTGCTTGTGTAGTGTGGAGGGGCAGCGAAGGGGCCATGGCTACCTGTCTTCCCCATGCCCCCCACAGAAAAAATACCACTGACTACATTGCCAGACACCCTCCACAGATGGTGGCTGGAGTACTGTTTAAACACTAATCCAACAGGAAGAGGCTGTTGAGTCATCCCACAGTCTGTTAGGTGGGGGAGAGCGAGAGAAAGAGAGAGAAAATCTGCTCTTTCTGCAGGTGAAGAGAACTCGGCTGCCGCTCGGTGCCGAGGCAGAGAACAGAGAACAGAGGGAGAAGGGACGCAGGGAGCGCGCAGTAAATCAGCTCTTGCAGCTTGAGGTGAATTACGTTCCCCTCCGTTTAGGTGGACGTTTTAAGAGGCTGCCGGCATTGACGCCTCCGGGAAACCCTATCTTCACAGTGTTGCAGACTCACTTACGGAATCTGTCACATAGATTACCTTTCATTACCAATAAACATTTTGCATGTAACATCATATTTAGCACAATCTAATAAGTTATAAGCGAGGCCGTTCACAAAGCGTAAAAAATCAATTTGGCAAGAAGTTTTGCTCCTTCAGTCAGGCTCCTGGCTCCTAGAGTATCAATGACTTGCACCTCTGTGTGATAACAGCAGTATTGGAAGGGGATCTCCTTGGTCGCTCTTGTACCATGCTGTTGGACGTTTGTTCAAATTTGAGATGTTTAAACCAGGAACTTTGTGCCAACCATAAATAACTCACTCTGTATTAAGAAACCTATCTTTCTCACTCCATGAGAACTCCAAGTGCTTTTGAAAAATGCCCACATTAATACTCACGCAAAGACTGATATTAGATGTACATTTCTTGCTGTCTATATTTTAACTCGTTTGCAGACTCATAACTCTGAAAAGTTATATCATGGAATCAAGATCATACCAGCGCTGAGCTCATGCCAGTGTGGGTCACTTCATGGTCAGCTCAGCATAGAAATGGGTATTACTGAAAAATTGTATCAATATTATCAGTTATAAAAAAAGATAAAGATAAAAAGGTGACATGATGTATGTATACCTACAAAATTGAAGGCGCATAAGTGAAAAAGACATCAAGAAAATATTATCCTGTGTTGTTTTATGCATTGTGTTAACAATAGATATGATATTTATGACGTTATCACACAAAAACATATATTCTTATGAATGCCATTTTAAGTGGTAATTACATCACAATGTAATGTGGACAACAGAAATAAACATACAAATTCATTTGAACTTTTACTTTTTTCAGCTTTAAACACAGAATAACGTTCATCATTTGCTGTTAATCTAGTTGTGGTAATACTAAAGGAACACAGGAGCTCTGGAAATGTCTTCTCCCTGTGAAGGGTTATTTAGATGTTTGTGTGTTAGTACGACCAGTTTCAGCACCAGCGGAAGATTGAGGAGCAGGAGAGAGCAGAGGGGTAGCCCACCCAACCTTCCAGGCAGAACTGTTCCTTGGAGTCATGCGTTTTGTGTACCATAAAGGAACAAATAGGATTTATGTAGATTGTGGAGACGAAATGGTTGCAATGCATCTGTGCAAATGTTCGAACAGAGAGTCTTATTATTAGAATTTAAATGAATTTCTTTCAGTCTCTCTTTATTCCTGATACTTATCAAGCTAATCCGACCCTCTACTCCCAGATTCACACTTCAAGCAACTTTAATTAGCATAGTGCCAGGCAGGCAAGCAGACAGAGAGGGAGAGAGAGAGAGAGAGAGAGAGGGAGAGAGAGGGAGAGAGAGGGAGAGAGAGAGAGGGAGAGAGAGAGAGAGAGAGAGAGAGAGAGAGGGAGAGAGAGAGAGAGAGAGAGAGAGAGAGAGAGAGAGGAGAGGGAGAGAGAGAGAGAGAGAGAGGGAGAGAGAGAGAGGAGATAGGAGAGAGAAATCAACATTGTGAGGAAGAGGGAGGAGTGTTTTAGCATGGGTGACATGGAAGAAGTATTCCTCCATTCAGTCTGGACTCATCTGTCCCCGTCATCTTGTTACTCTACTGTGATCAGTTAACTGCCAACCTTTTTCAGGAAAGAAATTTGGTGAAAGACAGCTTTACACTGGATTTTATAGACAGTGATTACTCTTCTGGAAAGCAGAGAATCCATCATTTCACAGCATATGACAATAAGTTTTATTACAGATGTGAGTACAATGTTATTTTTCTCCTTCCTTTTTTTCCTATATGAGCCAGATATTTTTTGTTTGCACCCATTCACAAGCTTGTAGTTAATTTGAGTACAGTCCACATAGCATGGTAGCATGGCATGGAGAATTACAGGAGATATTATGGACTTATGAGGAGACATACGTGTTGCTTTGAGTCACGTTCTGTGTTTAATTCTATACTTTCATTTAAAAGGAAGCTGAACCATGGCTTTATCAAGCGTTCTACATCCTACTCCGAAACATCTGCAAAAGCCCCAGTTCTGGCCACCACAGCTCTCTGCTTCCCTAACAAGACATACAGAATAGGAAACATCCCGCAAAAAAAGGGAGCATTACATAGATGTGTGTGTGCACGCAATATTATCCAATTTATCCGTAACATCTGTGTGCAGTAAACCCACATCTCTCCAGACATCTCTCAAACTCCTCGGGAAAGCGGGGCTTCCTCGTCCATCCCGTGTCGGGGTCAGACTCCCAGGTCCCGGGCGGCGTACCCAAGCCTCGGACCCTCACCCGAGCACTCACCCCCAACCCCCCACCCCCAGCCCCACCCAGACCCCCGCCCGCCTGTCCCCTGTGCCCCAGCTCAGCAGCCCCCCTCCAGCAGGCGGAGAGATTGATGTTGGGCTTTTTTACGCCTCTCAGCCTCTGTTATGTTCTACTTTTTTGCTGTGAAATTCAATCACGTTATCCAGGTTTTACTCCTCATCGTCCTGTCTCCCAACCATTCCCCCCTCCGTGTGGCAGCAGTAATCCTAGGAAGACATATAGCCGGTGTCTTCCAACAGGAGAGGGGGAGAAGTGATAGGCCCTCGTGATTGATAGCAAATGAGAGAGGAGGCTCAGCGAGGTTGCCTTCCAAGGATCCCCCCCTCAGCTGACGCGGCTTTGCAGATTTCCTACGCTCCGTTCCGCGGAGGCACGGAACGCACCACAAACAAACTGCGCTCCGTTCTCCCTTTTTCCATCGCCTCGTTCGTCCTGCCATTCTCCTCCGCTTGCGCCCTCGTTCCAAGTTTCCAGCTACAGTTCACCCCATCTCCAGTGAAAAATACCTATTTGTTGTTTATTTACTGTGGTTTTTTTAATTATAATTATTTTCTTGGCGTGAGCAAAATGACCAGCATAACTGTGTGGATGACACCTCATTGGAATGTTCATTGTTTTAATTATGAGAGCCTTGGTCTTGTTTCCTAAGAGGCACCTCATAAATGTGATGCAAGCCTGCTTCGTCTGTAGCCAGGTGTTTGCGAGAGATCCCCCTGCAAGGAAACTGAAATGGTCACTGCTCTATAGAGGAATTAGATTGCACTGAAATGAAGGGAGGGATAGAGAGGGAGAGAGAGAGAGAGAGAGAGAGAGAGAGAGAGAGAATCCCTTGTTCCAAGGTGACTTTGTCATCAGGTTCCAAAGCAGAGAATCAAGTCCAGCTGCTGCCACCACTGCTTAGAAGTCCAAGCCTCTTATAAGAGCCTCTGACTCCTGCTTCTAACGGGGGAGAAGTGCGCAGAGCGATAGGCTGCGTGTCGTCTTATCGCTCTCTCTCCCACCCTGTTGACAGTGCTCTGTGGATCTGAAAACAATTGGCTCAAATGTCTTCCAGGTTTTATCTTGATGGACCAGCAATCTTTGGCTTCTGAGTTAACCAGCGTTGTACAGATCCAGCAGAGCTTCTCAATGTGCATTCACTTACATAGATGCTCTTCACTGGCACATGTGTGAAAGGTCTGTTGGTGTCTGTAGCCACTAGTCAGTCAAATGTTTGAACTCAGCTTTTTGCCCCAAAAAGCTTGTGGTAGTTTCACCCCAGAAATTGGTGATGAAGATTTCTTTCCCATAGGAGATGATGGATGCACTCTAAGGAGTGGAGCAAATGCTTATACATAAGTATACATAAGTATAACTTACAGCATAAATAAACATAATAATTAAATCTTTGATTTGATATTTCTCAGACATAAAAACAGGTGTTTCCAAATATTTTTCTGCTTAAAGTGTAGATATATGAATAATTTTTTTTTACCTAATGACAAGCATAAATGATAAACAATATGGCGAGTGATTAGCCATAGGTCTAAACTTAGTGGACACTCATGATGTCATCTTGGCTCAGTTGGCTATCCTAGGCTGAAATTTGGCAAATATATGGCAATATATAATATGGCAAAATGTCAGCTTTCAGCAGCAGGTATCTTTTTTAAGGCATTTGAAGGGTATAGAGTAAATGCTTTTCGGTGTCACAATGTATCATTTTTTTAGAAAGAGCATCTTGGCAGTTTTGTAGCATCTACAGTGACAGCTTTAAGTGTGCTTGATTGTGTGTGTGTGGGTTTTTTTTGTGTTTTGCTTTTTTTCATCACATTGGAACAGTGGCCATCCAAACAATTAGTACCCCGCAGAGTTGAAGAGGCTAACTTGCGCCTGCAGCGGTGTGCCTCTCTCTCTCTCTTTCTCTCTCTCTCTCTCTTCAGTCTCCTGCCACTTCTGGATGAGAGAGGGGAAGGAAGTTGATCTGACAATAAAAAGGGGGCAGGGTCAGGGCTGTGGTTCAGAGGTCAGGGGTGAGGGGACCCTGCTGGGACGGCCGGTGTTCGGTTTGGGGTGGGGGAGCGGAGGGGTGCTTTCGGGGCAGGGCCGGCCCTGTCCCGGGGCCGAGGAGCCGTTTGTTTGCCCCCAGCTGGAGCCTTCGACACTTAGCTGTTGTTCTCCCCTCACGCAGATCTACCATCACGCTTCCCTACACCCCAATAGTGGCCACTTCCTCTGAGGGCAAAGTCTGGGGGTGGGGGGGGGCGGAGACCCCGATACAGCCACTAAGCCAGCCAAGAGGGAGGAGCCGAGCAAGAGGACAGATAGGGGAGAGGAGGGCCCTGCTGTGAGTAGAGTGTAAAACGACAGCCCTGGCAAACTCCTCCTCGCTGCGCAACATGTAGCATTTCAGCTAAAAGCTACAACCGCTGAGACATCAGAGAGCACGGCCTGTTTTTCGTGCAAGGCACCGGGCTAAGTAACAAAAGAAATCAACGTCTAGAATGAGCTGATAGTACAGCAGTCATCTATACTTGGTGCCATATTGGTCTAGTACCCACAGTAAAAATAAAAGGTTTGTTTAAGATCTGAGTGCTATGTTATATTTTCAGTGAGTCAGTTGGTTTGCCGGGCCTGGAAAAGGCTGTCTTTCATCATCAAAAACCTCAGCTGAATACATCTAATTTGGAGCATCAGAAACTATGTGTGTGTGCATGTGTATGTCTGTGCTTGTGTGTGTGTATGTGTATGCGTATGCGTATGTGTGTGTGTGTGTATGTCCATGTGTGTGTGCATGTCTGTGCCTGTGTGTGTGTCTGTGTGTATATGTCTGTGCCTGTGTGTGTGTGTGTGTGTGTGTGTGTGTGCGCTTGTGCCTGTGCTATCCCTCGATCAATGCTCCAGCTGAAAGCGCTGCTCATAAAGAGCTGTTTAAAAAGGGACGCCCTCTCTTTGTGGCCAGTGTTTACCCCAGTTCATTGAGAAGCCATTGTCCCCCTCTTTCATGGGGGCTCACAATAGGCCGGCCCGTTTGAAAAACAACAGTAGATTAACTGCGCTGACAGTGTATTAAACTCTGATGAATCACCACGGCAAGGCATGGATCAATGTCTTTCAGCCTTTTGCATGCAGAGGGCCAGGGTCTCGTCTTGGTGAAATACAGCAGGTTGCTGGCCAAGCGCCTGTTTTTTTTTTTTTAAAGGCATAATTACATTCATGTTTTACTAAAGTAGAGGCCTTTTTAAATGTGTAAATTACTGTGGTAAAAAAGGGGGACAGCTTCTGTTCATGAAGACACTGGCCTTGCACTTTTCATGTGTAGTTTAAAGAAAACAATAGTGTAAAAATAAAATTCTTTTGTAGTTAAAAATGCAAAACAATGAATCTTTGTGAAGTTTGCCTCTGGTGTCAAGCCAGGATTTATCAGTTATTTATTTGTTCAAGACTTTTGAAGACATTTTAAAAATCAAACTAGTTCCTCAAGCACCCTCAACTCCCCCTCCCATCCAAATCCAAAGAAATTATTTGTGAAGAAATTTTAATTCAGCAGAGTTATTCTGTACCTTTCTGCTGAAATTTTTTTTTGTTTACAGAAAATGTACATAGCAAGTTCCAGGAGTGTAATTGAGATGTATTGCGAGAGGGCTTTGGCCCATCTCTGACCTTTTAATTACTTTCCCTTTTCTGGTCGGGTCTTAGGGGACACTGTTTACACAGATTTGAGCGCTGGGCCTCTTTAGAAGACCAACAAACCCCAGCCACTGTGTAAAGACACAGTTTTCCTCAGGGATCAGACATTTACCCACGCCACGATTGATCACTTGTGTGAGGCTAGACATCACTGAGATACTGGCCTGCATTTGTATGTTTTTTAAAGCAGATATCATCTCCATGTAATAAACTGACACTGCTGCAATTTTTGATTGTGCAACATTAATCATAACATTATGGAAGTGTGAATTAGTGAATTATTTTCTTGTCCTAATTTTATAAGGGCATGGAAAAGCTATGGCATGATTAGGCTTAAGCTAGCACCGGCCATTATCATAATGGAGACTTTGACATGTTGCTGATTGATCTTGTGAGGGCAGAAATATTAATATCAATATTAAATCAAGTCACTTTTCATTGTGAACTACTACATGTCCAAAATTCACATTTTATTTCCACAAATGTATGTTATATAATAACACACAGGTGTGGTTGTATAATACTATATGCATATATTTGGAATAGTGGCTATTACGTGTCTATACTCATATGTATTAAATGTGATATTTAATGCATCACAGTTTTGCTTTTCCATCTTTGAAAAATGTTTTCGTTCTATAAGCTCAATGATTTATTTTCCTGAAGCCTTTTTCTTAAATTTCCCATCCATACACTGACTGTATTCGGCCTGCACAACATGGATAAATAAATAGCTACATCTGCTGATAAAATCAATTATAAAGTCACATCATATTCTTCTAAAATAATAGGGTCAATCCAGCATAATATCTAATTCTTAATTTTTGTCTGTTATTGCTGTCTACATTGACATTTGATAAAAGTGTATTTTATGTAAAATGGTTTATATTCTGAAAAGTATAATAATATGTTCAAAAACATTTAAAATTTGTGCCACAAAATCTTTTTGTTTTATTTTTATTATCAGCGTTGTGTGGGCACAGTATTGTATTGTGTCAAAACAGTCGTCAAAACATTGTTTAACACAGTGTGTCCTCTTAAAATGATGTTCATGGTTTGGAGAGAGTGGTTCACACGATGACACTGATGGGCCTTTTTGTGACTTTGATCATCCAATACCTTGCTGCTTTGGTTAACAGAGGGGAAGGGAGTGTCCATCAGTCACCGTTTTTTTTTTTACCAGTAGCGTTTTCCTTCTGTCCAGGTGTGGTTCAGCAACCGACGAGCCAGGTGGCGCAAGCAGGCAGGAGCCAATCAGCTGGCAGCCTTCAACCACCTGTTACCTGGGGGATTCCCCCCCACTGGGATGCCAACCCTGCCAACTTACCAGCTCCCTGAGTCCACCTACCCGACCACTACACTGTCACAGGGTAAGCGCGATATGCCGAGTACAACATTGTCATAAAGTAATACACCCACACCTTAACTACACTGCCGCAGAGTAGTACACTTACACCCTTATTCTGCTATCAATGGGTAAGACACCTGGATTGTTTTATGAAATACACGCACCAGTGTTCATGGTGTGCAGGTGACCCCTGGCCGCTACCTTAATCATATCTGCTGTTTGTGAACAGCACGTGAACATGTTTCGGTCGCAGTCATTCTTCATTCTTCAAGGCCTCATGCACCCACATGCCGCTGTTTAACAGTACAGTGAAGCCAGGCTGTTCACCTTCATTTGCCATGCTGCCGGCTACAGCAGATAGACCCTCTTTAGGCTGTCTGGGTTGTGTTCTGGAATGAGTTCATTCATGAAAGATGCATGCTTCTAAAATGTCCATAATGACAACAGGAGGTCAAATGTCATCTCACATTCATCTGAATGAGGAGGGAAAGACTCATGTCGGTCTAACTGTACTTATACTGTCAGGCAACTGGTGATAAACACATTATTATCTGTCAATTAAGTACCACTGCAGTGGTTAGCAGTGGTGAGCCGGTGTTACATGGGTAATACATGGGTCCAGTCCTACAGTGTGCATTACAGTAGTAATCACTGTTTAAAAAAAAAAAAAAATGTGCTTCTCTCATGATATTTACAGGACACAGTTTAGTCATTTCCTAACACTGGTAGTTTACCTACAATCCAAATGAAAATATTACTACTTGCTTTTTATGATGTTGTTAAGTCATCCATAATTAATGAGTTGTTGCATATTTATTAAAGGGTTTCAAACAGTATAAGCAGATCCTTAAAATAAAGAGCGACCCATTTTAGAGTGATTGAGTATGAAGCCACCCCACTTACCCGGAGTTTTTCCCCTTCGTTAGATGGCAGCAGTACGGTGCATCGCCCCCAGCCTCTTCCCCCGTCCACCATGCACCAGAGCGGGCTAACCGCGGACAGCAGCTCCGCCTACGGCCTCTCCTCTAACCGCCACAGCTTCTCCAGCTACTCTGACACCTTCATGAGCCCGTCAGCTTCCAGCAACCACATGAACCCTGTCAGCAACGGACTCTCCCCTCAGGTCAGTCGGGGGTCAGAGGTCAAGGGTGTAAATACACATTGTATTGGCAAACGTCAAGTCATCTCTCATGTGGAATTACACGGCTGAAGTGCTCGGTGGATCAAAGCGCACATGCCTTGTCCACAACTGTATCTAGTTTCATATTTAACTGGTGTTCTCTAGAACACAGGGATGCCTTTGGCTGATATGTGTAATTGCTATTCCTTAGACATGTTAATCCACAAAGGAAAGAGTAAAGAAGACTTAACCGGTAGATATGATGTGGAGCTTTTATGGTTAAAACATTATGTTTTGCAATTAACTGCAATGAATTATCATACCTTTCACAAACATTTATGTTAAAATTAATGTTTACCAATGTAATTAGAATGTAACCAGAATTTCAAGTGACAGTGGTCGGTCTGCCAGGATAGAAAAAACAAGTAGTTGGAAGTATAGGTGAAGGGAAACATTTTAATCTTAAATCTGAAAACAGAAAATAAGCAAAGTGCATTCACCTAATCTAAACTGTCAGGAGCTGACAGTGACCCGTATTGCCTCAATGGTGCTATTTGATGGCACTTGATGGAACAAAGTAGTTTTGTCATTTTCAAACGGCTGCTGCCTGGTTCTCGTGTGCCTGAGCCCTCAGTCCAGATGAAGGAGGCTCAGAGCTCAGCGCTCAGAGTGGGATTGTCTGCGAAACGCCAGAGCTTGGACGGCTTCTCTGCTCCCTCCAGTGATGTCACTCCCGGCACAATAATCGCAGTTTTGGATATAAAGCTCATTTCTCCCTTCTCCTGCACCCTCAGCAGAGAAGACGCTGCAGAGTATTACTGGGCGTAATTTGATGCCTTCTGTCCTAATAGGAGTTTAAATCAATAGGAGGCATTAGATTCATCGGTAGCTGAGCAATTCTCCTCCATTGGAGAAAATGCAATTGCTCTGGTATCTGTGCGTGAGTGCGTGTGTGTGTGCGCGCGCGCACGCGTGTGTGAAAAAGGGGGATTCTGTATGTTATCCTTCTTGGGTACCTTGAACAATAAGCATTCTAAATGAGACTTTCTGGTAGGGGTTGATTCCTAAATACCACAGAATAAAAAATGACTGATATTGATGTAAATCACTGGTGAAGAGTAAATTATATGCAATTACCCACCAATACTGGGCAGTCTTGCCCACCCTAAGCAACAAGATCTGGCTAACAAGCAGAAAATAAGATTGAAATGGTGTGTAAAGAGTTGAAAATGAATTTCAATGCTGCATTTGTCCGCAATTACCCCCTCGTTCACACATATTTTATTGGGAGTTTTTTTTTTTTTTTTTTCAAATATTTCTCAAAGCAGATTTGAAACATTCTGGTATTACTCTCTTTTTCTCTGGAGAAGAAAGAATTAAGGATTTGATGACAAAAAAGAGATTTTCTCTTGTAGTGGAGAGTTGGGGGATAACACGGGCATTTCACAGCATGTTTGATTGTTAATCATAGTGGAGGGGCTTTACGAGCTAATGCTCTCCCTGCAAACCTGCATAAATATCAGGAACATGGCGGGCTTTTTTATATTAATGTGACTATTCAATCCCAGCTGCAGAAATGGCTCTCTCTCTCTCTTATGCGTTTGAGAGCAGTATTTAAAATAATAAACCTCTCCTGTTTTACATTACAGATTGCGACACCAGCCTTTAGGCAGCAATATGAAAGGATTTTTTTTATATTGAAGAGGTTCCTTTTGCTTTGTTGTGCACATATGAATTTATATGCAGAGATATCTTTTTTATTAATTATTTTTTTTGGTGGGAGAGACTAAATGTGTAATTGGAGACGTCGATACTTGTTTTAAAACATTAAGAAAAGAACGGATGAAGGCCTCAGTTTTTGTGTAAAAAAATGGTAAAAATCAAAATATGTGACATTTTCACCATTCTGAAATGAACTTGAAAATGTTCTCAATGAAATGATGCATTGCTTTTTGTAGATTTTAATTGCAGCATAAGAGGAGAGTCAGCACAGGCTGAAATGGGAGTGATGGTGGATGTGCCAGTGGTGCACATTCAGATAACAGCACGGGTTCAGCTGGACACTTGTGTGTGAGATCGAGGCTGTGGTCTTTTCTTTTTCCTTTTTTTTAGGGGGGGGGTCTCCTCAGCCCCTGAATCCCACCCCCTCACCTCCTCACCCCCTCCCCCCCACCCCTGCACCCAAGCCCACTAGAGACATGTGGCAATCCCATCAGGCCCTTATTGTGGGGGAAATTAATGTCCTCTTTGACAGGAGTATCATAGTTCAGGCCCGGCCATCACACCCTGCTCCCACAGCTAGTGCAGCCGCATTAAAAACCCCTGCCAGCGCCCCACAAGACAAAAACACGTCCACATTCTCCCCTTCTGCAAGGAGGGCTGGCTGCATCTGCTGCAGTCACTTATGTCTACCTCTGGATCCCCCCTCTCTCTGTCACTCGTGCTGGTCTTCTCTCATTCTTCTCACACACGGCTCCCCTTCCCTCTGCCTCTCTTCTCCCTCTCCTTCTGTTTATCTCTGTTTTCTCTCGCTCCTAGATTCTCTAAGTACATTTGAAGTTTTCAGGTATTTTTTTTTATATATACATACAGTCACCAACAGCCAGAGAGAATATTCCCCGAGAGAAAGTGCAGAGAGAAAATTTTGGTTCCATTTTTCAGATTGAATTGAGGAATAGTAATCTGTCACAGCTCAAAACAAGGTGCCCGTGATGAATAGCTGTGGATTGAGGGGATGAATGGAATGGATTTCAATTAACAAGAAAAAAAAGGTTTTTTGTTTTTGTTGTGGTTGTTGTCAGTATGAGAATATTTTCGAACAAATCAGTCCTTTTAAAATTTTTTTTCCCCCAAAGGATTTTTTCCTTTTCAAAAGTTGTTTTATTTCATTTTTTTCCACAAAACAAGCCATTTACTGTTTTTGTTCCTGATTGGCTGTAATTGGTTCAGCAGAGCTCATGGCATGATGTTTACATTTCAGTCCGTTATATTTGTCTGAATTATACCACATCCAAAGTTCAGTTCTGCAGGAGCTTTCCATTTTTAATTTCAAATATTTCAAAAAATTAACATGTAAAAAACTTTAAACTGTTTAAAATTGAAACTATTTTTTGTATTTAGTGTCTTGTCTATTATTTATGCATACATTTATACATACATACATATACGCGTACGTTGTAAACATTGTAAGTGCAAAAAACTATAGGAGAGAATACCACAGCAAACCTTTGACAGTGCACTATTCAAGCCTTTTTGATATTTAACTGGTGCTTGCTTGAGACAGCCATGTAGTCCAATGGTTAATTCCTCTTCTCCTTCTTGTTTTTCTTCTTCTTATTATTTTGCAATTAGTAAAATTGCTACCAGAATTTGTGCAGTCTCGCCTAATGTCACCCAATGTCTTAATGTTGGTTTTATATCAGTTAAGTTTACACACGCATGCACACACACACACGCATACACACGCACACACACACACGCACACACACACACACAGACACACAGACACACACACACACACAAACAACCATACAGTCTGTGGCTCCTCCTGCTTTGTTCACACTGGCTAAGTGTACTAATTCCACATTATTAGCAACAAAGAGCACTCCTCTAGGTCCATACAACTGAGTAATAATACATTTCAGCATTATTCTTCTCTTAAATCCCTTTCTCACTCTTTGTCTCTCTGCTTCCGTTCTCCTATATAAGTGGAAAAACCTGTCCTTACTACATTTTCCTGCTAGTCCTTTTCTCCTTGAACAGGGGAGAAAGAATCTAATATACTCAGAGTTTCAGACGATGTCTGTTGGAGGTGATATATCCGTGTATATTTGCACGCTCCATGTATTTTTTTTTTTCCTATTCCCCACCACGGCCAGTTTAGATGGGCTACTCGTTACTAGTAAAGATTGACAAAAATGTGTGATTTTCAGTAAATAAGTTCTGGCGGTGGCCCGCGCAGAGTAATAGCACCCCGCTGCGCCTGTCTCCCCAACAGGTGCGCGGGTCGTTCCAGGAGCCCACCGCCGGGCCCGGCACGTTATTATCAGGCCTGTTGTTGTTGTCGTCGGTAGTGTCGGCGGTTTGCGGGTAATATTCTTGTCCTGATGAAAACGATGCTCTATCAGGGGTGTGTCCCGCTCAACCCCCCCTCGCTTGGTGCCGGGGCCGGGGGGTAGGAGGTATGGACAGATTTCTGTGGTCTCTCTTTCGCATCTCAGCTAGACATGGAGCTACACTGGAACCCTCTGCAAAAATGTGCAATTTATGTTTGGGTGAAAACTTTCTCAGATTTTATTTTTTTGGTGGGGGGTGGGGGTGTGAGGGGACAATAAATTATTTGGGCATGGTCTTGGATTCTGTCCTGGGGAAATGTATATGAATTTTGACAGGTTAATATTGTGCCATCTTGAAATGGCGATAGTGTACAGATGGTTCAGCTCTCAGCATTCAGTGAGTCTATATCTGAGTGTTCAGTAAGTCTGGTCCTGAGTGTGTAGTGAGTCCAGTCCTCGGACCTGGAGTCAATAGCAGGCCTGATGTAAATTTAATGTGGCATTCACTGCAGATGGGAGAGCTCATGAAAGCTAGAATCATTTTGCCATTTAATAAGGATAGACAAAATTTAAAATCAGTAAATGGAAGTTTTGCTGGTAGTAACTGAGTTGTAATTAAATCAGGAAAATTGAAAGGAGGAGAAAAAAAAACAAATTTAGAATTTATAACCTGTTGCAAAAACTTTGATTACCTGTACAATAGGGACTGGAGGTTTCATTTGATTGTGCTTGTAGGCATATATCCAGAATGTGAGCAGAATAGTGGCTAAATAAAACAAGAGTTTCTGAAATAGTCAAATGGAGGTTGAATTCAGTGGCAGTGTATGTCTTACTGAATGCCTGCAGTTATTCAATGCTGCATTTTATTTCTATATTAAATTTCTGCACAGGACCTTGCCTAAATAATGTTAACGTAAGTTAATATACTTTAATATACTGTACATTTTGGTGTACTTATTTGTTTAGTAACACAGTCAATGCTGTCATTGAGGTTAGTGGGGTAAATAACTGTGGCAGAGTCAGGTAATGGGAAAGCACTGCTCATCCTTAAATCTCACTAAACCTAAACAAACTTAAGAAACTTTTTTTCCTTGGTGAAATCTGGTTCACAGTGAGGTAACTTTATCATTACTGTATATTAGGGACACCTGCTGGGCGATCAGAGGAAACATCAGTTTTTTCATCGACTCTCAAGGAAAGAAAAAGGCAGATGTAGAATTTCATGTAGCACACATAATGTGGACATAAAACATTTGCACTTATTAAATAAACAAAATAATGGTAATAATAATAATATTTTTTTCAAGTTCATGAGGGAATTGCATGTGCGCACACAAGAAAAATGAAGAAATGCACCATATTCATATATATATATATTATATATATATATATATATATATGAAATACACAGAATTTCTTGCTTAATACAGCTGTTAAGAGACATACCACATTTTTTAGCACACATTGGGGTGCTATTGCTAGCAGTGCAGAAATTAGATTTCCAGGCAATATACTTCTTTGATATTAACCTGATATTGACCTGGTCTTAAGTTTATACAACAAACACTAATTCATTCTTTTTAAATCAGGATATATTTCCATGTGAATTTTTTAGAGTGTTCCATTTTTGTCTTTAAATTTAACATAAATAACCTGACTGATTTTCATGAGAGGAAGTGGCGATTAGATGCTGCCAGACGCATGTCTCATTCAGAGGAATATATGACAGAATAAAAATGCAAATACAAACCTGCACCTACGATTATGCACACTGTACGATGGACCAAGGAGGACACCTTTATATTTTCTGTCATTTTCTGCACGCACAGGCATTTAATAATTCTTATGAAGGAAAAATAAATCTGACATAAATTTTTAAAACCCCAAACATATCAGTACATCCAGTCTGAATTCCCACGGTACCAGAGCCTATGTCTGTATACAGTACAAACGTACCGTAGGACAGAAAAAAATAAAAATGACACTTGACATACTAATCACACCCTGAGAGGAAAAAAAAGATAGAATTCAGGACCTACAGCTGAAAAGAAGAGAAGAGGGGAAAAAAAAACAATCCACGTAGTCGCAGGTAGTAAGGGAAAGAGAAGAAGGAGAAGGAAAGAAGAGATGAGAAAGTAGTTTATTGCAGTTGGAAGATTTGTGTTTTGGAATGAGGGAACTCTGGCTAGCATTTGATGTTGGGAAGGGAGCGCGAATAGGCTCGGTTTCAGCACTGGGGGATCAGAGACAGAGCCGCGCTCACCAATACTTCCTTTGATCCATATCCCCAGGCCTGCCTGCATGCGCAGTGCGAGCTAACTGAGGCCTCGCAAGTGATTCCTGACAACTGTCTGGCAGAGATAAGGCAGGGGACTCAAACCGCACTCCGGAGTTCCATTAGCACAGCATCCACTTTAAACTGGATGAATTATATTTAAGAAGCCTGCACAGGGGTTGCCAAAAAAGAAAATGTACGAAAAAATTGAGTTTTGGCTCACTCCTTCTCCTTTTTCTCGCTTTTGACAAGACATTGTGCACCTGAATATCAATGAGCGGGAGTTGCACACAGTCTCCTGCGTTATTAAAACTAGTGTATTAAGCCCCTCGCTGGGCGCCATGTCAGCTGGCAAGCTCTACCGTCAACAAATCAAACGGATGAAGGCATATATTTACATCACATCCATACTCAGAGAGCAAGTGGGGGAGGGGGGGGGGAAGAGATTCTTGTTAATTAGAACTCATCTTAAATACAGATACTGTTTCAATTTGGCAAGAATTTTAAAAAATAAGTAAGAGGCTTTAAGAAAAAAAAGACGAAACCTGCTTGGAAGCTGCCAAGAAAATCAGGGAATTTAAATCATATCCACTGGCGGAATGTTTTTAGCATAAATTTATTTATTTTTTTCAGCTCTTGCTGAGTAAAAATATGAAAATTGGAGTCTTCCTGAAGAATAACACAACATTTTGCTGCTGTGGTATTAATCATAGGTGGTAAGGTCGCTGAAGTTACACAAATATAAACAATTTAAGACTTCCACCATTACGGCTTTGGTTTTGCAGTGCTGACGTGACTAAAGAGATTCACTGTAGGAACAGGCATGGCCACATGGCCCAGGACCAGGTTAGGAGAGGAGGGATTTTCTGCATTGCATGTAGCACCTTCTGGTGGACAGACATTGTAATTGCATATTATATAATGGAATGTGAATTCAAACGTATAAAATCTGAGACTGATAAAACAAGGTTTATGATCATGGGGTTAATGGTGCCTGTGAATGACCTCCCTTGATTTGGAGGTGTATTAAACTCTACTGACTTGTAAGTCACTTTGGATAAAAGCACCTGCCAAATGAATAAATGTAAATGTAATTCTAATCCAGCAACAGTAATGCCACTAATAAAGTTACTACTATTACTAGTAATAATAGCAATAAAAGGGCGAGTTTGAACTTGAACCGGCTCAGATGTAAATAACATATTTTGCAATCTGGCAATGTGGGGATACTCTGACAAGCCTTTTCTTACACAACAGCTTAAGAAATCAGGGCTGCCTATCAGAACCTGTTTAGACCGAATCTGTGCTCTGTATTCATTCAGTTCAATCTCCAGCACCCTAGCGCAGCAGAGTGAGATCAAATGCAGACTCACCTCCCACATTTCAAAGAAATAAGTTTGCCTTGGTCTTTTTATCTATTTTTTTATTCTTTTCCACCAACTTTTGCTCCTTTTTTGGCATCTTTTGGCTGATAATGCCCTTCCCCACATCAGTTTCACTCCCTCTTTCTCTCTTTCCCTCTTCATTCCTCCCTCTCTCCCTCTCTCTTCTCTCTCCTTCTTTCTCTCCCTCTCTCTCTCTCTCTCCCTCTGTTTCTCCCTCTCTCCCTCCCTCTCCCTCTCTCTCCCTCTCTCTCTCCCTCTCTCTCTCCCTCCCCAGAGAGGAAACATTATTCCCCTCGCTCAGATGAAAGGCTGTGGCGGACAATAAAAATGCTATTTAAATGCAGGGTGTTTGTGTGCGGGTGAGAGATATTTCCTGCAGAAAGTGAGCTGTTGCATCCTGATAAATAGTAAATATAAGGGAATGCGATTTACATTTATCTTGCCGAGGCAGCCAATATAAATTTCACTAAATCCTAGAAGATGAGGATTTAAGTAGGGACTGGCTGAGACCAATTCGCACACTGTGGGTCCCACGCAATAGAAATGCCTATTAGGTTGAGAATTGTATTCCCTTATTAAAGAGTATATGCACTGGCATTGACAGTATCTTGAATACCTATCATACATACACACATATACATACACATTTCCATAAGAAGTTTCTTTATATAGGTATGTGACATCATTTGTTTCCCTCCAGATGTGATTTGACCAAGCCTGGCAGTGTCTCTTCTGTTCCCACTAGCAAATTCTACTTTGTGAAATGACAGCAGACATGAACTGTCACAGTCTGGCTGTAATACGCAGCCCTTCTGTAAAGTAGAATCAAAACAGATGAACAATGAATTCTTCATATGCTAAGGCAGTATTGTAAACTTTTTTGTGTTCATTCTATTCATGGTTTTTTTTTAAGGAAAAAATATCCATGTGTCATTAAAATTTTTGTGAATTGAACATGAGTGGGCATTATGCCACATGGCGGGTCTTGAAAAATTGCAGGAGTCCGTCTCTTTGCCAAGAAGATTAGGGACATTACTATAAAATATTTATCATAATTTTAAAACACCATGTTTCTAAACACAGAAGGAGTATACAAAAATTGTGTGTATGATTTTATTCTATTTGTATATTTATATTTTGAGATAAATTAAGAATACATTAGTTATTATTACTGACAACTTCTATGATTTTTTTTTTATTTTGAATGAAAGTGGATAGCTAATTGCTCCGGTTTGACCTTGTTTTTGGCTGTTTGAGTTGTAAGTTTAGTTGTTTGGGTGCATGCTGGGAGCTGGTGGGGGGGCGGGGTGTGTGTAAGCAGGGCCTGGTACCACCTGGGCACAGGTGAGTGCCGCAGTGTGGGGGGTGCACTGGCCAAACAGTGTGATACCCTGCATTGCTCTCGCTGCCTGCCTGGGCTGACCACTCACAGGGAGGGGCGGCGGGGTCGAGGGGTCGAGGGGTCGAGGGGTCGAGAGGTCGCTGGGTCCGGCCGCGGGCGGCTGTTGTGAACCTGCCCAGGCTTCTGAGGGCTGGGAGGTCGCCCACTGGCATGTGCTTCCTGTTAGTTCCAGATACCGCTCTGACAGGTGCAAGGCAGTGATTAATACTCAGGCCTTGCGAAAGTACAACAGCCCCTCACACTCCACTCTCCCCCTCTTTCTCTCTCTCTTTCGCTCTCCCTCCTCGCTGCCTGCCCCATCCAGAAAACATTCTGCTGCTATCCCTTGCAAAACATCCACAGAACACCAGCCTCGCGCAAAGCACAGACACATCACGCATTCAGGCAAATAAGCTCAATTTACAGCACGGTCCTGTGGGGCGTGCGGATTGGCTGTAAGAACTTTTTGCCGTAGGATCCTATATGACAATGCCTTCATGCTCGTTTGTTTTAGTGTTTTCGGTTTTAAGTAAGAAAAAGCTTAACCCAAACACTGGCTTTGGGCAGATCCATTAGTGCGGTCAGCTTAGCATACAGAGAGTGCCAGATTTGATCCAGTTTTTAATTCTGCTTTAATTCAGAATTTATTCTGCTGGAGCGTCTCTGGCTTTCCTGTTCACTGCTCTCTCTCTCCCTCGCTCTCTGTTGCTCCCGCTCTCTCTCTCGCTCTCTCTCTCACGCTTGCTTGCTCCCCCCTCGTCTCCCAATAAAATGTTGTTGAGTCCCCAGCTGGCTGGCACAAACATCAGCTCTCTACTCGCAGTCTCCAGCTGAGAGCTATTTCACTATTTATTTACATGTAATTATCGCTATGAGGTGCAGATATTAACACTGTCAAGAACAATTTGACCTGACATTTTTCACTGGGCCTGTTCCCTGCTGTTTTTAGCAAACAACCCCCCCTCCCTCCTCTCTTCCCCCCCTCTGTCTATTCCCAGATCCACCTTGCATTACTTTTGGAGCGAGTCTCTGTGACTCCCAGACTTACCGCCACAAAAACCACTCTTGTGAAGTCATTAAAACCTGCCATTTAATTTGGTGGAGGCGGCCGTGCGAAGTGAAGAGAGGTACAATACGGGGGGGTAGCGGTGGCGGGCCAGTGGAGGCAGGGGCGGGAGGGTGGTGGGGGGTGGGGCTGGGCTTGTTCCTTGTGGCTGAATCTATCCCATAGTAACTGGAGTATATTACCAGTAGAGAATAATCGGATTGTGCTGCACACTTTCTCCAATTGCAGCCCAATAGAAAGCATTAACCTTTGGTTAGCAAGAGGCCCCGCAAACACTCCGGCGCGTTTAAGAACGAGACGGCAGCTTCCGAGGCAAACTGCCGCTGTGTTCCACTGTGCTGAGCACGGGGAGGCAGGATGAATGAGCCGCACAATGTACTGTGGGGAAGGGATTAAAAAAATTTCCAAAACAAGTTTATTAATTTCCCTTAAAAGGACAAAAACGGTGTCTGGAGGGAACAAAATTCACCTTGTGCTTAGGTCACATTCATTTTAATTATCCAATAAGTCTGTACCCACGAAACGCCTCCTTCCTGCACTGACTGGGGTATAGCTCTGGTCACCTAAATGTGTTTTGGAAATGGGGGGGGTGTGAGACTCCGTGTGTGATTTTCTGCGTGTCTGTGCGTCCCCCCGCCCCGCGCTGCATGCCGACCGTCCGTCTCCGCACTCCGATCCGCCGAGGGTTAAAAGAGCCATATGCCCAATATCTC
Source organism: Megalops atlanticus (assembly GCA_019176425.1). Classification (NCBI taxonomy): domain Eukaryota; kingdom Metazoa; phylum Chordata; class Actinopteri; order Elopiformes; family Megalopidae; genus Megalops; species Megalops atlanticus. The sequence continues at coordinate 38,266,605 of CM032882.1, forward strand.
ACATAGCTAACATGTTGTGAGAAGTGACAGCTTGTTCCTTCGCCTGCTAATCGCTCTCATCTGTGCCCAGCTTGTCAATGCCCAGTTTCTGTCACTGTCAATCAGACGCCTAATTGGAAACAATTAACAACCCCCCACACACACACACCCCCACCACCTCCCTCTTGCAACGCCTCCCTACCCTCCCTGCTTTTTCTCTTCCCCGTCCTCTCTCAAACTGATCTCCCCTTCCCTCAGTCCTATTACCTCCCCCAACCCCCCACCCCCAACCCTCTTCCCCGGTTTCAATCTCCGTCCTCCATTCTGTTGGCGGATACCACATTTCACTTTCGATTAACGTGCTGCGGCCAATTAGCGTGGTGACACACGGCCGGGAGAAGAAATCATCTCTGTCATCTGCTCCTTGCCACCAGGCTGACTCTCCGCCGGCCGAGGCCCCCCTCAGTCGGCTGGATGGAGCTCCTAATTACCCCGCTCTCCCTCCGCCGTGACAAAACGCGCTAATTGAATTTATGCAATCATCGTTTATTTTAAAATAGTCATTTTGTCTTCTCAGATGAGGGCCCATTTCGCCCATCCGGCTGTCCACCTTGTGGGGAAGGGGGTGTGTTTGGGGGAGGGGTGTGTTTGGGGGTGGGGGTAGAGACGATGACGTTTCTTTGCTCTGATCAGACTTGTGAGTTTCTCTACTCTACTCCTGTGTGCTAAGGCTTACAAAACACTGACTTTCAGCACTCACTCATTTCATCATAAAAAAAATCTTGATTTACAGGTATGTATTTGTGGAATGGGGATTTTTTTTTTCATAGATTTTGTCCAGCAGTACATCAGGCAACATTGGCAGCTTCCAGTCTTTATCTGTCTTGGTTTTGGAAATATATTTTGTTAAATTAAAAAATATATAGGCCTATACATTGCTTGGTTGTCATAATCATTATTGCTATCAGAACTACATTTTTAAAGTTAAAACTAGAAATTATCTTTACAGGAAGGGTGCAGTTATTTTCATACAGAATTTCATCCACATTGAACAGAAAAAATGGAATTTTACTATCTGATTATTTTACATTCTTTAACAAATTAATGCATATTCCTTACTCAAATATGGTGTTATCTAGCCTTTTAGTTGCTGTATGGTTGCATCAGATATTCTGGAATTAAATATAGTGTCATTATTGTGACTCAGGGAGAGGTATTTTAAATGCACAAATCTGGCATTTATTGACATACAGTTCATTATGGTTATAATATATTTATAGACTGTAAATGCAATCTCAGAAATGCAAGCTCCTGCAGAGAAATCGACCCACAGTCAGTGTCATTTGAAAAATCTTTAGCAATTACAAATGGCCAGGCGGATATCTGGTTCATGGATCTAGTGGAGTGTGAGGTGTTATTGCGTGCCCCTCAGATAACCTCCAGACATTTGGACCGCTTATTTTTCCTCTTTGCCCTGGTGACCTTTTCCAAACTTAAAGGCACCTCTTAGGGGCATTTGATTTGGGGCGGAATGAGAAGCTATCTGTGACATGGGAGCTAATCCACTCTTGCACAGATTAAGTGGAGTGTGTGTGTCTGTGTGTGTGTATGTGTGTGCGTGCGTGTGCGCGCGTGTGTGTGTGTGTGTGGAGTGCAGTGAGGCAGAGATGGTGCTGGGAAGTGAACAGAGGGGTGTCCTATCTCCTCTGCAGGCAGACTAGCCCTCAAGCCTACTCAGTCCTACAAGAGGCTTTGTACTTTTCAAAGCCCCCTGCCCCCCAAAACCCACCCCCATCCCCTCCTCCCTCTCTTTCTCTCACTCCCTCCCTCTGTCTTTCTCTCTGTCTCGCCTGCTGTCTCTTGAGCACTTCCACTCTCCTGTCCCCGTGTCTCTCTGTCCCGGTCAGCACCCCAGCATCAGCAGTCTGGGTGAGGGAGAGAGGCAGGTGGACGGGGCATATTCTGAGAGCCTGGCCTCTCTTTAATAGATGCCATTATTAGCTGCTCCTGGGGTGCCGGCTGCACTGATGGGCGACCAGGGTTAGCTGGTCAGAGTTTGTGTGAATGGAGATCATTGTGTGGGTTTGTGTTGTCAGCGTTACTCAAAGGCATTGTCTTCCCGATGAGAATGGCTTTTTTATATATAAAAATGATGTAATTATTTGAAATTTCGCTGCAATATGTTGAAAAGGAAAAAGCAGTCTATTCATCGCTGTAAAGATTTGCTCAGATTCTTTGTGATGTGGAACTCAGATCACGCTGCAGTGCACTTGCTTTGAGTGCATCTAGAAGCTGTTTTTTGCGCATTGTTCATTGTCTCTGAGTATTATAAAGTGAGAACAGTTTCTGCATCTACATCACTAAGAATGTACATACATTCTCAGTTTTACCATCAACATCATGTTTGAAGATTAGAGAGAATGTGAGAGAGACTTGTCATTTCCTCAGATAACTGGACTTCTGACTTTTTCACAGCTTATTTTTGCCATTTTGGCCAGTGACCTCTTCTAAACTGGAAGGTACCTCTTAGAGGCATTTGATTTGGGTGGCATGGGGAGTAAACTGAGATGTGGAAGCTGATGAAGTCTTGCAGTTAATCAGTGTGTGTGTGCATGTGTGTGTGTGTGTGTGTGTGTGTGTGTGTGTGTGTGTGTGTGTGTGTGTGTGTGTGTGTGTGTGTGTGTGTGTGTGTGTGTGTGTGTGGTTGACGGTCCTTGCTTTCCTGATAATATTGAGCCATTTTGGGCAGTCCATGCTCAGCCACCATCCTTGGTTGACAGCAATATTTTAGCAATTTAGATTACTCTGTAGATGTCTACACTACCACAAGGTTGTCCCCAGGAAGCCGTGACCAAACCTCGGCTCAGAGGGTATCCTGATTTCTGTGACATCAAGCAGCTTGACATACTTTTGTGTCCTGGGCAGGACAACAATCTATAGAATATGTCACAATCTCAGTGAAAACTTCATCGACCAGAAAGGGGAACCTCCTGGCCACCATGCCTCTCAATGCTGACGGAAATATCAGTGTGAAGATGCAGTCCTTTTCCGTAAATTCTCTGTGAGGGTTTGACTAGCAGGAGAAGCGTTGGCAAGATGGAAAGCAAACAGTAGAAAATGTTGATTTAGAATGATGTGCGGCATCATTAAGCCCCCTCTTGTGAAGGTTTAGTTCCAGTTCTGTTAAATTAGCACACCATTTGTCCCTTTTTGAGAGAGAAGAGGCTATTAAATCATTGTCATCTGTGCCAGTTAACATTTCAACTTAGTTCCAGCTGAGAGGGAGCCCAGTTGTTTTTCGGCAAAAGAAACTCGACAAAGAGCGGAGTCACGTCAAACATTTAAGCAGACAAAAAATATAATTTGACAGTTAAGGAAATTAGGCCCGTATGAAAAGCACCCTTTTTGTGTCGCGAATGCGCTATTTATTTATCTGAAAGGATGCACATTGTATCAATTTACAGTTTTACATTTACCATCGCCGCAGGCTGGAGGGCTCAGAAGTTGAGAGAATTAATTACTTTTTTATTATTATTTATAAAGTAATCTATCTGTAGAGGGAGAGAGAGGCAAGGAATGGCCTAGAGCAATGTCCTTTAAACTGGGTCCTGGCTCGCATTATCTACACTACCAGCTCTCACACAGACTTGCAACAAACGAAAATTGAGCTACTGAGGGGATGTTTCACAGAAAGGGAGAGAGGGAGAGAAGGGGTGGGGGGGGGGCTCTTTGAAAAAGGAGAGAGAAAGTTAAGTGCGCCGTGGAGTGCCGGTGTTTGTGTTGGGTTGAAGAGAGCAGGTCCTTCCCGCTTGGTGTCTGGGCCGCAGCGGAGTGCTTGCCTGCGGGCGCCGTTTGTCAGGCGGGGTGATTGACAAGTCCTCCTGCTTCCTCTCGCTGCTCGTATCAGATAAAAAAAGAGGTTTCACATGTGGAAAGAATATTGATTTTTATTTAGTGATGGTAGTATGGCAGGAAATAATAGATTACAAATACAGGCCAAGCTTCAGATCCCACTGTTTCTTTGCTTTCCTCTCCCTCTCTCTCTCTGTCTTTCCAACTTGCTCTCTGTCTCTCTCTCTCTCTCTAGTTTTGCAATACTCTACTGTCTCATGAGCTCCAGGGCAGGCCTCCTCAAGGTTAAAGGACTGCTCGATATATTAACTGAACTCTGAGTGAAAGACTGTGGTAAGCGGAAAGGAGGTTGCTTGACAGTGACTTGTAGTAGAGTGCATTCAGTTTGTCCAACTGGTGGAGCGTGATATATGGGAAAAAATAATCTTTAAATTATAGTGAATGTGGAATATATACAAAAAAGCAATTTGAAAAACATTTTGGGTATTGAATATGGCCTTAATTTATTGTGTCCATTAAGTACTGCAAAAACAAACGTTTGATGAAAGTTTAAGGCCCAGATTGCCTTGACCATCATTGTTTTAACAGATATTTTAGTGCTGAAACCACACAGACATTCCTCATCAAAGATGCACATTTTCAAACATGGCATTTTATCAAATCAAAGCCAAGTGTTCCTCTCTCAATATAAAAGAGTTTGATTTTAGTTTTTTATAATAAAAAACACTATAAGAAAGAAATAAGATTGCAGTCAAATTTAGCTTTAGGTTTTAACCATGATGGAATTTCCTTTCACTGAAAAAAACCCACAACAAATAAATAAATAAATTTGATTGCTTTATAAACTTGTACAACGTTGTGTACAGACGCTCCTAGAGTACACAAACAGCTCAGTAAATCGGTCAGTTAGCACAGGAAGGCAGCGATCAGCGGAGGCCTTCTGGGGTTTGAGCCTGCATTCGCGGCCCCCTCACCCGGCCGCCCTCGCCCCCCACCCCGCTGGGTGCGTAACGAGCAAACTTCAGGAGGCAGCGGGGGAGCGTGAACCACGCTGTTTGTGTTTGAGGGCCATTGAGAGGGCTAATTGTGGCGCATTCGGGGCCGGCCGCGGCGGGCAGAGCTCCACGGCCGTGTGCGTGCGACAGAGAGGGGATTGAGCTGACAAAGGCCCACCACGTCCCGCCCGGCAGATAAAGGAGCAGGCTTTACCTCTCGCCGCGCTGGAATATTTTCAATTCACCACTTTAATTGATGTCAATAAGGTTATGCTAAATTTGAAGATTTGAATAATTCCGCTTTCACCGCAATAATGGCATCACCGGGGCTACAGGCCGCTTAAGCGATGGGCTGAATGGAGGTGTCAGCCACGCCGCGCTCCCTCACCTCTCTCCCCCGCACCCGGCTTTCACACCGCCTGTGTTTGTGCCGCGCTCATCTGATTAAAAACAAAATTTCCCGGGGAGACGCCTCACTCCCTCGCATGCGCCTCTCTCACGCTGGAGCCGCCCTGTCGCCTGCGTCGCCGTGAGACGGCGTGGGTGCCGGGGAGAAAAGGTGTCGCCAGCCAGGTGGGTTCCGACGCTTTCAGGTATTTACCGGAGTCCGCGCCTGGCAAGCTTTAATTAGGGTCTTGGCTCTGCGTCCCTTTTCTTTTTCTCCCTCGTGAAAAGCAACGCTATGTTCATACCATGAGATAAAACCCTGAGTGAGCCCTGTCTTTTAAAAAAATGACACAATTTAAATAATTGGTACTTTTAAAAGAAGGTCATTACTGTTGAGGAACTACAGCTGAAATCCATGAATTATAATTAGAAACACTGATTTTAGAACAGCCCAGATTGTGGGCGTTTAATTCATTGGGCAGATAAAAGGGACCAATATAATCAAGCACAAATTAAAGAGCCAGCTATATCTGTCCCCCCCCTCCGCTAATGGCTGCCTTTACAGCACCCTGGCCGGTAACCCCTCAGTGACCCACACACCCCACATCCTGTGTCACACACCACACAACATAAGACAAGCGCTGCCTGTCCTGTCCCATTCGCTAATTCCACCTTAATAAGTGAAAGTATGAATCCCATGCCTGCACACAGGCTACACATCACATGTGCCATCAGTGAGGAGGCTGTTGTTTTCCCCCTCTCATACTGATAGAATTAACATGTGAATACTTCGGCATGCTTTTATGTGTCTAATGGACTTTGAGTGCCTGCATATTTTCTCGGAAATGTTTAAAGAACGTTAATTGTACCTTGTCTGTTTGTTTTATGTATGCGTATGGCTGCTTATCGGCAGCAGTGCTTACAGAGTTATGGTGAAAAAAGGATAATAAATTTTTAAAAAAACCCGTTCGGTTGAGACTTCCGCCCTTCCGGCCACGGTGGCCGCAGTGAGGCAGCTGCCGGCTGTTTTATTCCTCGACGCCGACCCCGTGGACTCCCTTTAAACCGTTTGATTTTGGAATAAATGTGCATGGGGCGCGGGCTCTTTAACCAGCTCCATGATGGGCTAATTGGTTTAGCAGCCCGAGTACAAAGACAGCCAAAGGGCAGCGGAGCGTGGAGAGGCACAACGTGAACCTGATGTCGCGGAGGATGCGAGGGGCTGGAGAGCATGTGTGGGGCAGACCTGCCCCTCCGTCCCCCCCCCCCCACACACCCCCCCACACCCGCTTTACCTCACCTCTGCCCCCACGCCGTCCCGGCCCCTGCAGGGGGCGCTGTTCGCGGACCACGTGGGCCCACGCTGCGATGGCTGCTTCAGTCGCTTCGGTGTGTTCTTTCTGCGGAGGACTGCTGTAAACGGGCACTCGGAGTGGCTGTGTGTTTGACGGAGTTCAGCTGCGAAGTTGAAATGTTTTGCAGGAGGTTCTTGCGAGGTTAGCTCATTTAACTTCATATTGTGGGCATATTGTCCTGCGTGAACTTGTGAAATTGCCACGTTACATTTAAAAGCAGGAATGTTTTTTTTTTAATGCAAGTCATATATTGTATAGGTATTTGTACAGTGTTTGTACAAGGACTGAAAATAACAACAACAATAAACAACAAAATTTTATGATGATAAATATCATGGTTATAAATATGAATTTTTGCTCTAATTGTATTTTTAAATGTGCATTGTTCTTTTTATTTTATTTATTTGTTTTTGTTATTTTTTATTTTTGTAATCAGAATGGCATTTCTGCTGCTACACGGACAGTGGGCGCGTCACGAGCATGGGACAGAGAGCTGAAAGACAGCGCAATGCACCGTGCAGCCTAATCTCCGGGGGGGATCTAATGTGACCATTTATTATTTTTAATATTATAATTATTCATGAGTGCAGTGCTGCCGGGAGGGCTGAGGGCTGGAGATTATGTATTCCCTGTGCGCATGTTGTGGTGTAGGCCTCAGGATAGGAGCAGTCTGGCACTGCTGGTGGATTTGGGACAGCCCCCCCCACCCACCCCTCCTTCTCCCATTCTCTCCCTCCATCTCTCATTATCAGTGCCTCCCTGAGACGGGAAACCAGCCTGTCCCCACTTACCCCCCACAGCATGGCATACTCACACAAAGATGCTAGCCCTCTATAGGAGGGACCACTCTGCCCATCTCTCGGCCCCCATTTTGCACGGGAACCAAGATAATAGAGGAAGAGAAGAATGTCGCAGAACTGCAGGGCAGTGTGCATTTTCTACCAAGGTCAACAGCCTTGATTTTTTTCCACTGGTTTTGCGGCCTTGCCAGCTGTTTGGCTCTCAAAAAATCTGAAATCTTAATTTTCTCTTCATATCAAGCTAAGACTAAGACAAAATTGTAGGATGGAAGCGGGAAGTTTTCCGTTTTAAAAAAAGATGTCCGGCTGTTGTCTGCAGAGCTGCTAAGCTAAGGACTGTTGGGTTTACAGCCGACCCTGGGAGTATGCAGAGATGCCAGCTCTCAGCAGCCAGCAGGTCCTCATCCCCCCACCCTCTCTCTCTGTTTCCTAGGTGATGAGTATCCTGAGTAACCCCAGCGCCGTGCCCCCCCAGCCGCAGCACGACTTCTCCATCTCCCCCCTGCACAGCAGCCTGGAGTCCTCCAACCCCATCTCCGCCAGCTGCAGCCAGCGCTCCGACCCCATCAAGAGCGTGGACAGCCTGCCCTCCTCCCAGTCCTACTGCCCCCCCACCTACAGCACCACCAGCTACAGCGTGGACCCCGTGGCCGCCGGCTACCAGTACAGCCAGTACGGGCAGAGTGAGTATCCTTCCTCTCCTGCTCCCCCGCCCTTCACTTCGGCGGGCGCACAGACTGCCACAAAGAGCACTTCTGCCAAAACAGACAACAGGAGCTTGGCTCAACATGTCATTTAACATGGCGGCCACATGCTGTTCTTAAATTCAGGTAATTTGTCGGCACTGTGTGCATATGGGGCGTGCATCAGAGCCTGTGTGTGTGTGTGTGTGTGTGTGTGTGTGTGTGCACGCGTGTTTGTGCGTGTGCGTGTGTGATATGTCTCTCCACGGATGGAGGGGGTCGGTGTGTCTCCCTTGAGTGGGATTTGCAGAGTAAACCTGGGTGACAGGAGAAAGACTTCCTCAGAGAGGGGAGTTAAATCTGTGTGTTCCCTCTCCGTGCCAGCTGTCAGTGCTAACGTCTGCTCTGCGGACAGCTGGCCCACCCACAGGTATGCAGCCCCTACCATTCCGCTCGCCTCCTGACAGCTCCCTTTCTCCCAGAGCCCTCCCTGAGCTGACACTCGCTACTTACTGTCATCCCGAAGGCGGCTTGGCACGGTCCACAGGTACCACCACACCGCGCGGCCCCGCCACCGCCGCCAGCAACAAAGGGGGCACCGAGCGGCTCAGATAACCCTCCCCTGGGAGAGGCATCAAAGGGGCGCAGACCCAACACGTCCCAGAGGGGTGGAGTAAGATGTAAGATGTGCCAAGCGCTAATATCCACATCTAGCACCCACTTTACTTTTTTTTTATCTCAGACGCTCTTTGCTCGGTTCTTTAGTCTGGTGGCGAGTCTTGACGTTGTCTCCAATTCACAGTCTGAGTGGGGTACAGCCTCCCTGACTGCATTCTGATTGTGTTTTTCTGACTGGGACCTGACTGTGTTGCACTGACTGGGCCTCTGAGTATACAGTGGTCATGATGACCTGACCATTCCGTGATCATGATAAACTGTGCTCTGATTGGGTCCTTTACCAGGCCCTGACTGGTATTCCCTGCCCCAGTAAACATAGTTTTTTTGACCTGGCCCTGAGCAGGTCGTTTTCCACTCCACCCCTCTGTCTGTCTGTGCAGGGAGAGCTCTACGGCTGAGACTGCTCCAGGAGTTCTTGGATTAACTGTTCTCTTCCACTTCAGCTCCTCGACTCCAGAAAGATTCTTTTTTTTTCTTGCATGGAATTGTCCCTTAAAAGCCAGCTTGAGTCAAATCCTGTCTCAATTGGGGCGGCAGTGTGGTGTAGCGGTAAGAAGCAGGGCTTGTAACCCAAAGGTTGCCGGTTCGATTTCCAAGGTGGCAACCAGGATGCTGTTGTACCCTTGGGCGAAGTTCGTACCCTGAGTTGCCTCAGTAACTGTATAAATGGATAACCTGAAAAAAATAAGCTATACAAGTCAGTCTGGATAAGAGCGTCTGCGAAGCAAATGTAATGTAAAGTAATGCAATAATGTGTAATTGGGTTATGACTCTGGGGCAGAGCGCCGTGCAGGCCGGGATGGGTTGTTTCGGAGGGGAGGAGGTGCGGAAGGTTAAAGGGTGCTTCCTCTGTGGGGGCCCCCTGCGCCTTTCCCATCCCAACCTGTCCTTGGTTTGTCCCCGCGACCCCCTGGCCCATTCGCTGCGCCTCTTCCACAATCAGGCCCTCCTAATGTCTTTAGCCGGTGCTGTTAAATTGAAACCTTGTGAGGTGTGAGTCTGATCAATACTGGGTTCCCTAGCTGTGGGGGCGAGGCGGGGTGCCCTCTGACCCTCTTCCTGCCCGTAGGTGAGAGCCGACACGTGCTCCTGATAAAGATCTCCTGCCGGGACCCGGGACCAGATATTTCCAATCAGAGCAGCTGCCCTGGGGAGCTGCGTTAGTCACACCACACTGTGTGGAAGAGTGCTCCCCTCTGCCACTGCGGTTAAAAGGGAGAGGGGGCACTTCAAAGGCCTCTGGACACCCAACCCCCCATACTCACACACACGTACGCTGTTACGGTGCTGGCCAGTGCACCCCCCCTCATTCCCACCCCCCCAAGCCAACAGAAGGCAAAAAGTTACAAAAACAACAAATAGTTTATCTTAACTATAAACTGTAATCTCAAACCATGGTCAGGAACCCATACATTGACGCACTCACAGAGTCATAGCAAAACCTAGCTGAAGGACTGCTCCAGTGCAGCCACATGCCTGCATTTAAGAACAGCTTTAACAGGTGTCGTTCATTGACCAATAGATGGCTTCTTTCTCACTCACACATATTTGTCAGTTATCCTGTTAGAGATGAAGTCGGTGGGAAGAGAGCTGTTGGTATGTGAGCTGGGTGGAAACTGAAGATCTTCCAAACACATTTACATTACTTATCCAGAGCACATTTAAACATTCATTGCCACACCTGTGGTTTAAAATAAAAAAATGGCACATAACCGGCTAAACAAGTCAGAAGTTAGGACTTTTTCCAATCAGGTGACAGCTCCTTCACACATGCACACATACAATCACACAGACAGAGACACAATCACACACACGCACATACATGCTAGCGGGCACACTCATGCAAACACACATCCTCACACTCACAGTAACACTCAGACATTGAAGTGTTGGTGCATAAATTAACACAATAATTGATTTCATTGTAGCTGAGGAAAAAAGGGAATTATATTCAAATGTAGGTGTGTGTCTGTTTCCATCTGTAACATCCCTCGTGTTTGTCATACATTTGCTACGCAGATTAAAATGCACTTTCTGTCCGGATAGATAATTACTCCCTTACTGTGTGTGTGTGCGTGTGTGTGTGTGTGTGTGTGCGTGTGTGTGTGTGTGTGTGTGTGTGTGTGTGTGTGTGTGCGTGTGTGTGTGTGTGTGTGTGTGTGCGTGTGTGTGTGTGTGTGTGTGTGTCTCTGTAGCATTTTGTCGGGGGCGCTAACGCAGGAAGAGGTGCACTCTGGGAGCAGATGTAAGATTAAGCAGAGATTGAGTAAGATGAGCGCTGAGCAGCGTCTCCTGATGTAAATGATAGGGGATGGGTGGTGTGGAGAACATGCAAGCAGAGATGACAGCTCTAATGAAGAGCACTGTGAGGGGCCAGCCACTGGGACTGCAGTGAGTGACACCATGGTGACAGAACAAGGTGGCACACAGTCACCGCAGGGCATGCTGCCCATGCCACAACCGGGCCAGCCGGGAAAAGAGAGGGAGAGAGAGGGAGAGAGGAAGGGATAGAGTGAGAGCGAGAGATAAAGAAAAAGGACTATAGAACTGAAGGGGCTGAAATGTAGATAATGCTTGCAGTGCAATGATTTGCATTGTTTGCAAACTGGATCTTGAAGTGTTCCATATATCTGCCTGTCCATATGTTCGCCCCCCTCCCTGTCCTGTCCTGTGGTCCTTCTCCAAAGCTCACGTCTTGTGTTTGTGTGCTTGAACCCGCAGCCGCTGTGGACTACCTGGCGAAGAACGTGAGCTTGTCCACACAGAGGAGGATGAAGCTGGGGGAGCACTCGGCTGTCCTGGGACTGCTGCAGGTGGAGACGGGACAGGCGTACTGATGACTCCCTGTGTCACGCCAGAACACCCGTCCCTCGCACCGGTGAACCAACCCCCCCAACCGTCCCAGAATTCCAGTCCAGCATAGCAGCCAGCAGAGCACCCTCATATGTATGAATGTTTGCATATGTTTGCATGTTTCTGTTCAGGTGTGTGTGTGTGTGTGTCTTTCTGTGTGTGTGTGTGTGTGTGTGTGTGTGTGTGTGTGTGAGTGTGTGGGCTTGATTGTGTGCCTGTTTTAATGTGTATTTGTCTGTTTGTGTGTGTGTGTGTGTGTGTGTGTGTGTGTGTGTGTTTGTGTGTATTTGTGTGTTTGTGTGTGTGTATGTGTGTGTGTGTGTGTGTGTGTGTGTGTGTGTGATGAGACAGAGAGAAAGACAGAGAGAGAAACATCAATCAAGTGACAGAGTGACAGCTCTAATGAGTCTGGAAGATGGACCTGGAGTTTTCCTGTTGCTGCTGCGGGTGCAAAGATTCTGAAAAATTATTTCATTCTGAAACCAGCCATCAGAGCACCACACCCTGCCGATCCCCACTCTGCCCGACCCCTTCCCAACCCACAACAAAGAGACCCATTCAGGGCTTCAGGGGATCCGAAGAAAAGGAACAACTGTTGTCTCGGCCAAAATCAAAAGCACTGCCAATCGGCAGCAAACGTTAGCACACTCAGACAATGCCCGTAGCTGTTTCTCACACTAGATTTTGGACCTTGCTGTTTATAGTAGTTCATTAGTGATTGTCATTATAATTATATTTCTTACTATTATTATTATTGTTATTATTATTGTTGTTGTTATAATTATTGTAATTATGTTTTTTTATTTTATTTGTAGATTATTTTCTTTATTAGGCCTTGTTGTAAAATAGACAGATGGATGACTGAGGTAGTGGGAGACTGTGGAGGGAGCTGCTGGAAGCGGAGGTGCTAATTGTTTTCCCGGCTGCAGTTCTGGTGTCCTTGCCTGTTCCCCAGGCTCTTTAATGTACATGAGTGATTTGACCTTCCAGTTATAATCTTAAACTTGACATTCCAAAAGAACTTGGACACTCAGTGGGAAGTCTAGGTGGGCGGAACCATCTCGGAATGAGCAATGAGATTGACGGCCAATGGCAGCACCCCCCAAACCCCCCAGCGTTACCCGCCCTCCCCCCCCCTTCACCCTTCTCCCTCAGGCGTGGGCCACGGGGAAAAGACTATTGTTTGGAAAAACAGGATTGAGGAAATTGCTGTATGTCTTAAAATGAGAACCTATCCAAGGAGGACCCGAGTCTCGTCTTTCAGCCGTTTGACTTTTTAGAGGGCGGCACAGAGCGTGCTCCTGAGGGACGGGTCCGAAACACGTCATCACGCAGACCAAAACAAACACACAGAACATTCTAGAACACCCCAGGGAAACATGGCTGACCAACAGCGCGACAGCGCAGTGTACGGTACACTCCATGTCTGCGTAAAAGACGGAAAGACACAACATTCCAAAACACCTAACGAGCAGATGCTTAACTTTTGTGCTTTGTGGTGCTCAGGCAGGCTCATGAACAGCAGTGGGATTATTGCTTTGGTTTTCCTCCAGTTTGTTAAGTCAGATAAATTTTAAATCTCCAAATTCAGTCTATTCAAAATAACCCTTTCTATTTGGCCTCAGGCAAATTTTTTTTGTCTATCCGAGCCCCAGTGTGTAAAGCTAATTTTGTTTATTTTCAAGACAGTCATCCTCTGGTGCTCTGACCAAACAGACATCCCGGAACATTCCTCAAGCATCTTCACACAAACAGTACGAGTCCTTCTGTGCACAGCCTGACAAATCCATTAACGAGGACACAAGGTGTAGCATTCACATGCATTTTGGCCACAGATTCACTGGGTGCTGGAAACTCACTGTACCTTCGCAAGAAATAATCGCATCACTTACAAAAGGGATAAGGAATCGTGCCCCACCCTTCGTGTTCCAGCACATTGCATTAGCTTTGCCAGGCTCCTGCCACCAGGATCTCTGTGCATTCATGGATGTGTAAAAAAGAAAAAAAAAAAAGAAAAAAACTTTTTTTTTGAAGAAAGCTAAATATGAAACATTTGTGTAGCACTCATAGTTGATATTGGACACAATCTATTTAGTCACATATAAAATGAATTGTACAGTAGACATAAAGCAGATTGTGCATTGGTTGTTTATGAAGAGTATGTTTTATACTAAAACACAATGTGCTGTGGTAGAAAGAGTGGAGGGATCTCCTGGGAGTCTTACAATGTACATTTCAGTTACATTCCTTAATAATGGTTTATTTTTGTTCTTTTTTGTTCTTTAATATGTTGTATTGGTGTTTTGTTTTTAAAGAAAATAGATTGTATTGCTTTTGCTCACAAAAAAAGCAACCATTCCTTGACAAGGATAAGAATTTTAAAAAAAGGCCCGTCTTGAGTATTAATGAACTGTTTAAAAGACATGGGTAATTTTTTTAGAACCACTGAGGCCGGCTTGTACAGATGTATAGGTGACAGATCTCGGAGAAGGACCATCGCATCGGAGCACAGATATTAGAAACGTGTTTTGTGTTTACAGTTAAAACTGGAAAGTGAGTTCCTCCATCAGTCTGGCGGGGGTTCATACAGGAGGTTGGGTCCAGCATCAAGTTCTCGAGGTGCATAGATTTTAGTGGATGGGATTGTGAACTCACGCAAAATGTCTGCCACACAAACAAACTCCTTTCCCCCCCTAATAGTTTTCCTTTGTAACCACTGCGAGTGGCTGAACTCTGACATTGGATGCCCCTGAGAAACCTGAGGAAGGACCTCCAACACCTGGGATGAAGTGAGGTGTGGTTCTCGCACCAGCCAATCGGACGTAAAGGATGTGCGGGGGCGGATGCACACCCAGACCTGCCACATCTTTAGGAAAAAGAAAAAAAAAACACCACCCAGAAAAAGGATACGTAACTCTGCGCTAATTAAGACTGATCAGAACCTTCATTTTAATGCTTTGTCTTTGTGTATTTTTAAAAAAAAAGAAAAAAGAAGAAATAAAAAAATGCTTCTAGTGTATAGCACTCATTTCTAACACCTGCATTAATCAACATTGGGATATTTAAAGCACTATGTGACCTGTCAAAACGCCTCTTTCCTCAGCCCCACCCCTTACCCCAACCCCTGCCACACCAGCTGACCCTTTGACTCCTAATCTGTTTACTTGCTGTTTTTGTTGCATCTGTGTTTTGCTTTATTATATTTCTGTTCAGCATGTGTGTATATTATCATGGCATAATTTATTCTGCTGTATGAAGTATTAGAGTAGTGGGAACTTGTATTGGCATTTACTCTACCTTCAGCCTGTTGGTGTCTTTACTGTAACACTGGCGTAACTGTTATCAATTAAAGCTCTAAAAGGAAACAAAGGCCTTGGCTCCACTGTGTGTGTCTGCTAATGTGTTCCTTCAATTTGCAGATTTTCTGATGCTAAATACAGAACATAAGTAAGGCCCAGTCATGTGAATTGACTACTGCAGAGACCACTCACAAAACATTGCTCCTTACCTTAGAGTATTTTTTTCTCTCTATGTTGTATTCAAGATCAATATGTGAAGGATAAAGGCAATAGTTTTTGCTGTAAATTGAAGAAATGATACATTATACTTGGCAAGATGTAGTGAGCAGTTCTCTTAGTCAATATGGCAATCGCGGTGCAATCTGGCATGTGATAGGCTTGCTAGTTGGAAATGAAAATTGATTTTTTGCTGTTATCATGTATACTTGAGAAGTGGACCTGTTATTGCCAATTGTCTCTCCGTGACCTAAAAAATTAGCTGCAAATAAAAGTATTAAAGTACAGTAACTTTATTGCAAGTTTAACAAACACTACCTAGACACAGCCCAGTTTCTACATTGAAGGCACTGAGTGCAATGTATGTGCGTATGACATAGGACCTACTATGCACCTAGAATAATTACCACAGATTTCTAGGGTTTTATTATTTTCATTTGTCCAGGAAGAGAGTCTTTGCTCTTCAAAAGAAACATGAAACTTCCTCTAGAAGTGCCCATTAGAAGTATGTAGCAAATCAAACATACCACATTGCCAGATACTACTTCCCTGTGTAATCTGTAATCTATTGCAAAGTTAGTGGGTTATCCGGCAAATGCTGTCTTTATTTGAGGAACATGATCTGTTCCTGCTTATTTTAACTGCTAATTTTGTATGGGCAAACAAACAGGCAGCTTTGTTTTCGGCTGTCTTTAAACATATTTTGCTCATCTGTGAGGCATTATGATGTACACAGCATGTAAATAGGATTTCAGTTTTGTTATTATAATTTAATTGATACACACAACTCCTGGTGGTCCTTCAGAATTTTTTATTTTTATGCATGTTAATGTGCAATCTGTACCTGTGTGAGGTCAGTTGGTCAAAATGGATCAGGTCCAGCACAAGAATGAATTTTAGAATCTGTGTTATGCAACAAAAAATGAGACAATGTATTAATGAACCCTCGGTCCACATGTGAATACCTAGTTCTGCCCTGCAAACACCTCAAGTCAGAATGTACACATGATGCTGACCTGATTTGCTTAGATGGTCATGAAAAACAGAAAAATGTAGCTAACCAGGGTGAGATTGCAACAGCAGATTGTCATACCTAAATAGCGTGTTAACTAGGCAAGAAGGCAAGAGAAGTCTTTTCCAATATTCCAAAAAATGTAGGGAAAAGAGATCTATGGTGAATATCTGGCACATGTATTGCCAAAAGATAAAAATTTGCATGTATACTGTTGATGCACAAAAAGGAAAATGATAATGCAATGATCACACAAAGCAGTGGTATGAATACACAAAGATTTCTTTAAAACTTTTACAGGAAGATTTGTTCACTCAGTGCAATTTAGTAAAGGAAATAGGAAAAGGTAACTACAGTGTCTTTGACTACAAAATCATTGTAGTACCTTTGCACATTTCAGAAAACATACTCCTATAAATTATAGCATTTACTTAACACTGTCACATTACAGCTATATATATATAAAAATATGTAATCATCTGACTAAATGGCATGTGTTTTTGTGATGCGTGATGTGCAGTGTAGACTGGTATCATCATATCCCCCCTAATTATACTGTAGTTATTCCCATTTCTGACAAAATATCTTATCAAAACCTTTGAAGTCAAGCATCCACGCGATCCTGACAGTAATAGTGATTCAGTAGCCTAAAAATACCAGCTTCCAGGGACTAAACTGACAGTTACTGCTGAATGAACAGAAAGGACAAATCTGTTACATTCCAAAACTATGCCCGTTAAACAATATGGGCCTTTTTCCGAGTCTCTGACTTCACAGAGGCTTCCAGTACTGTAAATGTGGGCCCTCAGGCAATGTTCAGACAAGACCTGACCGCTGGATCATATTTTGAACAGTGAGTCAGTTTGTCAGGCCCATAAAGGCCTGTCTTCCTCTGTCAGAAACACAAGCTGAAATCTTTTTATTTGGGGTTGCGGATGTCACGGGCGTGAGTGTATGTGTGTGTGTGTCCGTGTGTGCGTGTGTGTATGTGTATGTGTGTGTGTGTGTGTGTGTGTGTGTGTGTGTGCTTGGCACCACCATATTTCCCATCTCTGTTCTTAATGTGTGTGCCTGTTTGTCTTGACTGATTTTAGTCAGTTTCAGGAATCATGCTGACATGTTCTTACCATGGTTTTTTAAATATATACGGTATGTAACTGGGGACCGATTTGAAGGTTTCTGGAAGAAAGAGTCTTACAGGAAAAATTGAAAATAAATTTCAGTGCAGCAGGGTGTACGGCAGTCATTTTCAGATTGTTATTTTTTAATATAATTTGAAAATGAACATCAGTGTTAGCTGGACATATGAGGCGCACAGCATGCAAACAGACCTTGCAGGGCACATTTATATACACTTCATATGCCCAACCAAAACTTTTCCCTAGGTTTTATTTTCTCACAGAGCGGAGCCTGGTGAGCCTTTTATGGCAATGTGCGTTGCAGAGCGGTTGAGGGGGACCGGGAGAGACAGACAGCTCGTGGGGAAGTGGAAGCGAGAGCTGCTCCGCACATCTGTAGGAAGTAATTTATCTTGTGCGCCGTCCAAAACACAACCCAAATCCCTCCACCAGCAGATTGTGTCTGATTTGGCCGGGACCCACATTCCGCGGAATGCGGTGCAGAGCGTTCTGTTTGCGATAGCACAGACTCGCCGCTGGTTGGGCCCTTCCCTCTGGTATGCTGTGAGCGCGATGGAATCCCATGCCTCCAACCCTGGGGTTTCAGCTGCGCCCTGGAAGATATACGACCGTTCAAAGAATGCCTCTTCCTTAGACAATGTACAGCGTTTAATGTAAATAGTTATGAGTACATTTGGCCAAGTCAAATTTTAATCTTTTTTTTTCCTTACTGAAATTACAGCTGTTCATGTATGTTTGTGTTGTCGGTTTAGTAAAACTGGTTTCTCTCTTTTGTATCATAAGCTGGTCATGACTAATTTATGAAAGGTGTACTTAACTTTTCTGTTAATTTACATTTTCAGTTTTTGATTATCAGGACAAAGTGTGACCTCAGAGTGCATGACTCCACGGGCTTTAAAACATTACGACAAAACATTTTTGTCCAGTTAAACACGAACAGTATAGTTTAAGGTCAAGTTACTCACATTAAAGGAATTTAGAATATTTATGAGTCATTATTTCGGTGGCATGGTCAGTTAAGTCAGCCAGTCAAAACTGAGAAATTACTGGAAAATAACGATAATGATTTCTCACCACACTAACATGTTGTGGGTGAAGGCTTGTATACTCAAATATTGTGGTTTATACCAGGCTTGAGACAAAAGTCATTTTTCCTGAACAGGACCAGTACTGAACAATACTATAATACACAGAATTCATCTAAAAACCATATAGGTGTAACATAATTAAAGACTCTGTTACATTATAGCTCTACAATGTAACTTTACATTATGGATGCTTTGAATATGGGGTAGTAAGAGCATTTATGAACTCTGTTGTTGACACTGACTTCAGTGACCATATCAAGACCAGAGAATTTATTCTGGCCTCAGGCCGCAACAGGACATCCTAACACAGACAGGTCAAACAGGATGAGAGTTGGTGAAATGACAAATTAATGGGGGCCATTTATAAATATGTTCTGAAAATACACCGCTACTGTTATTATATACTATTAATGTTATTTTTTTTTCTTTAGCAGGTGCACTTGTACAGCTCACATTTTACACAGTGCCCTTTCAAATAGTTATTTTTTGGGGTATTTTTCTGAAGTAGATCTCATTAAGCACCTTGCTCTAAAGTACAGCAGCAGGGCCCTACTTGTCCTTCTGGTCAAATCTAGATCTTAAAAAACTGTATTCCTACTGTATATTACCTTTATTACCTGGAAGTAGTATCCTAAGGGGTTTGTAGGTATTGTAATTCATCAAAAACAACAAAAAAAGTAAACACAACTTACAACAAAAAATTTGCAAATGTATGTATGTGTTCAAACTACATATGGTTGTGTTCAAAGTATGCATGTATTTAAATATATATTTGTAAGTGTTTGTGTATGGATGAGAACTTGCCGTGTAGTGTGCATAGAGAGGGCCTAACCCTGTCACCCTGTGTGTCCTGTGTTTGTCCAGACTCTAATGGTTGTCTCCTGTGGTCTGCGATGTGGTTCTTTTTTTTTTTTCTCTCTCTCTCTGTCTCTTCCTGTCTGCTGCCCATCACCCTGAGACAGCAGTGAGAGGGTCCTTTAAAATGCCCTCCCTGCCTTTGATCTCCTAATTGATTAACCGCAGGAAGAGACAGACAATTGGGCAGGGGAGCCACCATAAACAGGCCCCACAACAGCCGATTCCATCCGCCTCGCTGGGGAGACTCAGATAAAATATTCAAATGTATATGCAGTCAATAAAGGAGTGTATGGCCATTGAAGGTGGCTACGCACCACGGTGGCTTAGCCACTGCGGCTTTCTCCAGGGGCCAGGGGCTCGGATCCCAGGCACAGCGAGGAGAGGTAATGGGTTTGTTTCGATCACAGGAATGGAAATGAAACTCTTGAGCCACGCGGTGGGCGGCAGCTGGGCGGGTTCTGGGGTGAGGCGCTGCGGTGAGCTCTCCTGGATCACCGAGCCGCGCACTTCAAGCAAAGTGGGACCCCTTTCCTGGCTCCCGCTCATTACTTTATTTTTTTATGCTTTAATGTAAAACCTGAGGCTGGAAGGCCAGGGATAGATGGGCCTCTTTCCTGAAGACGGCGGAGAGAGAGGGATCCAGTTTAGGCATGCGGTGTGTCTCAGAAAATCACAGCGGAGGTGTATCAACGTTTACATTTATTCATTTCAGCAGACGCTCCTCTCTGGAGAAACTTGTGTCTGTTCCTTCACTTCAAGCCCAGTAGCACCTTCAGGTTTCAATGTGTTAAAAGGCAGGGCGGCCGCGTTTCTGGGCCTTTTGGACAATGCCCGCTTTTTGTCTGAAGGGAATGGGAATGGAATGGGGAAAAAAAAACAACAATTACAATAATTAACATGCAATTTCACCTCTGAAAACAAGCCAAGATTACAAAGGCCCAGCAGTTGCTGCCCTCTGTTAATAACGATCATTTTGAGCCGGTTAAATATTGTCATTACGAATGGAGTGAAAGTGCCTGTAGCCACAAGCTATGTAATGATTAAAATATTTTTGAAGGACCCCCCCCCTTACTTCCCAGCAGGCTCTGGGCCATTGTGTCGTTGGGAGTCTGCTGTGTCAAACATTCGAAAATGTCACAATGAAAGCACTTACAAAGCCTAACATCTCCTTAAATCCCATAATTATTCCAGGATACATTATGTACCTGAGCCCTGGCGGTCTGATCTGCAGTGAAGGGATTCCAGATTCTCACAATCAGCTTAAGCAGACAGATCGCATGATTGGCTAATAACCTGGAATGGTAAGTAGCACGCTTAGCTTTAAGAGATTGTTAAAGAAAAGAATGTATCCTTGTTTAACTCACTCCGTTGTTCCTCGGATTCCATTCTTTCCATTTTTTTGATGGTTTTTATTCACTTCCCCGGGATTTCTGCATGACAAGTTTTTTCTTTTTTTACACAATATAATTGATTTTTTTCCCCTTCTTTTATTTTCACAGAAGGGAGTGTATCTTTTAAACCCGAGTCTTACAGTTGCCAACACCGAACCTCTAAATGCGGGATTTGAGTCTGCGGTAAGTAACCTCTTCTGCGGCTCACCTCTGTCTTCTCCAGCCCCTCCCTGCCTGCAAGCCTATCATCCTGACACTTGAATATCACTTCAGTTTTAAGCCGTACCCCTCCCACACCCCCGAAAACAGATTCACACAGTCACTCAACCCACCTCACTGAAAAAAAATTGGCACTTGTGTGGAGGACACATTCATCTTCTAGAACTTTTAAAAACTCCTCAGCAATTTTCTGAAGCCCCCGCCACCCTCCCACTTCCCACCCCCACCCCCCAACAGTCATTTTCCCTCTACCTCCTCCTTTTACTGATCCCCATAGGAAAAAAGGAAGAAATCAGAAAAAAAATATCAAGGGTAACTTAAGTTGTAAATCCAAGAGATCAGGAGTGAGATAACGGTGACTATGAAGCCTTTTTTGATTTACATAAAAAAAATCTAAGCTCAGCTTCCAGACTAATTAATATTAATAACAAAAATGGAAATGAGTAGAGACAGTGGAAACCCTAAATAAGGAACAAACCCCAGTGCTTTTTGTCGGGAGATGTACACATAAACCCTTTTTGAATATAAGTGGGCCTCTAACAGGCGTGACGCCTGGGCATAGACTCTCATACACAGAGACAATTTTTCTAGATAATAGCCTATCACGCAGGATACAATTTAAATTAAAAAATGCAATTTTCACCTTGAAATGAACAAATGATTACAATTTCTATACAAATTAAGGCATCCAGGCAGTGCCTCAGTACTGCGCTCGGGCCATGAAACTTGACATAATTACCATGAAATACATTTTCAAATATTTGTATTTTGTCCATTGCTTTAAAACATGCAACTCTGCCTTCTGTGGGTTTGTGATCTCACCTTCTGGGGAAAATACATAAAAAAGAGAGAAAATCATCAGAGATGAAAAACCCTTCAACAGGCGAGATAAAATTCTGAAAAAAAGGGAAGAAAAAACAAATAGTAAATTGGCGCTGTTCAGCTAGGCAGCCCCTGGAGTTATCTCTAAAAGCCAAATTATGGCTCCTTATCGGGGGAATCATATCTAATAGTTATCTGCTCAGATGTTATTCTCTCCCCCCCTCCCCTTCCCCCCTTCCCCGCTCATTGCCAGAAATGTTATTTATTTGTGATTACGGGTACCCTTTGAAGAAAAGATGTTAACTTTCGCGCTTAAGATCCAAAGTTGTGGAGAACTCTAAACTTGAGCTTGCAGGAGAGAATTGTGAAAGGAGATGTGTTTTTTTTTTTTCCCCAAGGTGGACAGAGAGGGCTGAGGAATGGGAAATTACAGATCAGACTGCACACAGCCCATCAGGAAGCATTGGCTATGGTTATGCCTTTGCAAATACAGGGTTTTGTGTGTTGACAGTACCATGAATAATAATAATAATAATAATAATAATAATAATAATAATAATAATAGTATCATTATTATTGTTATTGATGTTAGTTGTTAGTAGTAGTAGTAATAGTGGTAGTAGTATTTGTATTTTGCTGTTGTTGATAATTATACTAATAATGTATAATTTATTTATAGTTTACAACTAATAATAATAATCAATTGTTTTTCCAAACTACAAATATACATATGTGCATATAGCTATATATACATATGCATATACATATGTATGTAATATGCACATGTGCATGTATAAGGAATATCATTGTAATTATGAAATATACAAGTAAGTGTAACAGTTATGCAATGCACTGATTTGTATGACTAAGGTTTTGTCAGAGGGAAGTATAATGGAAAACATTCCAGTGAAATCATCTGTGATTCATTCTCCTTAAGGCCAATGTCATCCCCTCCCAATGCACAGACACAACATGGCAGCCGTTTCAAACTGACAAGTTTATTTCCTCTTTTAGTATTGATTTTTTCCCTCTCTTTTCCCCTGCCTTGAGTTGGGTAATGAATTTGAGAGACCCTTGTGTTCTTGTACTGAGGAAAGTGCACTCTTTGAACATGGTAAGATAATAGTGAAAACTTTTGTGCAACTGGCTAAGGTAAATTAGACTGGACAGTGCCAACAAAGTACCCAAAACCCTTTGCAATTTACACGGAAGTATCGGACCACTGGGAGTCAAAGGTGGAAACAGTAAAAAACAGCACACTGGGAAAAACACACCTTCACATTATGTATAGTTCTTCTATCTTTATTCTGAGAATATTTCATAAAATTCAGTTATAAAGAAACAACTGCAACTCCCTGTTACAATCCAAGAGGTTTCCATTCATTTACTTTCTCTGGCTTGCCACAGTGCTCAGATATTTTCCATGTAAATTGCAAGTTTAAGTCACGGGCACTGTAACATCACTGTCCAGTCCCTCATTTCTCAGCGCTAGGGCACACTGTGGACCCTGGCATCTGCGGTGATGTCACCGCCGGAATATTCCGAGCAGCTGCGGTTCTGATGGAGCGAGGAGTTCAGTGCATGGCGTACCCCTCTCGTTGCAAGGGCCGTGTTGAGGCTCTGTGGGTAGAGCCGTGGTGCGGGAGGTCTGTGTGTGCTGAGTGAAGCTCTGTAGCCTCTTCACTGGCCGTGTGAGGGTCTGTGCTGTGGCAGTCGAAGCCCACACAATGCCTCGAGAGGACTTGAAAAGGCCCCCCTCCCCTCCCCTCCCTCCATCTCTATCTCTCCACCGCACTGTCTGTATGATTCTCCAGCCTCAGTGCTGCACATCAGATTTCAGCACTTGACCTCTTAATGCTGGGGGTCAGCACCACACCAGCAACAATTTCACACACAAGATGAAAGGGAAATTAACATTGAAGTCGTTCTCGGTGGCAGCAACTTCAGGCCCTGGCCATACCGCCGGTGCTCATACCACCACGGTCTCTCTCTCTCTCCCTCTCTCTCTCTCTCTCTCTCTCTCTCCCCTCTCCCTCTCTCTCTCTCTCTCTCTCTCCCCCTCTCCCTCTCTCTCTCTCTCTCTCTCCCTCTCTCCCTCCCCCTCTCCCTCTCTCTCTCCCTCTCTCTCTCTCTCTGAAGAGCTGGGGCAGGGGAGATAGAGGGCTGCCATCAGTGGGATCTCTGCCCCTTCCTCAGCCCCGCGGCGGGAGGACACGGCAGTTTAATCGCCCAGAGGAGAGCGCAAACATGCCCGCCACTCCCCGCGAAACACAAACGCCAGGTCAAAGCCGAGCGTGCTTTGATCAGACGGCTCGGCGTCTGAACGGCGGCTCATTGTCAGATATCATCCCGGCCAACATGGCTCTCGCAATTTTTTCTCTCCCCTCCAAATCACGCACAGAAAGTATTTACATTTCTTTTTTGTGTCTAATATGAATATTATTTCTAAAAATGGACTTAATCCCATAAACCGCAAACCATGTAAAATAGAAGCTGTCACTCATATCTGTTGATGTAGGGTGCGTACGTGGCAGGAGTGAGTGCGATCGTTTACACATAATTCTGATGACACGCTGAATGCTCTTTTTTCTCCCACACGACAGTGCATTTGTTTCACATGTTGTGTGTCACCACAGAAAAAAATGACAACAAGGATAATTAATGAATGCTTGTGAATTCAGGTTTTCTGAGAGCTGGAAAGACTCAAACATGTTTTTTTTTTTTTTTCACCCGTAGTACCTTGGGGGGGTTTGGGGTGTTTATATGACTGATTTATTTCTAAAGTGAAATGTTCTTGCCTGTCACATCAGTGAATGGATGAGAGTGAGGAAATGAGGGCTCGCCTCGTCTGGGATAGGAACGAGGGGCTCAGTGGCAATGCCGCCCTCCCGTTCTGGCATCCCTGGCACCGGGCCCTCCGAACCCCCTTGCTGCTTCCGTGCTCAGCCCTCACCTCGCCTCCCGTCGCCCCACTCCTCCCCCAACTCCCAGACCCAGCTGGAGAGCGGCTCTTTATGCATTCATGAGTGGCACAGCGGATAAATAAAAAGGTTCATTACCACGTTAAAGTGTTACTAATGACATGTACCTGCCACCGAGCACCTCCGAAAATCTAATGTGACACACTAGAATGGAAAATCTATTCTAGCGCTCCGCAGCTCCAATCGCGCCCCTGTGCGCTCAATGGAAATTTCCCTCACCCTGCCCTCCCATTTGGTGCTCTCTAAAACCAATATTTACAATTCTGTAGCCATTATGTCCTACCAAGCCCTCTGTGCCGCCTGTCACGACCTCCATATTAGCTGAAAATTGGACTTTGCAAACTTAACAGGAGAGCGGGGCTGCAAGCAGAATTGCTTCTCTCTCCTGTTGAAGGAGCGGTGCCTGGGAGCACAGCATGAGGCCTATAGAATTAACCCCCTGCAAGGGGCCGTGGGGATACCCCCCCTCCCACAGTGCAAAGCAACGGGATGGGTCGGTTCTGCCGGGGGCCAGGATTGAGGTGTGACCAAGCCGAAATGCCAGGTGCCTCATTCTGGAGTGCCACATTGCTCCTTTTTTTTCCAGGTTTCATCTGCAATTAACAAAACACATATTTACAGCCTCTCCTCATTTACATGTTGTACACAGTCAAGACAATTGCAAATACGTTAAATATTGTGTGGGGGGAAAAAAAAGAATCAATGATTCGGAATATTAACTCCCAAGTTTCTTGTAGCTAATTAACTTATGTAAATGAGCCTCGTAACCCAGCCATACTTTATCTCTCCCCACTGCGTTGTTTAACGCCAGCCAGGGTGTATGGTAATTGTAATCATCTCATTAATATAGTAGATGCATTCCCAAATATCAGTTACAAAAACAACGGGCCATCAGGCGTTTAAAACAGAGGTGTGAGGCTGCCATGGAAACCAGGCTTAAGTGGTCTAATCGCCACTCGAGTGCGACTGCTGGAACACGCCAAGGTAAAGCCACCAGGTGCGGGCGGAGGGATGGACAGACGGAGTGCAGTCAGCCTCTTGGCTCCCGTTTGCTGTGCCTTACACACACACAAAAAACACCATTATTCAATGTTCCGAGTACACAAACAATTAAATTGGCCGTGGTGGAAAAAAAATGTATCATTTTCAAGTTTACTATGGCTGCGGTATGCCAGTGTACACACATTAATCCATGTCCACAAATCAGTTGGCAGAATCCATTCAAATGGTATTTCTGCCAACAGTACAAACACATAACGTTGTTACATTTTAATCTAATCAGGCCTTCCCTAATTCTTTTTAAATATGGTTTAAAGTGTACGCACTACCATGTTGGCCAAAAAACAACTAAGTTATCAAACTTTGAAGTGTTTGCAATGGAAAGCTAATGGTGCAGTGTTATAATCTTATCACCATTATTTTTCAGGTTAATCTGGTCACATGGCATTTCACTGCTAAGCGAAATTTCTGTAAATATGTGACGATTAACCTTGATGTTTCTAGGCATAGCTTTTTACTCATTTAAAAGGTAACTACAATTCTATCCTAATATTCTTGTAAAGTATAGTGGGCATTCATCCTGAAAAGCTTTTCATTTGTTTTGATAATTAAAAACGCAAGCTAATTTGGAATCCCTTTTTGCACTTGAATCTGAATCTGTTTGGAATTAATGTCGGCTGAATGCAGGTTGAAGCATTTATTCTTAAGATTTTAGATCTGTTCCAGTCCTGTTCAACGCTGTTGGGAGTCTATTGATTTTTTTATTCGTATGGAAGATTCAGAGGTGGTGTTTAGCATGCTATATTACAACAGTAACATCTCAGAGCTTGGCTATTTGTTTTTTTATTTGTTGGTTGGTTTATTTGTCAGTTAGCACAAACATGCTGTCAATCTCATTAGCTACAGTAGCTAGCTATGCATCTAAAGTGAGTTATCTGCAAGATATAAACTTTTAGCTAAATAACTCTGGGGAATAGGCTATGTTTAGCTTCCAAGTAAGGTTAGTCGATAACATGGACGGCAATGAATGGAATATCAAACAATATTTCTTCCTATGTTTTTCTTCAGAGGGGAGAAATGCAATTTACTAAGGCGCCACTGACTTTGCAAGTGACATGTGGTCTCGGCAAAAGCATTAATTTAGTTCATTTTTATGTGATATTATATCCAGTATGTTTATGTTGACCATCATGGGGGGGTGTCTCTACTACCTGCAGAGGTGGTCAACAATAATTCAGTTACAGACAACAACGGTGAAAAACACTCTTTATTTATATGTGAAAGGGATATAAGCCTCATACAATGTCCAAAACACATACATACAGTATAAATGTGTGTCCTCTTCTTCCTTCTGTTTAACATTCTATCTACAAAAGGTAGCTGTAATTCATTCTTTATTGAAACCTTTTGATTTTAAGTAGTCTGATTAAGTACAGTACAGATTCCAATCTGTAGACATCATTGTCTACTCTGTGTGCCTGGGTGATTTGTGTCTTAATGTGATTATTAACTTGTATCCATTTTAGCAGTATACAAGTCTTATTCCAGCTGACAGAAGTAGCATGCCACCTTCCTAGTGAATTCTGGGAAATGGAGGCAGATATCAGCCAAGTGAGATTAATGACATTCCGTATAATCAGAAATTTTAATAAATACCAACACCTTGGTAAAAAAAAAAGATTGGCTTAAACGTTTCAGGGCAGCCAGCTGTGCATGCTTTCGAGCGTCATATGGAGATCAGAGAAAGGCTGACTGTTTGCAGGGAGTTATAAATCAAGTTCCCATTCATCCCTCATTTGAGAGGGGGAATGTCATGTTCTGACATCACAATGTGAACTGGAAATTTTTTGCTTTTGCCTTTTAGTGTGCTTTCCTACTAAACTGTAAGGCAAGTATCAAGACGTTTAGATCATCATATTGAACTGAGTAGTTTTAATGATGAGACAATAACAGACTTCCTCAGCAGCTTAGGTAACTTTGTCCTTGGTCTTGTTTCCTTTAGTGATTTAACATGCTTCTTCGAATTTGTCTTTTTTTCTCTCACTAGTGTACCTTGATTTTTATTGATTCCAATGATTTTTTTCTCTGAGAACACTTCACAGGCTTTAAGCACCTCCATGACCAGTTCTTTATGTACTAGTAAATGCATTTAACTTGACATATTTGGTATCTTTGCTCTTTTGCTATGAACCCTGCTGTCCACAGTTTGCCTGGTTGGGTGGTGAACAGTTGCGCATCTACACAACTCTTAGCTGCGGCTTGGGAGAGGTGGTGGAGGACGAGGTAAACGTCACGTAGCATTGTACATAACCAGCTCAGACCAATAAACGTGATTTTAACGCAAGGGATTCCTAAGTGAAATAAAATTTACTCCAGCCCCTTTTCACTCGTTTCCCTCACATTTACTATGAATCAAGTTGTTTGTTACATTGTTACTGGTGCCAAGATATTTTGCAGAAAACCTAATTCACGCTGAGGCCTGTGGAATGACGAGGCGCCACCAAACAACCTCAGTCGTGAACTGAATTCCTGTGACAGTGGCTTCATGTGTTGACCCATTACTGTCTGGTAACGGAAAAAAATGTCCCAAAAAAGAGGGGCTAGTCTGCCTATCAGAAAAGGTAACGGAAATCTTTACACCCTGAAGGACTGCTGGACATTAGGTGGACTGCTGACCAGTGCGGCTCCCGGCCCAGTCTAGTCCTGGTTTCCTCCCTGGTGTAGAAGTAATTAGTGCCGTGCTCCAAGGCGTCAGGAATCAATGGAATGTATGCCTGTCATTCGACATTGGCCTCTTTTTGAGAATCCGGCTGCCATTGTTTGTCTCCAAACATGTTTGTTGCGTCTTCAAGAGCCTTCTAATTTAATCAGCAGCCCCATCAGGGCTGCAGAAATGAATCAAACATTTGTTTATCCAACATGTCTGCGCGTTTGACTGGTTAATTCATATGACGCCAAACGAAATGTTCTGCCTTGTTTGTCATGTTATCCCAGTGCTGCGCCCACTTTCCTTATTAATTGAGCGCTTTTTTGGCCGTCATTTTACTCCTCTAATTCCCTATAAGGAGACAGCTTCAAAAGCCTCTTTTCAGAAGCCCGGCACTGCGGGTCATTAATTATGACGGTAATAAAAGGTAGCTGTGTTCTGCCTGGGAGCCGGTGCCAGGGAGGAATCTTACCCTTCTGCTAGCTGGTGCTTCCCGTCTTTGTGCGCGGTGGCTTGTGTTTGGGGCGCGGGGCCATTGTGCGCGCGGGTCTTAGACACGCAGGCCCGTGGCACCACCATTCTTCAACCACGCGGCTCATCGACCATGGCGGCCGCAGCGGGGCCGTCCTCAGAACAGAACTTTTGTGTCAGCCCCATGTTCTGCGCATTGTGCAATCAAAGATCTTTCTGTTATGTGTGTGCGAGTGTGTGTGTGTGTGTTTGTGTGTGTGTGTGTTTTGGGAGGGGGACTGTCTTACCAAACACACAATGGCCGTCGTGAGAGGGTCCCGTGTGTAATACGCAAAGCCCATTAGCCATGTTTGGATGTTCAGCCTATAGATAATGTTTCTAATTGCTATTCTGCTCGGACGCATTCCTCTTTGTTGGTTGGGTCGCGCAAACCTATTTACTCTGGCTTCTTTCTTTGGCGCTCACCAGGTTTGTGTGAGCATGTGTGGATGCTTGAATTAAAGCATTTAAAGGATTTAGCAGTGCCTTGGGAGTTTTTAACAGTAAAATACTTGTGGCTTGTTTTGTGTGTTTGATACAAATCTCTGCAGAGCTTGAATGTGACCGCTTCACTTAGATATGCTGCCTTTTCTCATCCAGTGCCCCCCCAAAAAACCACCACCATCATTGCCACCGCCACTACCGCCACCAAAAAGGAAGCCTTTGTACTTCAGCAAAAAAGAAAGTTTATATGGTTGGATTTGTTAACAACATCCATCAGTGCTCATTAGTGAAAGGTCAAAGGCGCTGGATGGTAATGGGTCACCTCCGCTCACCTGTTTTCATCAAGAGGGCCTGTTCAGCCTGTCTGCCCTAAGTCACTGACACTCAAATGATAAAGGACAGGGGCTTATCTGGCTATTGTCACTTCTACCCCGGGATCAGCGGAGCTCCGACACTCTGCCGCACTTACGTATGCGCAAACAAATTCAATCTATTCTCCGGCCGATGGAGGCCGGGATTGCGGGATGCTCGCGGTTAGCCGCACACAAAGGCCCCGGGAAAACGATCCCCCGCGCATAGCTTGCAACTCTGCCTATTGAGTTACCTGCCGCTAAGCCGGGGGGGCGCACACAATGGCAGAGTGTAACAATGACTGTGGCAGCCCTAACCCCTCTTCCCCGGCCCTTCCCGGGCCTCATTTCCGACGGCTGGCATTTCACAGCTGTTAAATGCTGTCTCTCTCTTTGTCATCATTAGGGACAAATTAATAGATGCCTTTCAGTAATCAGCTTTCATTATAGCCGTCAAAGCCTGGGGCTTGCGGAGAGGCAGGCAGGCGTGAGTGGACGGGAGGGTGATCGACCCGCATCACACGGGTGCAGAGCAGGGCTCAGAAGTGCCACAGACGTCAGGACCAGCTGTGGGGGTGGCACCTTTGGGGAAAGTGCTACTCAATCACATAAATGAATAAATAAATAAATAAATAAGTCAACAAACCTTCTCAGATTAATACGGGTGCCATTTTATAATGTTTTCCTGTTAAAATGGCTGGCCGGTTTTTTTTTTCTTTCAAATCCAGGGGTCACTTTGTTTAATATGGTGCCAGATCGTTCTGGGAAGGGTTTACTTCTGTCTGCAGTAGTCGTCTTTGTACTTTTGATTAAATCCAGGGGTTATTCTATTCTAAGTGTTATGTGGAAATTGAATAATCAGGGAGAGTTTGTTTTTGTGTGATGCTTTCTGAAAATTTACCTGTGATTTTGATTGAATTCAGTGGTATGTAATACAATGGGGTGGAGTCGTGGATTTGATTATGGATTTGATGTGTTTTTTTCTTGAAAGAGACAAATGCCCTGTATAACATGCAATCAGTTGAGTCGTACATCCCTATCTTTTAGTTGACATTAAGTTTATAGAGTCACAAAGTGTTATGGGGGGGAGAACTTCCTCAGCAAGTACAGAGTAACCTTGACAATCAGACCTTAATATGTAAGGTGATGAGGCAAAGGCATTATGGCCAGAGCTTAATGTGACATTTGTACATATACTGTATATATGGAATATTATCTTTGGGGAGAGTTGACATTTGTGAATGTGAGGAGCTTGTCTGTGTATGTGAAGAGTCTGTGATCCCTTAGAGCGAGCACTTTTCTTAATTCTGTCCATTGAAGGTAACCTTAAACTCCCATAAGAACTCCTTTGGCTAATGCCAGACTTGTGCTGCCTCAGCTGACAGCCAGCTCCAATACGCCTCCAATCTAAAGCACCTGAGCTAAAGATATTCCCTCTGTGCGGGTTGGAGCCCTTGCACTGCACAGGGGATAAAACACCTCCCATTGTCCTTGGGGACATCTTTGGCACCAGAGCGTTTCTATATTCCCGCAGACCTGTGTTTGGATGAAGGCAATTACAATAGGATTTAATGTACTGGTGCGTCCAGGATTACAAGGCCTTACATCTGAGATAGAATGCTCCACCCTCATTACAACCACACATGGGCAATCCAGCTGTGATCTGAAACCGGGGGAGAAGCGGGTGAGAGAAATTTAATTTGCTGGCTTAGCGGCACAACTTAAATCAATCAGATCCTATATGATACAGAGAGTCATTTCAGACGGCGGGGGGATTACGGGGGGTTTGGGTGCTCATTTTCGAAAAAGGACAAAGTGTTCCACTGAACAACCTGCTCCGTCATACAATTAAAAAAAGAAAAGGTAACTCGGCTGAAAAGGTAGAGGTCTTCTCTCATTCCCAGCACATCTATAATGTAACTGAGGTTGTCATTTATTATTATTTTTTGGTAGTAATAGTGAGGCACAAGATATGCATGTTTATACAGGAATCAGAGTGAACTATAGAACAGAGGATTTGATACACTGGGAGTTTGCGGAGATGTATAAGGTGGATGCCAGCAAGCCAGGAAGAGACCTGCCCATGGAGGGATGAGAAGGGGAGAAGGGCAAGAGACAGATCGGCTCATTAATCAATGGAAAAAGGCTCCCATGCCTTCATCCAGATTGTTCTCTAAGCCCTCTGGTACATCGCGCCCGTCCCTCATCGAGAGTCACACAAAAAATATGATCAGAATCGGGGCTTCGGGTTTCAGGAGGCATTAGAACGGAGAGGGCACATACGGTATCAAGGCCGCGGCGAGGGGGGGAGAGAGAGCACTTTCCCAGGGTACTGACAACCAGAACAGCTGAGATTCCATGCCCCCTCCTCACCCTCAACACCCTCTCCTCCCAAACCCTCAACAGCCCCCAGCCCCCCGCCCCCAACCCAGAGCCTGCACAGATGTGTGTGATGGAGAGGATGGTGTGATGTTATGCCAAACGGGGAAAGTTCTGTAATGAGAAAAGAGGGGTGAGGACTCACTCTCGGTTAATGCTTTTTTTTCCCTTCCCCTCATGCGGAATGAGAATATCGGAACAGCTGCGACCCTCTGCCATTTAACTGGCCAGGAGCTCGGAGCCCTCGGTAAAGAGTTCCAGCTGGAGGAGAGAGAGGTGCTCGGACACGTAGAGCTTCGTCAGGATTGCCACACCATTTCACACCAGAACTGCTCGCTTCTCTGCCTCTTTTACCTCACAGTTACCACCTCACAGTTACCTCACAGTTCCATACATTTCTACAGTGCTAATGTGGACTGTATGGGAAGCGTCTTTTTTTGAATGTTGCTTCAAACGGTTGAATCTAGGTTAATTTTTTTTTTTTGGGTAAATAGTCGTTCAGATCCTTTTTCTTCATCATGTGCTGCAGTACATTGCATACAGTGGTACAGAAGATACCGCGTATCCTATGTAACTACGAGATGTTAAGCGGGATGTACTTCTAACAGGGTTTGTGTGGTACACTACACGGTTCCAATAGTGTAGTACTTGTTATGTATGGAAGGCTGTATGGAAGATACAGTTTATCCTCTCCCATGTGACTATGTGATATTAAGGGGGGTGTAATTTTAATTGTTTTCCAATATTATTCAATGGTTCTACCACACGGGAACACAGAGCGTGGTGTGTTAATTATGCTTATTCACACATTTCACAGTTAAATAAACAAAATGTATTACATTGCATTTTTACATGGTTTATTGCCATCCTGTATAGTAATAGAGTATATAAGGTAATACTGCTATTTGCAGTTCCAACCTGAGATGAATTTAGCCTCAAAATCAATAGTGAATATTAGCTGAATATTAGTGAATATTATCAGACCTTATTCTGAAAATGTGTGTATTGTTGATTGCTTTGAGCTGAGTGGATAAACAGACGTTCTTAGTGCATTTATGACAAGCTCACTAACTAGCAAGTGCACTTATTTGGAAGTCGCTTTGGGTAAGAGCGTCTGCTAAATGACGTAACGCAATGTAATGTAATGTAGTGTTGCTTTAACTGATAATATTTCTTCACAACACCATACCTCTGACTTTGATTGCCTGTTCACAATGTTTCTACAGCAAAGTATGTTAGTACTGGATAAAGCAGTTACACTAAAATTATACACCTATGACAGCCAGTTACTTTAAAATTACACACCTATAAAAGCCATAACTGGTTACTCTGAAGGTGACATAAATGGGTTTCCAGGTGATATTAAAAAAGTCTCCTTAACAATGAAGTCAATGAAAAAATGTGACATAAGGACAATTGTCATATTAAGAAGTGAGGGGGGTTTCTTGGGGCATGAACCTGCCCTGACCTACACATTTGATGCTATATGGGAAAGTGTCTTGATACAACTATGTGAAGAACAACTGAGTGAAATTAAAAGGAAGCATGTCCTTCCAGGCCATCCTGTTTGCGCTCACACTAGATGCCCTGTATTCTACATACATAGTATATATGTAATTATTAGCTCCTGATCATATGCCTCTGTAATCCAAGTCATGTGAACATCTGATCCAATTTATGGCTCAGAATGATTTCAATTCATAGTGGAGGCCCAACTGTACCCAAACTGGAGGGAGAACAAGGCCCACTTCAACAGCAAGTCAGAACCTGCTGCAGGAAGAGGGTCGTTAGTGGGTTAAATGGATTTTACAACATGATGGGGGGGTAGAGAAAAACAGCATTCATTTCCCTTTTTTCTGAGCAGAATCATCTGCCTTTATCATTGGGCTAATGTCATTTAGGGTTCTTTATTTGTCCATGACTAGCTGTGAAATATGGAGCCGGGTCAACAGAATCCTTGAATGGGAGCAGCACTGAGCTGGATGTCCCTCATTGACATGAAAAATAGGCTTCACAAGTCTAAAAAGTGAGAAAAAAGAGATGAAGGGACAGACACTAAACTGTGTGTATCGTGACTGAAAGTGTCTCACTTTGGGAGGTCAAGACAAAACTCTGTCGCTGGTTTGGTGGAGTACAAACTCAAGTAAATGTATGTGGCCTGGGCGTTCTCCAGCTTGTTGGTCTGGGGGGGGGGGTGCAGTGGGAGGTCTGGGGGCCGGGGGCAGGCTGGGTGATGGTTGCCAGGGCAGTGTTTTTGTGGGCTGATGGGTGCTCTGTTCCAAGGAAACTCCCTGAGAGAGCAGGTGTCAGCGAGAATTCCAGCCCATACAAGCAGAGGAAAGAACGGTGGGCGTCGGGGAGAGGGGGCCAACATCTGCTGGTGTCGCCATACCGACGCAGCTGGAAGGGGCCTGCCGTGATGTCATCGTCGGGCCAGCTGGTTCCCGGCGGAGGCCGCAGTGAGAAAGGAGGGAGCGATGCCGGTGCGTTGTGTGAGGTGGGCGTAGCGTTTCCGTGGGCCCTGGCATGCGCCACCCTCGGCTCATGAGAAGTGTAGGCACAGGATGGCATTCCTGGGAGGCCAAGCTGACACGCGTTCGTGTGAGACGCGCCGCCCGAATAGCTGAACGCTGAGCACGTCCGCTGCTTCCCGTGCGGGTGTGAATCTCAGACCCCAGGGGTGGGAGCGGGGGCGGGCAGGTTAGTCAACGTAAACTCCTTTTTTTTTTGGGGTCGGTATTGTGTGTGTTTTCAGTAATAATGATTATTAGTCTTCCCATGAAGGAGCGGGCTCGTCGCAGATGACGGAGGAAATTGTAGAATTCCAGCGAAAAGGGGGCCGTATTTTGAAAGGCTAAACCTGAACCTGCTGAAAGAGGGAATCCGCGGCTCCGTATCGCATGTTTCAAAGGAGATTGTGTTTTGATACGGGCCTGCTGTGATGTGAGCGGAGAGGGCCGAACAGGGGGCCCTCTGTTTGGGAGAGACCCTGAAGCTCCGTTATGGAGCTTAGGCTTCGATCCGCCCTAATAAAAAACACATAAACCAAACACCCCCCCTCCCCCTCTGCTCTGCATCCGGGGCCCACTCTGGTAGCCACCTGAAGGCTCCCAGCGCTGCCTTTTTAATAAGAGGCGCATTACCGCCCCGCTCCCAGGACCCCCCTCAGGCCCGCGCGGGGAACGGCGGGGGGTTTCGGACTTTGTGGAGCGGGCTGGCTCGGCCCGCGGCGTGCTCGCAGGAGGTGTGGGCCGGTGGGACAGAGGCACCGCACCAGCGCCGTGTTCTTCCTGCGCAGACAGCGCGGGGCGTGCCTGCACCTGTATCCCTGGCCTCCTGTCTGAGCTCAGACACTCTACCTTAAAGCACCCCAGTTCTGTGCCTCTCACCCGGAATGACCCTCGGAGTCACACTACTGTCCGTTACTGTTCCACGCTCTCGTGCACAGTCACCACTGGTGCAGTGGGTCTACACTTGGGAGACCATAATTTCGGGACTGTACTAAACCTGAACGCACAGGTGGTCCAAAAAGAGGTGTTCGTATCGGGAGATATTGATACGGATTAAGCCACATCATGATGTTGCTAATGTTTTAACTGCACCATGCTCTTTCCTTTTGGTGATTTGATTTCTTTTGACCACATTGCAAACCCAGAGTAAACGTCTCACTTTACCTTAGTTCCACAGCCAGTGATGGCTCTTGTATTCCTCTGTCGTCATTAGCGGGCTGCTAGACTATACGGTATTTGTTTACATTACTCTCCTTTTCTAGACATTCTCTGCCAGTGCTCTAGGCGTTAATATGAATCACAACAGCATGAAATAGATTTGTATTTTTTTCCCTCTCATTCGCGTGAATAGAGATGAAAGGTACCAGTTATTCTGCATCATGATTTAAGGCGGCTAATGGGGATGATCAGTGAGGGGACTGTTTAAGTGTATTAGGTGTTACTGTGTGCCATCTCTTGCTTGGCCCTAGTCCTGCTGCAGCTGGTGTCACATTGGGTTACTCGATGTGAACAGTCAGGTACATAGGTACTTAGATACTACAAATCTGCTCCCCTACTCTGCATGCACAAATGCAGTGGTCTGTGATGAAGCTGACCTGTCTGTAGGATTTCAACAAGCCAATCACGAAACTAGGTTTTGTGCTGTCCTCGCTCTTTGTGGTGCTGGTGCAGGATGGAGCCATGGGAGAGGGAGCTGCAGAAACGTGTGCTTGTGTATAGCGTTTCGTTCCTCTGGGTCGGAGCGTGAGAATACTGCTCAGGTTCTCCCGGTGGAGCTCTCACCACTGCATCAGCCTTTTGGAGCTTGCATTCATTTCTAACGGGGACAACAAGCTTTCCCCAGCAGTCACACGGCACCACCCCTCACCACTTCACACCCCAAACATGCCATCTCACACTGGGATCCCAAAACAAGCCGTCATATCTATGACTGGACGAGCAGTGTGTGACAGACTGCTTTCACCCCACCCCCCCCCCCGCCGAAAATTGGTTTTACAAAAGCAGGCAGTGTATTGCAGCAGTTTCCTTTCTAATCAGCTGTATCCTCTTAACCTCCCCCTCCCTTCATCTTCTCTATCATTATAATAAGGCTACAGTGCCTATAATTTGGTGGCATGTTGGTGATTGACCTCTGGCTCTTGCACAAATACAGAGCACCATGCCGATAAGGGGTAGGATCCGTTTTCTGTGTTGGATTTCACTAATAAAGATGGACAAGTAATCCTGCTGACGGTTCGCTCTTCAAAAACCCCCTTTCAAAGCCTCTGCTCCTTATGGAGTTTTTTTTTCTTTTAAGTTGCTGAATGCACTGCAAGGTTTTTTTTTAAAGAAGCATCTATGATTACTCCTTTCTTATATATTGTAACAAGATGCTGAGGGCTCTTTTGTGGCTGCAGTCAAGACATCTTCTCACAAGAGCGGCCTCATGGAATACGTTTACACGGCATCAGCTGAGATGAATGGCGTGACTTGTGATTTCTCCCAACATCTGGGAAAAGTGCAGCTCCTTTCTTCTTTGGGTTTTTGACAGATTGAGTGTGCACCTGTCCTCTGCCTCACACAGTGGTTCGGCATACTGTTCTGGGGGCACCTTGAATTCATTTCACTTATTCACTACACAACTACTGCACCTGCTGTAATATAAAATGTGTTGCGTAAAAGGGCTACAGTGCACAACAGTGGTGTATGTGCAGTCACATCAGTGAGACTTGCTAATTAACCAGACCCCAATGTTGATCTCAGCCTTAAGCAGGGTTTCAGTAAGGCACTGAATGAAACGTTTCTTTTTAAACAAACCCTCTCGACAGTATCAAGGCAAATTTTCAGCGACATATTGTTTTGTGTCACACTGTGATTGATAAATGACTGTCCTTCCACGTGCCTGCCTAAGCTTCACCTCAGTGAGGGTCAGACAGAGAGCTTGTAGTTCTCTGACATTTTGCAGACCATGTATCTTCCAAGTGGGTGTAGATATTCTACACTTGGAGCAGTGATTGCAATGAGTTTCAAGCTTCATTTATTCTACCAGCTGATAAGGGTGCCCTCTGTTGACAAAATGGCTTATTGCAGCTGTTTGACATCTGCTTGTTTATTTTGTCCAAAACAAAGCCACAATGTTAGAACATGAAGGTATGCTCGCTATTTTAAATGCCCTATTAGACCCCTGCTTTTATTCAAGTTGATTATGATTGTGATCAGCTTCTCTGCTCCAGAGGCAGAGATATAATGGCACATCACCCAGGTGAGCACTAGCAGTGACCATCGTTCTGCCGGCGATTGATAAGACATAAAAACAAACACACGTGACCACATTACTGATCTCTCAGTATTACTTTCAGGATGAATGGTGCAGTCAGAACAGCGGTAAAAATCACCAACTTCTACCTTCGTCACAAATTTGTCAGCGTGAGTCTTCTGCGCAATGCCCGGATTATTCACTCAACGGGATCTTCTCCGAAGCCGCAGAACAGTCAGTGTGCTGACAGCTGAGTGAAGGATGGCGTAGAGTAGGATGTAGTGGTGGTTTCGCGGCCTTGCGGCTGCTGCCAGGGGAGGCAGCTGGATTCCCCCGACCCTGGAGCCACCGCCCGGCTCGGCCTGGGCGGCAGCCGCGCGTCCCGTTGCCGGGGTTTTCGGAGGGGCGAGCGCTGGGTGTGCAGCTGGTCTGAAGCTGTGAGCGGGCCGGCCCAGCGAGCTCTGCTCCGGATGTGGCTGCGTGGAGTGAACATGTTCGCTGGTCAATTGGCTGAAACATCAATTTTCACCCTTTTTAAAGAGCAGAATATCCGTTTAAAATTTAAACAAACTGAATCAGTGCGATTCTTCAGAGCTTTGCTAAAAACTTCCCAGCACTGACTCTTGTGTGTCAAACCATGAGGCCAATAATTAGCTTATTTGGAGTACAGTGCGCTGCTTATTTGGCCCTTTTCTCTGTTGATGTCAAATGGTTTTTATCTCCGCACATTTCCGTAGAGGGTAATTAATGAGATTTTCTCATGACCGAAATGGGACACAACCCTTACATAGCTTATCAAAAATCTCACAATGATAGGGACCTTTGAATTTAGATAATGAAGTACAATAAAACTGTGGTTATATTTGTATGGGACAATTCAGAGAGCCATATTATCAAATTATTTTTTACAAATCTTGCATTGATTCATACTATATTGTGAGCTGAAGCACCATTTGTTGCACAAGCTCACCTGAAGCCTTCTGTGCATCCTATTATCATTGAAATGTAATTTATGATACATAAAATAGTTGTTCTAACCAAACAAATAGCATCATATCATAACTGTTGCATTGACTGCCAGTCCACTGAATATTAGACTTAATTAGAAAGTGAATCTTGAAAGAAGGAAAGTACTTTCATGTTACGCTTTGACGTAAATGCCTTTGTGGTTTGCTCGCAGATCCACAGACCACATTCTGGGGGGAGAGGGAGAGAGGGAGGGTGATAGAGAGAAAAAGTGGTTCACTGCGGTATAACCAGGAGCAAACTTGTCCAAAGCTATGAAGAAGAGATGAAGATGAAGTTGTTTCTTGTCTTCTTCCTTATCGAAAACAGTTTACCCTTTTGCTTGGCAGACACTGTCAGTTTGTTTCCCATTCATAGCTGGCCAGGAATGGAGCATGGGGGCTCCTTTTCATGGGAAACAAGTCTAAGAGGAGGCGTGATCCTGGGTTGATTAATTTCTTGCATCCCAGTGAGATATTATGCATAAATAATTGATTTTTGGAGCAGCGTGGTTGCCGTTGGATCTTGATGGTGCTGGGGAAATGTCACCTTTCTGATGTTACAGCGGCTGAGATATTAAAGGCCTCCGAATCAAACGTTCCCATTTTTGTTTCTTCCTTTCAAACCGCGCTGGAGAAGAGACGAGCATTTGTCAGGGTTTTATTTTAGCCATACGAATCACACACACTCTGTCTTATCGGCGCGGGACAGTGGAGCCATGTCTCAGTGCATTGAAAATTTTGAAATTGGAAGAATATCAGCCGAATCTTTTAAAGTGTAAATTTCAAATCTGGAAATACTAAAAAAAAAAAAAACATTTAATTTATACATTTGTTTGCGTATTGGATGTGTGCATCTATATAATTGTGAGTAATAAAAAAATAATACTTGAAGCCCGGGAGAACATTCCCCCCTATAATAGGCTTCTTGGAGACATCTTCTCCTTCTCCTTTTTTATTCCCTTGAAATGTTTTCATGCCTTTTTGAGGCGCTTGCTGAGGGGAAATTCTTTGAAAGTGTGTTTCACACTGCACCTTTTAAAATCAGGGTGTGCAATGCCCTGTAAAGGGGGTAAAAATATTAAATTTCGTGCAATCCAGTTAATTGCGACATTAGGTGGAGCTAGAGGACAGAAGGCACTGCAGGCTCGCCGAGCGAAAACTTTATTGTGCCTGACTAAGTAAAGCCCAAAGTGATAAAGTGTTAAAAAAGGATAACTTGGTATGATACTTAGAATTAAAGGACATGGAAGCCTTGGGCTTGAATTCTTACATCCAGTTTTTTTTTTTCCTAACAATTACCAGGAACAGCAGACTGGGTTATTATTCTAAATCTAATTTTACCCAGTCTGGTGCTTAAACCATTTATATCATTTAATGGTATCCTTTGGTGTGTTTTGAATGGATCCTTGTTTATGATACATTCAAACCAACCTTTGTCTGTTGCATCTTACCTCCTTGAGATAACCCGCATTTGTTTTTTTTGAGATCCTCACATGGACATATTTTTAAGCTCTCTGTGATGATTCCATTATAGAGCACTATAACATTACATATAAAAAAATGATTGACTGGATGTATGTAAATTGAATGGACTCAACATAAGGGGTTAACAGGAAATTTAATAACCCATGAGCTTGCACTTTCCCTACCGAACCTATGTGATATGATCAAGCTGAATATCCCATGGATATAACCATTTGAACATGCTTGAAGTGAAATGCCCAGAAAATAACCCCTACTTTGTCTGGAGTGTCAATCACAGATGCTGTACTGCGGCCTGTTTCACAAATACAGCTCGAGCGGAAGCTAACAGTCTGCACCATTACATAGGCAACGTCCCCAAAATACAGCTTCCTCTTAACATCATCTTACCTCCAGTGGTCCTCAGACAACCTCTTGGGTTGGCAGGTTATCTTGAAAAGTCTGAGCAGGGCACTCAATGAGTAATTGAGACACAATAGCGTGTAAATATTTCCATTGTAAATGGGGATTGATGACCTGCTTGGAGGACTCACTGCAGGCAGCAGTAGCACCGACGCAAATGTGCAGTATCCAAAATCTGCCGAAGCACTACATGACATTTTATACTCCATGCATGGTGAAGATGTTTATATTGTATATACGCCTATTACGTGATGTTTTAGTCTAGGGCTGTTTTATCCATCCAAGCACCTTCGCTCTTCCCTTGTCATCCATTTCTATTAATTTTTTTTAATTTAGTGGATGTGAGTTTTGAATGAGATTTAAAAAAACAATTATCGTGAGTATCAAGAGTCTTTTTTTCTTGACAGGTAAACAATTTTAAACTCTCTAAGGAGAATAGTTATAATAATGTGACAGTTTCCACTCAAATGACACCGCAAGACTGCAGGACTATAGTCTGCATTCACTCTGAAATGCTCTGGTTATTGCAAACCTTGTAACATGTTTGCTCATTTGTGAGATACAGACCGATGTTCTCTGTGCATACTGTCGTCCATGTGGTCTTACTCTATGTACTTGTGCATCTTTACTTTGAATTTCCCTGCATAAGCGCATCTGCCAAATGACTAAATGTGAGTGTAAATGTAAAAGTGAAATAGTGAAATATACTGTGCACTGTATGTACACCATTTTCCCCATCTGTTGGCTCATATAATTCAAAGCGAATACCCCTGTATCGACTATAGTGGTCACCAGCTGAGTGCTATACCTCCATTTTCCCCACATATGGATTGCAATTACCGTATAAAACAGAAGCCCCTTCCTGGTAATGAACTGTGAACGAACATGTAAACTTAGCCAAGTTTTAACAGAATCGGCCTTTTCCTCTGCACACCATGAGGCTACCGT
This sequence comes from Megalops atlanticus, assembly GCA_019176425.1. Classification (NCBI taxonomy): domain Eukaryota; kingdom Metazoa; phylum Chordata; class Actinopteri; order Elopiformes; family Megalopidae; genus Megalops; species Megalops atlanticus. Next base: position 38,308,185 of record CM032882.1, read on the forward strand.
GTGAATCCTCACCAGCATGACACAGTCAAAACGCAAACAGATTGAGGTGGGAAAGAGGCGAGGAAGACAGTAAAATTAAAGAAGGAGTGGCAGCAATATTGGGGGTGTAAATCTCTGCATGAGAAGGACAGGGGTTCTGGAGGAGAGGGGGCTCAGAGGAGGGGGGGAGGAATAGCAAATTGATGGCCACCATATGTCCATGGAAGCTGTAGTGTACAGTAAATTATATTACCTAATGCACAACCTGAGCCAACTACAAGGTGGAGGATAATACAGCTTAAGACAGCTACCGTGTGAAAGCGCTCGGCTGTTTGTGAGAAGGACAGCCCATCAGTCACGCCTCTCTCGCACACTCGCTCTCTTCCAGCATCTGGGGGTGTTGGGGGTCCCAGGGGATGCAAGCGGGGTTCACTTGCCCCATCCTGTACAGATCTGTGCAGCCGCCATGTTACTGCGGTGTGTGTGTGTGTGTGTGTGTGTGCGTGTGTGTGAGGGGGGGGTGTTGGCAGCTGCTCAGCTTCTGTTCTGTCCTGCTGTCCCCCACTGCATATGTCCTTACCTTCAGTTAGCATAAATAGTCAATGAAAATGATCCAGCTTTTATCAACATGGTTACAATTGTGATTTCATTGCAAGATCATCTGTTAGGTTAGACGATGTGACTCCTGGCCGCTGCAACACCACAAACAGTTTGGCGTCAATAATTAGCCGTCTCTCTGAGTGAGCTGAGTTGGGCTGGGGCTGGGCTGGGATGGAGAATCCCCAATACCCCGTTAATAGAGAGAGACGCTGAAAATCGGGTGGCAGGAACTGTCCCTGCGTGATCTGGTGTCGCCTCGCGGCTCCAGGCCTCTCAAAAGCGCTCCGTCCAACTCCCGCTCCCCTTCCACACATGCTGGGATGCGAGCACGCATCCCTCATAGAGACATCATGCTCCTCCAGCGCGCAGACTACAGAGAGAGAGCGGGGAGAGACCCTTTGGGCAGAGGCGTCGTGAGCCACTGGATTAATCCCTGTGTCTTTATTAAATTTGCAGCAACAAACTGTGCAGCGGGGCCCTGCTGCAGGACCGCTTGTCATCACTCTGTGTTTGAAGATACGCCGAGGGAGCGCCGCGGCGGCGGCTCTAATGGTGACGGAGGGCGATAGGCGGAAGGTGTTGATTGGAGCCCCTGCGAGGAGAGAGGAAAGGCATGTGGAGGAACGCCGTCAGTCTGAAAAAAAAAGAACAGGAAAAAAAAAAAGAAAAAAAATTCTCTCTCTCTCTCTGGCACTTGAATGACCTATAGGCAATTCTGTGTTTGAAATTCGGTAAATGTTTTTTAATGGTAGAACACTAATTAAAACTGTATATTAATGCACTCCCTCACTTTGTAATATTGTCTGCGCACTTGTAAATAACTCGTACCCGAACCACGTTCAAAATCGATTCCGGTCAGAGCGTAAAAGCACTTTAGAAATTACTGGTTTAGAGAATGTCGTGACAATTTTTACAAATGCGCGATTCCAAACCGTACTTGGATGGTTATTAAATTATAATCACTCGTTAATGTTCTTCCTGCTCAAGCTTAAAGAATGCATATGACTGTCTTCAAGGACACCTCTGACCCTGAGGTCTCACAACAACAAAAAAAGTGGACAAATATTGCTCTGTCGTTCTTTCCTGCTGCCCCCATATATATTTTTGGCCAAAAATATATTTCTGAAACATTTTGATAAGGAAGTGAAAAAGATAAGGGAAACATTTTGAAAAGTCACATACCGGACACTGAATGCATACGCAGGTGAGACATATGAGACCCTATCAAATGTCGATGTAATAGAGCTAGCACCATCTTGTGGCTTTTTGAAGGCCCTGCTATGAGGCTGTTTTTTAATCATCAGCAAGGCAAGGCCGTAAGAGTCCGTCCATTGTTGTCTTCCTTCAGGTTTGTTGTAACACAGGCCTGGATCAGTCAAAGTTTTTGGGCTGGTTAGGATAAAGCGACGGAGGCATGCACGCAGTCAAACTTACCACATACTCAGACCAGGGCTCTCAAAGCACAAAAGAACATGAGATAGGATTGTTAAGAAATGAAATGGAAAATGTTTTTTTTTTTTAATTCAGTACATGAAAAACACTCCACATTGATGCATATATTTTACTTCCCGGGAAAGCAAGCAGGAAGCAGGCACAAATATTCATGGAGTTATGGTAATAAGTAAGTGTAGTGGAACATGTTGATCACATGCCTCACTTTATGACAGTTTTTGACAGAAAAAAAATCATCTTATTTTCATAAATATTCTAAATTGATGGTTCCCTGTAAGAAAAATGTACCGTGACCATTTTGCCGGTGTGGAGCCCGTTTCTCAGGAATTTGAAGCCAGGACACTGTATCTTAATGGAACAGGGGCCTTGCATGTGTTCTCACTTTAAGAATATTTTATTTTCATGTTTGCACCATTTCACATTCGCCCCATTCGTAACAGGATTACTCATGTGATAAAAAGGAATTTGTGGAATTCTCTGATTTCCTCTGTCTATGGGTTCCTTATTTAAAAAACAGTGCATTATGGAACACCCAGTGGTTAAGTTCTAGAAGCCCTTCAGGTTTCCGTGGAGACTGCTGTAGCAGGCCAGATAAAGCAGAGTCTCCACACAACTGCACATCCACGGGGGCGCAGGGGAAAGAGCTAATAAGCCATGTAGCTCTGTGTGGAATGCTCAGGGTCTTTCTCCCCTCATAGACAGGAAGATCCCATCTGCAACCCGACACTGCACTAAACACACACACACAGAATCACATTCATACATACCACCAAAAAAAAAAAAACAGAAAACATGTTTTGTAGTTCTGCCAACAGCAGATCAAAAGGGCTGACACTTGTTAATATCCCTGTTTTTTTCAGTGCAGTTGTAAGCGTTAAATCTGGTTTAAATTAGCACCCTTAAGCTCTGTGGTTGGTGGGACACAAGGTTGGGAGGGATCCAAAAGTGTCAGTGGCGATTTGTGCTCTCATTTGAAACAGCCAATATGGCACACATATCAACACTTCCAAACTCCTGCGGGAGCCATGGGCCATAGGAAGCTAACTGCAGGCAGACAGTTCATATTCCCGTTTACCGCAAGCCCGACACAGAAAGCGGGCTGCCTGTTCAATCCAGCATCATTTCCCATGTGTGGGTTATCGAGTTTCCCAAACTTGTTGATTTTTGTTGTCAAATGATGACATTTTTCCCTTAATGGAAGATGGTGTCTTAATAAATTAGGGGTGTCTACCAGTCCAAACAACAGCCTCAGCTCAGGCTCAACTCACTGAACATACGACAATTTCCTCGTAACTGCTTACTGCTGTTTTCTGCTTTGCCTTTAATATTGCCTGGCTACCCTCCGGCACGTTCTGTATAGTAAGAATTAAGGGTCACTTGGAGTCAAGTGTAACTAGGCTAAAGTTTCTGCGTTGGTGCTGACTGCAGATGCAGACAGAGCGCTGCTGATAGGCAACAGCTCGCAGCGGATTTGCTGGCAAGGTGAAATTAAACCAAAGGGCGTCATTACAGTGGGACAAATTAATATCGCTACTATGGATATTACAATAGGATTCTCGGCAGACGCATTAAAACATGGAAATCGATCATAAAAAAAGGGTACGGGGGTAAGGAACAGAAAAGCCGCGTAAAGTAATTACTCTTTAAGAGGGCTTTGTTTATTCTCTGCGCGCTTTTGGAACAGGTTTTCTCTGCATTACAACAACAAAGAGGGCTAGAAAAGAAAGTTGGATATTTAGGAGGATGTGCCCGCTACGGCTGATTTAAGTTTGCAGCGTTGCACAGATGGCTCGGTGGGTGAATTTGCATCGTCAGTGTTTCAGCGCCTAATCCCCATTCTTACGAGGTTACCTGGTTTACAAGCAAGTTTAATAAGCATTCCCTCGGTATGATCATATGCACACCATAAGCTTCTTATGTAAAGAATAAAAAATAAATAAATGCCTGTTTAGAGAAAATAGCTAGTGTATAACTACGCGAGGAGCTAAGCGATCCCAGCTGCATATTTTGGTAATCATTACTGCCTGGTGGATTTGCAAACAGGCACGTAGAGAATAGGCTGGCTACAGCACCCCAAATCTTTGTTTAATCCGTTGTTTCATTGGGCTCTTTAGGAAACACAAATATGAAAATGTATAAATGCAGCAGAATGCACAGTGGTGCATTAAATTGGGACAAGTGCCAATTTATTAAATCTGCAGACACTCGCGCTGGGATTTACATTGAAATGTAATTCCTCGGTGCGGGGCCCGTTCTGGGATGCCTTCCGCCGCGCAGCGGTTTGGGGCGACCGTCCTGAGCAGCCGCAAACACGACGCTTTACAGCTGACCCTCGTTAGTGTTTCAATATCCTGTCAGGAAATTATTCATGACACATCATTATTAACGATATTCCGTAATACGCGTTCTTTAAAATAATTTGGACGGATGTATTTTGTGGAATATAAAGACGTGTTATTGTAGAATGTACTACTTTGTGGTAAAAGTCAGAAGTGCTCTATTGCTCCCAGCTGTTTTTACATCACGTCAAAACAGTACATTGCTCCATCGAAATAGTCCTGTTAAGATGGGTGCGAGATGTAGTTGGATATCGAAATGTTCTTGTGGTTTGCCTTTTAGTTTTGGTTTAGTATTTCACATGAGTAGAACCATCACCCCCATACGTTAAGCAAATAACTGAGAACTGAGAACGGACGTTTACGATTTCGTTTACGTTTACGTGCTTTATCAGTGGAGCTATACTACCCTCTTGTGGTTGAGTTTTCAATATCAAGTTCGAGACGAATTTCAAATTTCAGGGTTTGTATGATCGAAATGTTGATTTTATTGTAATTTACAGAGACGTGTATCGAACATAACTATAGCTACAGCTGGCCCCAGTTTTAAACATGTCAAAAGATGCGTGATGTAATTGTAAAGCGGAAAGGCCTGGAATGCAGTGAATCTGATATAATAAAAAGCTAGCCGTATCAATTAGGTTCTTATTATTGCAGCTAACACAGCGCTAGCTGTCCGATTCTACAGAATGTTTGAGTAATATCTTAACTGTGTTGGTTTCTACAACTTTCTGATATATAATATGGTTTTTACATAATATAACATAGGTGTGTTCATTGTTTGTGGTCTCTAATGTACATTCCACTAAACTGTTGTGGGATGCACTACTAATGTGATAGCAGGGGGTTGCATGGTTTCCTCCTTTTGACAGGTGAGGTGAGATTTCATTAGAAATCAGACATATTTGTCTGCCTCCAATAGCTCACCTGATGATGACACAGGTGTTCCCGTAGTCTCTCCTGAAATCAGAGCACTGCTGAATCAGTAACCCTGCCTTGTTGTTAAGGCTTTAGCTGGTATGTAAAAAGCTTGCTTGTCCAGGTCTGCTCCTTTACACTAATTATGACATATAACATCCCCTCAGGCAGTTCTCTTCAGTTCCATTTTAGTTAAACAAGCATGTTGCACTGAAAGGAGTCGATGAAATCAAGGCAATTTTAGTGTTAGATTTCATATGTAGAGCTGGTTGATGTGGTTAGCTAAATTATAGCATTAAAAAGCTGCCATTATTGTAAGCAGACATCTCCATGTTTACCAAAGAGAAAAACCAAAGACTGCTCAAGACAGCAGCTCATGGAGGGAAAAGTCAATGTTGCATTCCTTTAGTGTGTTGTGGTCAAGTCACTCATCAGACTATCGTGTAATGAGAGTGACATTTCAAACAAAAACATATATTTTAAATATTATTATTATTATAATAATGATGATGGTGATGATTATTATTATTATTTAGAGGACTGATTTTTGTCTCTTTCCTATCCTGAGAATCATACAGATGATGATGATGGTGATGATGATGATGATGATCACACAGATGATGATGTTGTTGGTCATACTGTAGATCATGATGATACTGACGATAGTGATGATACTGACGATATTGAAAACTCCTTTGTTAATGGCACTGGTTGGGGTACTCCTGTATAGTGTGATGATGGTACAAATACAAGGAGACAGCTGGTGTGGGGCTGTGATGTCCTCAGCTCTCCTCGGAGCCCAGCTTAAGTTGCCTGCAAAGAGGTCAGAGCTCCTTGTTAATGCTTTGGCAAGGCCTTTGTTTCTTTTGATTCACCCAGAGTATTCTAGATTTTCCTTTGTGATAAGTCTGGAGACACCAGTAATGCCAAATTGCATTAACTTAAAAGCCCTTGTCAGCATGTTTTTTGTATTAGTTGAAGGGGATGCCTCTTACTGTTAGTGGACAACCATAGAAGTTTTTATTACTTTGTGCTGGATAGCTGGATCATATAGACTTTCCTCCAGCTTCAAGCCCTGTCCCCGAGCCCTGCTGCGTCTCCTGGCTCTGATTTCAGTCATACTTGTTAGTCTTGCGGCCAACCTCTCCAGGACTCCCACAGATGGAATCAATGTGTGACATTTTTCTTTACCACACTGAGGTTTTTCTTTTTGGGACACCTTCTTTCCCTGTGTCCTTGGGCTCACGTTCTGCCGTTGTTTGACTCTTGCTGATGTTAGTAAGCAAACCTTGGCTCTATATTTTATTTTGCTGCTGTTTAAAACCACACAAATGCTGAACAGTTGTGTCCTGCTGGCTTGTGAAGAATATTACTTGTACATACAGGGGGTAGACAAAGCAATGAAAACACAGAACGATACATGAATGTTTATTAACTAATAAGGAGTTGTGTTGCCCTTTGCCCTTAGAACAGCTTCAGTCCTTGGAATGCTTTAAAGTGAGTTTTGAACTGTATCTAGTGCAATATTGGACCATTCTTCAAGAACTGAAGTCTCCAGTTCTTTGAGAGATGAAGAAGGTGGAAGTCTATTCTGCTATCTGCATTTCAGAACTTCCCATAAAGGTACAGTGATATTTAGATGTTTGACTGGTGTTCATGAAACCACTCTTGAATGCATTTAAAAGTGTATATGGGGGTGTTATCGACCTGGAATATGGGAATGTCTTGAGGAAAAAATGTTTGCACCATAGGGTGCACATGGCTGCCTTAAATGGCTTTGTATTCTTTGGCTTTAATTCTAACATGCAGGGTAATAATCAGATGCAATGACTCCCACAAGATGGCTGCCCTTACCATTACAGTTCCAACACTATGTTTAACAGCTTGGGACAAGTAATGTGGATTAAAGGCTTCTTTTGGCTTTCTCCAAAAATAAACCTGTTCAGGTGTAGGACAGAGTGAAAGACAACTCATCAGACCACATTGCTTTCTTCTTCTGCTCAGAAGCCCATTGGTGAACATTGGATTTGGTAATAAATTGTTTCCGAATGGCAACCCTAGCATAAATGTTAGCTTTGTGACACTCATGACATAGAATTTTTGTGGAGACTGGGTCACAGAGGTTTAGATTCAGTTCTGTGGTAATTTCTGAGGTTGGCTGTTTGGTGGTGTTTAGTGCTTATCCTGTGTCCAATTAATCCTTGTCAGTAATCTTCAACTTACAATTACTGTTCCTCTTTCCTGATGTAGTTCTTCCTTGTATGGGGTATGCCATTATGATTTTTAACACTGTTCCCCTAGACACATTAAATAATTTTGCTTTTCTGTGATTGATACACCTCAAATTCAAGCACCAACTATTTTAGCTCTTTTGAAATCTGTGAGATCTCCTATGTTGCTTTAGTATTATTGATTTTAAAATGTTATTTATCGCAGAAATATATTGGTAATTAGTGGTGAGATTAGTATAAAACGTGTAGACACCCTTTAAATTATGATTTAGTTACTTCAGAACATGAGTGCTTTTTCATTTGGCGTGTCTATTATTTTGTCTGCTCCCTGCATGTATTTTTTTCTAGGGCTCAGTTTCCACAGAAATACCTATGAATGAAAAATTCCTGCAAAAGGGTGTTCAGCTTGTCACCTCAGTCCCATATTCTTTGATTAATTGCACATATGCATTGGTGTGTATGTGTGTGTGGTGCGTGTGCATGTGTGTGTTTCTCCTCACAAAGCCATTATCACCAGTTTAATTAATCATCCATGACAGACAAAAGTATACAGAGTATTTAAAGGTAAATTAACAGTAATGGCCCTGTTTTATTTGTGAACGAAGTCCCCCTTTACACAGTATTGTGTTGGTGACGATTGTTATATTAAAGGTTATAGCAGGCCCGGGCCGTGGAGACTGATAGCTCTCCTGTGCCGCACAAGGGCGATGGAAGGACACTGTCAGTGGAGAATGAGAGCAGCAAACCTGTGCAGTGGTGCAAAATGCAGTGAAGGGCGTCCTAGAAAAAGCCTTAAGTCCCCACAGGAACATTTAAAGAGAGAGCAGGGGTCTGCATGATACTAGCACAACTGCATCTGAAAGGAGGGGGAATCGGTTTCCTCTCTCCTGGTGTGTATCTATATATCACTCATAACGCACATATAATATTAATGTGTATGTCTTTACATTTATGTATGTACTGAATGTCTTATGCAGTTTGTCTGTGTGTTTCGTCCTCAAAAAAGGAAAACGTTTTGATAAGAGGAAAAGAAACTGGATGAAAGAGGGAGATTATGCTTTTTCATCTTTATCGTCTTCACCCTCTCTATCCGTTCTGAAAAGCTTTGAGCACTGTTCACACCGCAGGAAATTTCTCTCTTCCGCTCTCCCACTCTCTTGCTGTTCTCATGCACCAGCCATCTCTGTCTCCCGGCTTCTCTCTCTCACCATTTACATGAATTAGATTAACAAGGATGATGCTGTAGGATGTCATTGACACATTTTTTTGCTAATATTAAAAATGTATTAAAATTAAAATGCATGGCACATGAAGGATCAATAGCAAATAAAGGTTTTAGTGTGTTTTTGCGTAGTGTGACATAACACAGAAGAGTGTGCAGTTCTTAACACATGAGGAAGAGCAGCCAGTCTCCAATACTGCCAAAAAGGGGTAAATTTATAAATGTCCTAAGCTCCACCCAGTGTTTTAATACCATCCCATCTCAATGAACATCATATCCTCTTAACTCTCAAACAGGATTTTGTAGTGCATAACTGGTATTACCGTATCTTTTTTTCAGGTCTCAGAGGGTCCATAGAGGGTCAGCAGTGGGTCAGTGTCTGATTTTCAGAAGGCTCAAAAGCATTGTACAAAGATGATTAGGCAGCTGACAGCAACTGCAGCCGTAGAGGATGGTCCAAGACACGCTCTGTTTGTCTGTCTTTTTCTCTCTCACACTGGAGCCAACACTTCGACCTCCCTGCACCCCAAACCTCAGCCAAATTAAGTCAAAGTCACAATATGTAAGCGGAGAAGGGCAGGTTTAACCGGCAGATCGCTGCCCTGCCCAGGAAAGCGTAATCTTTATACGCTGTGGGAACGCTGCCAGGGAAGATAATCAATAGCTCTCATCTTCTCGCAAAGTGATTTCATTTTATTAATGGTCTGTCTACGAGCTTGCCGAAATGCTAGAATGCTACTGATGTTAATGCAGCAAAACAATGTGCATTATTTTTAGCCTTTTGTCCTATTGTTTCAAAACATAGTGCGTGGATTTGGATACCTTTTATATGCTGTTATGCAGCGGGGGGTTTTATGATAGCGCTTTCTTGTCCTAAATCTGCCCATTGTTTCTCTTGGTTTAGTTTCTGTGGCTCACCATCCTCAGAGACTAGGCTGCTAAACACACGGGTGGCAGATTGGTGGGCTGTTCTTGCAACCAGAAGTTTACATCCCAAGCGGCGCTACTGTGCATATGCCAGCTTTTTTGCTGAATTGCTTATATAAGTACATAGACGGCAAATATGCATGGACAAAAATACTGTTCAACGACTGCGACTTCTTTGCTGGCGCTTTTGCCCTCCATGGCCCTCTAGTGAGGGGTGTCTTTTACTACAGCTAGTAATTGAGTGGTGCAGCCAATCAGTGAGATATCTATCTAAATTTTACAAGCAGCTTTTGTTAACACAGACCTGTTTTCCTCATAGGAATGCTTTAGGCCTTCATGTTAATGAATACCATCTCAATGTGGCACCCTTGCTAGGTATAGCCTTTGAGCGTATCTGCTGACAGGTCAGATCAGTCACCTGTGTTGTCAGGTCAGGGGGTGCAGAGCGGGGATGCGGTCACCGTGACCGTGCCCTGTCGCCCACCTGCTCCCCTGCAGTGCCCACGGCAGCACAGTCACCACCTTACCTGCCACAGAGGACAACAGAATGTGCAGAGGTAATGCACACCTGCAGGGCCTGACAAAAATGGCACTGGGGATTCACCAGGTGCACACTGCAGCTTGCCGCCGTTCCAGTGTGAATTGTACTGCACGGACATTGATGCAGGCACAAATTCATGCAATTATTCTCCTTGGATGTTTGGTCTTTTTTTTTTCAACAGAGATACATAAGTCGACAATTTTTCTGCTTTGAGCATCAGCCACCTGTGATGCTTATGTCCTTGATGAGTCAGCATGTGCTGCCACAAAGGGCAATAAACTGCAATGTTGCGTCTTTAGAAGATATGAACTCCAGAGTCTGCAGAGATGACCAATGGGAGAACAGTACAGTAGCTGTGATTAAACATATTGTCCAGCAGAGGGAGCTAAGAACACTCAGTTTTCCGTCTGCTCTGCAGTATTCATGACCTTGTATTTGAAAGCAATTCAATAACATTACTAATACATAACTAATACAATAACATTTCTATGATCGATATGGACTCTTATGTGTCCCCCGTGAGGTGAAATGTCTCATAATAATGTCCCATGTGGGGAAATGCCCCACAAAGACATGGTTTCAAAATGGCCACCCGCGTACATGGGAAAGTGCCGACAGCTCGGGAGCAAGTGTTACTAGGATGAAAGATGTGATGTGTGGGCAAGGCTTTGTGGCAGCGCTCAGTGTTGGCAATGGTGTAGCTTATTTAGCGACGCACAGCTGTGTGTTTACAGTTACTGAATCACATCCACACACAACAATATGCTGTTGCCATCTGATTGCTATGAGTGGAGCTGTGAGTGCAGAGGCTCTGAATTGGCTCTGGTTGCTGTGCTGGGGTGGATGGGGTGGAGGCTGCAGGTTAGGCGTGCAGGCCACAGGGCCACCATGCACTGCGAGCAGCGATCACCTCCCACACTTTCCCCTGCTCCCGACATATTTAGCATAAGCGGTTCAACCGTCTCGCTTTCCTATTACTCTTTCACCCTTCTACCAATTTTAGGAAACAGCGGGGAAGATGATGTCCCCCAAAGGTGTGATTGTATGTGTGAAATTTCTCCCACCACAGTTTTTGCGGTCTGATGAGATTAGGCCAAAAATAGATTAATGGGACTCACCACACACAACCTATATTCATCAGCTTGGCTGACATCAGCCAAGCTGATGAATTAGGTTTTTACTCCAGTCAATTAAAGCAGTCAAGGAACAGATAGCACGTTTTTGTTTGGGGCTGCACATCTGACAGGCTCAGAAAATTTTTTGACTCAAAAATTCAAGGAAGGTCAAGTGGCTCTAGAGGAGAATTATAACTATGCTGACATTTCAGCCGAATGCACCTTTGTCATGTCAGTGAGGATGGCACAGTCTGTAGAATCATGGGTGATATTAAAGTCCTCCTCAGAAAACAATGTTATGTAGGTAACTTATTTTCAGATATTGGGTTATGTATCCAGCAATGGGGGCACTGAGAGTTGCTTTTTTGTTTTACCAGCTTTCACCCTTTTTAGCAGCAGTGATGCTGCTGTTAAGGTGACTCTTGTCTGACAGCAGATGTTTTTATTAATTCGAAATCAATGGCTTATTGTACATACAAACATTTCTATGGAAGGTCAGCTTCAGTGGACGTATTCTGCATATTAGAATGCATTGTTCAGGACACAATGTACACGTTACTGCTTGCATAATAATTATAGCTCAGCTCCCCATTTCCTGACATAGAACATCCCCTTCCTATTATGTGAATGTTTGTAATTGATCCAGATTCTCACAACTGATAACAGCTTTCCTTGAAAGCTTTGCTCTACCAGTAATGTAATCTCAAATGAGGTTAATAGCCACAGGTGTGCCTTTCTTTCTTAAGGTATTTGATACTCACTGTAGGGGAGGGATACGAGGTATCCTGAAACCTGTCTGGATTACCAGGCAGGATCCTGTGAAGCGGAGACTTCTTGTCAAAAGATAAACACTGGCAAAAAGAGACTAGAAATGTATGCGATACACTAACATTTGTCTGCTTTACAGACAGAAGTTGGCCTATGTTCACAGTTGGACTGTGGTGATCTGAAATGCAAGTGATAGAAGTAGCCTACTGACTTCGCTGTGGCTTCTGTATATTAATTGATATTAATAAGCAGCAGTTATATAACATTTTAGTATTTTTAATCCATACCAATTTACAGAGGTTACAATTTTTACAATTGTTATGCAGCTGGATATTTAATGATGCAATTCTGTGGTAAGTACTTTGCCAAAGGGTGCTCCAGGAATACCCCGTAAAGGAATCGAACCAAAAACCTTTTGGTTATGAGCCCTGCTTCTTACCACTATGCTACACTGCTGTGCAAAATACACTCCCGCAATGTGAAAGGGTGAATTTGCCACATGTTTAAACAATTTAAACGCTTCAAAAAGCTGCGAGAGGCCATCATTCTTTTACGGTAAGAGCAGAGTCCCCGTCACCCATCGCTGCAACACCGGGATTTGTAGGAGTCTCGTCTTGAAAAAAATCGTAAAGGGTCTTTGCTTGCGATAAAGTGCGGCAAATGCCTCTTTTTGAAACGGAAGAGTTAGCCAATCAAAAAACGGTATTTCGAAACCGACGGCGTTTTTGACCTATTGCGGCAATCTACATTTGTGGTGACGTTAAATCAAACCTGCCACAAGGGCTCCCCGAGATTGACAGAGGTCTTGCCCAATAAGAGCATTGTCATTCTGGCGTTTTAGTGGAATTATCACCCAATGACAGCGCGTAAGCGGGCAGTGGGCGGGGGTCTGTGACAGCGCGTGGTGGGGATGTCAAAGCGGTAAAAACAAGAAAGGAGCTGGCGTGACCAGGATTGGGAATTCCGTTGCTGGGTTACCGCTGAAAACTCACCGGGATTTACCGTTTACGTTCATCAAAGGTAAGGGGAGCGCTGTCATATTCAAAGAATCGTTTCTGTCATCCAGGTTATTATCTAAACACTTGCTGGCGTGACCTGAGACTTCATTGACTTTTTTTTGAACGAGTGACAACATTTAACAAGCTAGTCGGCTATATAAGTAGTTAAGCAATGCTGCAGTTTTTTCCTGCTAGCTGGCTAGTCTGGCTACCCGGCGTTACATTTTAAGACAGCGAACGGCTGATGTGTCGCATTTGCTGCACAGACAGGCATACATCTTAGATTAACTACACAGACACAATTAATCGTTTAATTATCTAACGTAAGCTAGTTAGCTAACGCTACTTAGCTAACGCTGGCTCTTGCGGACTGCAGTGGCAGGCTCACGGAGGGGTAGTGCGGTTACCCAAAATGTAGTTGCCGTAGTCAGCCGCCTCAGAGACACAGACTAGCTAGACTAACGTTAGCGAAGTTAGCCACTTCAGATATGGGCTCGTTTCAGAAATGAAAGGAAACAGCATTAACATTTCGTGCTTATTGAAACAATAAAAACATTGTTACGCTTTCGGCTTTTGACATTGACATTTGAAAAGGGGGTAGCGTTAGCTTGTTAGCTAGCGAGCTATCAGCTTGCATTGATTTGCCGTTTTGCTCGGTCGGTACTATAGCCAGCCAGCCAGCCAGCTGGCTAACAAGCTACACAAGGTAACGTTAACAATAAACTAACAGACCACTGGCGCATTTTTTGCGATGTCAGATTGCTTTCATAGTAATGCATTTTGACAGTTTTAACTTGTGCGTGTGCTCGCTGAAGATGTAATGGAGCTGGCTAGCGAGCTAAACAGCTGAAACTGCAGCTGGAGATCTCCATCATTAGTATGGCGCACGTCTGCCCGTCTGTCGGAAGAAGCGAGGCGCGTATGGCTGTTCTGCGCTGCATTGGAGTTGTCAGCGCTGTCCATCGCGAAAGACGGCGGGCTGAAGCCGTCTGCGATGCGCTAGGTGTGGCATACCTGCAGCGTCTTTAGACGTCCATTGATTTATACTCTGATTTCAAGATGAGTCCACTAATGCGACTGGATGCTTTGGGAAAATGTAATTAGTAGCATCTATAAGTAGCGATGTATTTATGATTTATCTATTTATATATTAAAGAACCAGTTCGCTGTTAGCGAGTTCAGCATAACGGCTTAAAGATACCTTAAAATACAGCTATTCCCCGCTCGGAAGATCAGTGAAATGTAGAAGCAGAAAATTAAGCCGATAATTTCTGGCGTGATTGGCAGGTGCATTTTAGGTGAAGCTCCTTAAACAAGGAAAATTGATGGAACAATGAGTGTAACGCTACGCTGTATGGAATGAGGAGATTCTAAAGACCCGGCAAGGTTTTGCTGTAACGTAGTTTGACGCTTGCATGCAGCAATGCAGGTGAAATTTTGACTCCTCTGCACAGAAGAAACGTGACCCGCTGACAGTCTGAAGCTGCACTTTGAAGCTAATTGTTCAGATCTTGGTTTGCTCAGCTTTGAAGCTTTATGCCTTAGGTTCTGTTTGATCCATTTTGTTGATCCAATATATTTGTCAATTTCCTGCCCTGTATAACGTCCTAAAAAGTTGATATGGAAGGCCATTTCTTAGCAATATAGTTTAACAACTCGGATACATTCGTGTGTTGCTTATGTGTAATGTCTCAAGAAATAAGCCAGAGGAAGACTAAGAGAACAAAACCTTTTGGAAAATATTTCATATGTCATTCTCTTTGAGGGGTTTGTCATCATAGGACAGAATGTTGCATTCCCTGGCATATGCTAAAAGCTGTGACGTCAGCCTGGTGGGAACAAACCTAATGCACACAGAGAGCAAAGGGCTTCTGATAAAGCACACACTGGATCTTAGAAATAATGTAGAAAGCTTTGCAGTAGCTGTGATTCACCCCTATTCATTGGCAGCTTTGCTTCCACATCACATGCAGATTTCACTTGTTTCTCCTGTGATCTGGATTATAGTGGCAGTGGCCTTGAGGTTCCCTCAGAAAGCACTTATATGTGCCTGCAAGCCTTTGAGAAAAAGGAAAGCATGACTAATATTTGAAGCATTTGCCCCACCTCAGATTGCACACTCATGCAAGCTGCTGTCAGCGTTCGCTTCCTCCTCTAGTGCCTGGCCTCCGCTCTGTTCCACAGGAGCGTTGCAAAGTGCTGTAAACTGCTGCCTGAAATAGAAACTGTCTTACTCATCCATAACTAGGCAGCAAACAGAACCAGAGACAAAGACAGTTAAGGGTCAACTGAACAACAGGGCTACCTTCTCTACGTGTTTGCATGTGTCTTATCTATGGATTTACAGTTGCGGCTTTGGTACATTTGTGCACTCAAGCTTGGCTGTAGAAAATTACCTGACATCTTTTATACCCAGTAAAGAGAGTATGAGTATGGCTCATATGTCCTTATTTTCCCCAAGATGTGTTTTTTTGTAGCACCCAGTGTTTATTGAACACACGCACGTGCACATGCACATGCACAGAATCTGGTTCATGACATTACTGTGCGTTGCACTGAATGAAGAAGCCAACGTGTGCTTGGAAGTGCATGTTTGTATGCTGTTGTCATGTCACTTCTTTGACGTTTTTAAAATGCTTTTGGTTTTCGCAGATTCCGTTTCAGTTCCTGTGAGAGCTTGCTAAGACACTACTGTCTGTAGGGAGATCTTGTCAACCATACTGATGAAACACTTTTATGTTCGCCTTCTTAAACTCACCAGAACGCAACATTCAGTCTTCAGTCTACAAAATAAGATAAATAAAGGTCCATGCCTTGTGGCCTCTCAGTGCCCTTATTTGTTTTTTTTTCTTGAACATTTTACATTCCCGCTGTTGCACGTACATGCTAAAGAAATGCTCTTCTGCATGAGTAGGAATCCTGTACACAGCCACGGGCAGGTTTGTTGTGCAGTGGGGCGGGATAACAAATGGCTTTGCGAAGACTGAGTAATTGGTTAAATTATGCAATTACGGGATTCTTGGCCGTATCTCTCAATCCGATCACGTGTACTGCTGCAGCAAGGACAGGGACAGACCGTTGTGTGCTTGGATTTGAACACTGCACTATTCCACAAGCCATCTGATATCACGCTTGGGAAATGGTATGAATACAGGGGAACAGAAGATATCTGTCTTTATTTTGCGGACGGTATTGCATTGTCATAGAGCTGATGAGCTCCTACAAAGAACAGCCATCAAAACATCAAGGTCATTTAAATTAAAGCATCAGCCAACTATAAATTGGCATGTCTGACTGTCATTTGTATTTTAGCTGAATTATCTGTTGTCAGATAGAAACACCATTAGACAAATGTCCATCTCTGTTAGAGTTCACATTTTTTTGCTTTATGTTCTTGCATTTCCCAAGCACCCCTCTGATTTTGCCATGTCCTGTTGTTTGATGAAAGAACCAATTACACACCTTTACTGGGCCTGCTGTTTGGCTTGTACATACACACTCCCTGCTGTTTAGTTTTGAATCTGCCTCATAATTTCACCGAAGGTCCACGTGTTCACCACATGGCTTCCTCATTGCGCTGAGTGAATACATACGCCATGAGTCTGTCCTGCTGTGACGAGGGCAGCTTTAGACAGCCAGCTCTCCTTGTCAGGCCTTTCTCAGCTGGCTCGTGCGCTTCTGATCTGATGTTCGTTGACTGTTACGAGGTTATTCATTGTGTCAGTGCTTCCCTTAGAACTGAATGCACAGCACTGCAATGACACTGTAAAGCCTTTGTGTTTCCTGTGTGTCCCTCGTCAGTGCTGTGCTGAATGAGAGAGCAGACTGGGAGGGCAAAGACTGTCTTATTGAGCTCTTACATTCATTCCCTCAAAGGTTACGTGCACATTATGCTAGTCAGTCAACAATGGTTCATCCTGCCTTCATTACAGATTTGGAACATTTCTCTATACCTGGTAGGTTTGAACCAGTGTGACCTGAACATCTCTGCATCTGTTACGAGTAGGTTTCAGTTTCTCTCATCTGACCAAAAATAGAATTAACCAATACAGTCTCTGGTTTTGTGGTTCGCCAGTCACTTGTCAGCTAGTTTGTAGAGTTTCCTGGAGGCTCTTTTTATATTCATTGTAGCCTGCAATGTACTTTTTTTTAACATGTTTTTTTGAGCTAGCTTGTCCGGTAGCCTTGGTGAGCATGCAAGACAGATGATTTTGCTGTGGGCATTGCTGATTGCTACAGCAAGCGTGAAAATAACAGGAGTAGCTGTATCCTTTGCTCCTTTACAACATTCTCAGAATTGGTGGGTCCAGCCTTGTTTAATAGGTTTTTCTGTTGAAATAAATGTAAGACTAAAGCTCTGATTATACTGTGTGTAGGACAGTCAGCACAATTAAAAATACAGGAACCTAACCCCTCCTTACCTTCAGAAAGTGTTCACCTGGAATTCCTTGATTATTTGTTGTATGAGTGTTTTGCGGTATCTATAAAAATGACAGGTGCTACAAGGCTAGTGATCAAGTAATGAATATGACACAAATAGCACACTTTTTGGATAGAACCTAATAGATTTTTATAATTCTTCAGCTGTGGAGCATCCTATAGACAGTGATAGGCAGTTAAAGCATTGAACTGGTTCAGTTTCATACCGCACAGACCCCTTCACAGTGTAACAGTAACTTGCACGTACGTAGCAGTCGTTTACTTCTGTTGCATCACGCTGATCATTTATTTTTGACTGTTCTTGTGTTCTGTGGCCTATGTTTTGGTCTTGTATCTCCTTTTATATGAATCTTAGGCTGTCTTGCCATGATTACCTGGAAAGTCACCCCAGATAGAAGCTTCTGTAAATAGATAAATACTCTCAATTGGATTTTTATGAGAGAGGGCACTGATGCTTGCTCGCATCAGATTTAACTGTCCACACAGCACAAGTGATCATCTAGTGTTACCACAAACAAAATGTATCGAGGGTTATTTCTGGAGTTGATAACTTACATGCGCTCCCCTGCGGCCTTTGCTCTCTGTCTCTTTTAAGGCCAGTGAATGAGAATGGAATGAAGTATGTCTCATGCTCCTCCATGTCTTACAGTCCCCCGAGCAGGTGAATGGCCCTGCTCTGAACCGGGGGAGCTCAGTTTTTGGGAGTTAGACAGCGGTGTCTTAAGATTGATGCGGTGTCTGCCATTCTGCATAGATTTCCACTGTCCGTCATGCCTCATGTATCCTTGTTCTGAAGGTCAGTTCATCAGAGACTGAATGATGTCGGCATTCTGTCTGAGTGCTGACTTAATGTTGTAGTCAGAATTAATTGCATAGCTACATGTATTTTTAGGTTTGTTGGACAATGCATGTGCAAGCTGGGTGTTAATATTTCATCTCAAAGTGTCACTGTGTTCATGTCTCACCTGATGAAACTGATCCACCCATATCTCATACTGAAGGGCATAAAACCTACAGTATAAGATAGTAGGCCTATAATTTCTGCTTCTATGGCAGTATCTCAAATGAATGCTGATCTAAGACAAAGGAGACTATTCCATCAACTACTATGATGGAATAGTCGTAACATAGGTTGAATGCCCATCTCGTTGAGATCATTGATTGCTTTCCAGGTAGCTAATTCAACATTTCGACATAATAGTTGCCATATATAAATATATATTACATGCACAAGATGGGGGAAGATCAGTTAATATCCACAGCCAAGAATCTTGTTAATACTTAGCAGCTTTACATCAGCTGAGTACTTTTCATTTTTTTTCTTCAAGTCTCTGAGATCCTCTTACAGAAGCAGAGTTTATGGGTTACCACATTTCATCTCGGATGATTGTCAACACGAATGATGTGATTCCCAGACTTTCTCAAAGACAAGTTTAGCTTGCCAGAAAATGGTTGTGAGTATCATTTTAAAATTCTGAGAGCACTCTAGTATAAAGGCTGTAGCAGTGCGACTGGTCTGTGAAGTTACAAATTATGTTCCTTAGACTGGGCTTAAATATGTGCTGAATGTGCCTGCCAGTAAAGATGCACCTTTGATTCTGCCTACGTCATACTTAGGGAGGTATCACTTCTGGCTAATGCTAATACACCTGAATTCTGTTCCATGAGGAGCAGTGTCCAGTATTGCTGCTATGTGTAGTTCTTTATAGTTGTATCTGCAGATTTGTGTTTGTCACAATGAGTGTGTGGGGAATGGTGTTGGAGCAGGATGAATGAGCTCTGAAGTCTTCCTCCTTAGGATCAGCTAATCCAAAATTGACCCTACACATGCTGATATCGATAGCTAACAGGTTGTAACCTCTATGATGCAGTGGCTGTGTCCCAGTCAACAAGTAAGCTATGGAAGGGAGCAAGCAAGTCCATATTTCACGTGACATCACGCAAGTACATTCTTGAGGAGGAAAGGAAGGGTGTTATTTGGGAATGCATTTGAGACACATTTCACTGTCAGCATTCTAGTGCCATGGCTCATGACGAAACAAAAGAGTCTAAAGTGACTCTACAGGAAACCATGGGAACGACATAAGTGTAACTTTTCTTATTGGTCAGCAAGCTTATAATGATTTGTAAAAAAAAAAAAAAAAAAGTTTTCCTTGCTTAATTTTAAGGGTAGAGGGCCATAGCAGTTAGGGTGAATGCTTGTAACAGTATTGACTCGATTCAGATACATTATTCAGGTAATTTGACATCATTGCTATTGCATGGGGCTCTATATCCTTGGCACAGCATTGTCACTGTTACGTGTCGGTGTTTGCAGTCTCCGTTGACCTGTTTCTTGTAGCCTTTGTGTCTGGTGCAGTTAATCCTGAGTAAAAGTCATCAAGAGCTGATCCTTTGTCTTTATGTTGCGCCATACCTCTCAAATAGGTTTTACTTTTACCCCAGACCTGAACACTATCCCTTTTACCCCTTGACTTGCGCCATTCACTGTATAGGGTTACGACCCTTGTCATCGTATCACAGTATGCCCCCTGGAGGGCCATTTGATTATAGTGCTTTCATGTTGTGGGGAGCGGGTGTTAGTCAGAGGCCAGAGTGATTTTCGCAGACCTCTTCAGAGTATCAGGTATGAGGCCTGCAGCTCGCTCACTCTAACTGAATGTATAGCTAATGCCCCTGAGCTTTCAGGGTGTAATACTGCACCCATTCTGTAGTAATTCCAGGGACTTAAGTCCAGAGGCTTTCTGTTTTACTGAGTTGTGTGACATTTATCGGGGCACTTTACAGGATGTAACAATTCTTTTTCATTCAGTCCTGTTCATAGATGCTTTTCAAGAAAAAATACATAAATAGGTGGAATGTTTTAAGTAGAGTGAGCACAATGTGTACTAGTTTTTAGAAAAACTGAAGAACAGTTTTCTTCTACTGTCATCCTCCATGTTTTGCAGTTGCAATAAATGGTACTGTACAGCAAATCCTTTATGGTATGTTGTGCCAGGCCAACATTCTGGTTAAATTATACACCCTATTCTTACAAATTCTACTGACATCCAGTTACAGCTACCCTTTGGGGTTGTTTAGAAATGGATTCATAAGCAGAGAACATTAGACTGTATTACAGTCTATGATGCTATGTATCAGGAGAGACACTGCATAATTGATTATCTCAGATAGGCTACCATGAAAACGCTGCACTATTCAGATGCTTGGTGGTAAAATCGCAGATGATTTATTTAATTTTCTCAAAACTGCATATTTTTCCAAGCAAATATACTGCCTGTTTTGTCCTGTATGCACATTTAGTTTTATTAAGTCATTCTTGTTATTTCATGCCTTTTTCTTGTTATTCTCAAAGAGCATCTCTCTCTAGTCGTTTTATCTGCCAGCATTTCACCGTCTCTCCAGCATCATGAATGGCTTGGAGAATGGCAGGAGAAAGCAAGTGCACCGCAGAGCACAGACACTCGCACATTCGTAGGTTCCAGTGAATGTGATAGGTCAGGCGTGTTCGAGGCTGTGCACGTTATCCCTGCTGGGGGTGACCAAGCGCACAGCGGTTTCAGCTCCTGACAGGTGAGGGAAGCAGGGGTCTGACGCCTGCTTGGCATTTTGAGGCGAATGGTGACCTGACGATGCTAATGGTTGTGTGATCTGACGTGTGTGACGTGCGACGGGGCCTGGCTGGGTCTCATGTTTGTGACTGCGGGCTACAGTTACACTGCCGTGTCTGTCCTGTTGGATGCACTCGTCTGTGTGAAATGCTCAATGGCGACGATACCAAACAAGAGCCCTTTTGTGAAAAATAAGCATGCGTTTTTACGATTCCTGGCTGGCATGAGGGTTCATTGATGCATTGAGAATAACTGCATTGGGGGCTGTGGCCTTCCCCTTGTTTTGGACAACAAAATCGTAGCCTCTGCTGTCTCCGTGTGAATTTATTTCCATTTGTCTACAAATATATAAATAGGGTCTTGGAAAAGATATCAGGTATAAACATAGGAACTACTTGTATGAATCCTTTTCTTTTTTTTTGTAATGAATTTTACATTATGTAAAACAATGGCAGCGAGTGTTTTCGTGACTGTCAGACATGTCTGATTCTCCTTACGCTGAGCTCACTCTGAATACAGAGTTCTCATACAGCTTCTCGATTTTTCTGTTCTGCTTAGTCAGCAAACATCTGAGCTTTAGGCCTACTCTTTTCCATAATATACTTTGTGATTCTGGAAATTGTACAGGTACTCATTTAATAGCATTGTGGGGCATCGATATGGAGAAATGGTTGGGGGACTGTTGGGTAGCCTTTTGGCTTGTTGCCAAATGGTTGCCTGTTTGGATCCCTGGTGGTGCAGTGTTCCTGTGCACTTGAGAGAGGTACGTCGCCGTAATGCTGCATTAGCTAAAGATTCAGCTTTAGTAATGTATAACATGTCAGCAGTGTAAGTTGCCCAGGGTAAATGCGTCTGTGAAGCAAATGACTAATATGCCTACCTTCTGCATCTTTGTCTCGATAGTGAGGACCCATTAAGCAGTGAAAGCTGTCAATTCCAAAAACATCAGGTGAATCTGTGCAGCGTTTCTAGCGGTTGACCTTGGAGAGTTCTAGTGTGAGATCTGTGCAGAAGTCTTGTGAGATCAAACCACTTACAGCAGCTTATCAATAACAGAAAGCCTTTCTCCCCGGTCTGTGTGTGCAGCCTGCGTGGGCTCAGGGTGGAGGGGGGAGAGGCTGTAATTGATGGGGTGTTTTTAAGAGCACAGCTGGCAGGGGGTGCAGGGCAGTGCAGGGTTGAGTGGCTGCCATGAGCTGGTGCCACTGAGGCTGGCACCTCACCCCCGCAACACACCACCCTCTATCATAGGTCAAGAGTTTCTGACAGCCCTGGCTCCACTCAGTGGGGTTAATGTTTGAATGTGGCCCACTGAGACTCTCCCAGCTCAAACAATCAGATACACCCTTAATGGCCTTGCTACGCTGTGAATACATTGGGGATTTTTGTGGACTTTGCCAGTTCAGATAAGACGGTAATATTTTTGTGACTATGCTATTGTTTCCAACAGCTACCATTTTTTTCTTGTTTTATACTGTTTCACAACAATAAAAGCTGTTAATATACAGGACAATCCTGCTCTCTCATCTGATGATAGTAATGTTTAGCTTATTCATGTATAATGTGTTTAATTCAAGCTAAAAAAAAAGATGTAGGAAAAAAATGTTGGGGTGTAAATGGTTAAAGGAATACACAGCTATCTTGTTGCTTCATGCTTCGTTATGATTTATTTGCCTACTAGGCTCAGATATCCAGAGTGATTTGCAGCCTACACATTACACATCATGCATCCATATAGCTGGCTATTTACTGAAGCAGTTCAGGTTAGGTTCCTTGCTGAAGGGTACAACACAAATGCCCCACCTGGGAATCAGAGTATGCCCCTCTGTTTACAAATCCTGTTCTCTTACAGCTCCAACACCACCTGTTTTATCCCATATCAACATACACAACTGATAGCATTTGAGGAACATTAAACTGTGGTTGTTGTCTGCTATGTGGTATGTTTTTTTCTTTGTTTTTTCGTTAGGTGTCTGGAGTGTGAGTGGTTAATAAATGTCAGATGAATGGGACTGCTCATGCTCTCTGCATCTGTTGTGTTAAATTGTCCTAGCGGCCTCATGGCCTATCATTTAGTCTCCGTTTCCCGGCGTGATCATGTCAAACGTGCCTGAGAGAGACAGCCTGAGGAGCGCCTGTTCAGGGTTCATTATCTCATTAAGCCCCAGACATGTTTACATTCAGACGATTCTGCTTCCCGTAGCCAGCGTTGCCGGATAGATTGAGCTCATTGGTTAAAAGGGCTGGCGCTGGCAAAGGAGCAGCCCGCTGACCTGGGTTTTACCGCGTGATGAAGGTATGGGAGAGCGCTGCGTCTCATTGTGATGTGAGACGCGTGAGTGTGTCGCTCGGCTGTGGCAGACGTGTGCTCTCCGTGTGGACGGACCCGGCAGCGGATTGGAGCAGAGGCAGCAGACGCCGGGTCACGGATGCAGCGCGGCAGAGGAGACTGGGGACACATTGGTGTACAACACTGCAGCCCTCGAAACGCGGGAGTCTGCCGGCCACAGCTCGACACTGAGGCGTACTCTAATGCAATCAGCGGCGAAACTGAGATGAGCTGTTCTCCTAATGTAATTGCATAAAGCACAGGAAATGCCAGTTGCTGATATTTTAATAGGTTTTGGGAAAGATTCAGTATTCCCCTACAGATCATATATGTATAGGATACATAATCTCTCTGTACAGACTTGCTCAAGACAAAGGCTTAATCGTAAGTCTCTTATTTTTCCTGCTTTTTTAAAAAAATAGCAAAACATTGCAATTCAGTGTGAAGTGTGTTAAAATTTTAGGGTTTAAAAGTTAGGTCGATCTCACTTATTCATAGTCAGTGTTGACCTTGTTTCTGTTTTCTTCCACCAAATACAATCACAAGCACAGCAAAAAATTGCATTTTGAGAAACCTCCTTGAAAGCCACACACTAACTTAAGTGCCGATTTGAGTGGATAATTAAACCGCCCGTCCTCAGCTGATTTGTGTCTAAATAAATGATTTTGTGTGGGCCTGGGAACGGGGGAGATTCGGATGGGCAGCAGGGACCTGTGGCTTGGCTGCAGTGCAGAGCCGTGGCCGTCCCGGGGTGTGTTTGGAAGGAGTCCCCCACACCAGTGGAGCGACCGCTGCATAAACAGCGGAGTTTCTCACCCCATGCTGCCGAACAGACTCGCACCAGATTTCCTCACCGCGGGAACCGCCGCTCCGCCGCGCGGGGCGTGCCCCGAGCCTGCCGTCCCGCCCGCAGCGGTGATGGATGCCTCTCTGTCTAACCACATCACCCGCCTCCGCCTAACGGCGGGAATCTGTCACCGCACCTCCGGGCCTCCGCTCCGCGAGAACAGCTGCCTTTAATTGATCAGATGAAAAGCTTTCACCTCCTAAAAGGACGTTGTTAAATTGCGGGTGCGCTGGCCTCATAAATAACACAAAACGCAGAGCGGTGTTACGTCCCCGAGGAGTGCAGAGATCCACTGTGCGCGGGTCTCTACGCCTGGGGCTGTTTGAGAGATGTTAAAGTCCCCAATAATGTGTGCCATACATTATTTTGGAGAGCTGGAACTGTCCTGGGCTAGCTCATCTGTATAAATTATTCTTATTTTTTTGCCTTGGTTGTTAGCAAGATTATTCTGAGAAACTAAAATTTTGGTATTGGATCAGTGGTTGCTGCAGTGCAAAATACCGTATAAACACATTACATTTACATTACTGTCTTATTCAGAACGACTTACACAGGTTACAATTCTTACATGTTATCCATCTCTACAGCTGGATATTTACTGAGGTAACTGTGGCTTAGGTACCTTGCCCAAGGGTATAACAGCAATGCTCCAGCAGGGAATCAAACCATCAACCTTCTGGTTACTAGCCCTGGTCCTCACCACTACACCAAACTGCTGCCGTTTGGTGCTGCAGTTTAACAACACACAATTAAGCCCTATCCTCATTGTCATCTTTTTGTGTTTAGAGTGTGTAAAAACTTCCCTCCCACTTATGGAGAAACTATAGTGTTTATTTTACATTCACATACAAGTGCATTTTAAAACACAGGGTAAGGTTGTGGGAATAGTACTGGTAATAATTATGGATAAGCTGGAAAAGGTGATGTTACGCTTTTTTGGCATATATTGTTTCTGCAGACATATTCCTATCAGGAAAAACTGCTGTGACAGACGTAATAGCTGATACCAGGAGCTGTCCGTTCAGAACCACGGTTCCTTTAGATGATCTTAATGCCGCAAGAGAGGGAAACGAAGGGGAGTTTCATTCACTGGCAATCCCCGCACACACACACACACACACACACACGCACACGCACACACGCGCACAGCCTGCAACAGGCACTGAGGCAGTCAGGTGCATCTTTGGTGCGTCCTTGAATATTAATAAACTGGGACTTCAGGTGTGACTGTCACCTTTTGTTAATTTCAACATCCTGCGGCTGAACACGCTGCTGCTAACTCTGTCGCCTGCGGGAGCTCTCCTGGGAAATGACACGGCAGAGGAGAGAGAGAGAGCTCTCTCCATGCTGTTATTATTGCTACTATTAATATGATTTATTTTTCCTGTTTTTTTTTCGTTCCCTTTGCTCAAAGTCCCAGTGTGCCTGGACCTCACATAGCGTTTACAGTGGAGACTGCAGCTGTGATCCAGTTTCAAGGCACAGCTTGTGGAAGGCATGTCATTATTGCCTGCAGATCAGCACAGTGTCATCTGAGCTGTCCTGGAGCTCTCACGGGATGGTTAGCCACAACGTTGTGCTGGCCTAAAGATCTCACTCAGTCATTAGCCGCAGTGGTGTCCTGTCCTACAGATCTCCCGAATTGTTAGCTGCAACATTGTGCTGTCCTAGAGATCTCAGGAGATCTTTGGTCACAATGTTTTACTGTCCTAGAGATCTCACAGGATCTTTGGCTGCAATGTTTCACTGTCCTAGAAATCTCAGGGGGATCTCTAACAGTAATGTTTTGCTGTCCTAGAGATCTCCTGGGATCTTGAACTGCAACGTTGTTCATTTTCAGTGCTGTTTATCATGGAGTGAAAATAGGTTAGAGACAAATGTGACGTTCAGAGCCGTTTAAACTCCATTATTACATCATTCAGTGGGACGTAAAGATACAGGAATTTTCCTGAAAAGGTTTTGGCTCAGACCGGTGTTGGTAGGGATGCTTGCTTTAGTAATAATTGCAAATGTCAGTCCATGTGTCAGCCTGATGCCAAATCATAATGCCAGATACTATATAGAGCATCTACAGTTTTTTAAAATTGGAACTCTATTTTTTTTTTTTTTTTTGTACATTTTTAGGGTTAGGGTTAGGGTTACCCTAATGCCAAATCGTCATAAATCGTTATTAGCTGTATTTCTACCAATGTACAGATACCCTCACCTTGATTGATTGATTAAAAGAATTAAATGATGCTCAGTGTTTAACTCATATAACAAGGGTTTGCGGGCTATAAATGAAGTGGCACCCTTTTCCATCTAAACATGCCCACATCCATCAGTTCTGCAGTTCTGATTTTGGGGCTTGGTTCTGCAGGTTTGAAGAAGTGTAAACATGAGGCTGTTTGCATACTCTTCTAACAGTGTTTTTTTAGGAATTTCATGGGCAATTGCACTCTTTTCACACATTCAGTCTGCAGAAATTACACTGATCATTTGCATACGAAATTGGGTGGAAAACAATTCCAAATGAACGCAATTAAACATACTGAAAGCAGACAATGGGCCGAGCCGTTTAACGAATCCGAATGCCCTCCCCTCTTTATTTCCTCCTACCAGAAGTGACACCTTCAGTGCTTTTCAAGTCTTTGTGTTTGTTCAGCCTTTGTCAAACAGCCACAATGGGCTTTCTTTTGATACCAACAAAGGATTTGTTCATCTGCTCAGATAGTCTGTGTATTTCCTTGCACGTTCAGTTGAAATATTTCTGAGCTGGATTTACGTTCCCTTATTGATTTTGCTTGGCAGACGCCCTTATCCACAGTCTCACATAGCTCACATTTTACGTGTTATTCCTTTATACAGCTCAGTATTGACAGCTCATTCAGGTCAGATACCTTGCTTAAGGGTACGCCAGCAGTGTCCTGCTCAGAAACTGTAGCTAAACACACAAGGGGTGAGGGAGGAGGTATAAATAGCATAAGCTCAGTTTGTGGTTTTCACGGTTTATCTCTTTTTAGTGGATCTGCGGGAAATGCACAAGTAGTCACTGTAAAACCACTACGTGGGTTTAATGCAGTTTCACAAAAAGGAAAAAATGAACACTGCACCTGTAAGAAAAACATAAAAACTATAAGGTGCAACAAAATTCAGTTGTATTTTTCATTTTGAAGTAATTGTATTCATCTGCAGTTCTTCATCTCAGCTGTATGATGGGGTTGTGTAACGTCTCCTTTGTGGATCGCAGGTGGACATGAAAGCAATGACCAAGACTCTTGCACCTGCCATTTTGGCTCTGCAATTTCCAGTTCCCTGCAGAATAGCATGAGAGGAGGAAGAGTGGACGAGGGTAGCTTTCAGAAAAGTTTTCTTAATTGCCATGTTTGTTTTACGCAGGTCAGCAGCAAGCAAATATTTCAGATAGCATTTGATTAGTATTTTCACTTGATTGCTACGTGCAGAATTTAACATAATTCAACAGTGACCTTGCAGGAATGAAAAATGTCACTGTATACAAATACATTGTAATGAGATATTGATTGCTTCATGTAAGGCAAGTCAGCGTAGACTGTAGACAGAATGCTTCCATTACAATCCAAGGAAGATGCAGCGGGGAAATTATCCCACCCCTCCCCTGAAATAATAAGAGGTAGCAGCCAGACTTACGCAAGCCTGTTAAAATAGCAGCATATGGATCATTTTGTAAAAGTCATGGCAGCACTGATCTGCGGCTAATGAGGTGAAGGTGAGAATCTGTTACTGTGTTGCTGCACATTCTGGATTAAAATTATTTTAAATATTAGGCTTTGTTTTCTCTCTTTATTTTTGCATAACAAAAGTGTAGATTACTGCTGTATGGTAATGCATCATCCAAGAAAGGAAGACAATCCCTGCTAAAGCTGATAAGCTAAGAATGTCATTCTGGGTCAGGTGTGTGTGTGTGTGTGTGTGTGTGTGTGTGTGTGTGTGTTGTATGGTTAATTCCTTGTCAGTAACCTTGTTGTGTTAGCATCATGTCTTAACCGTGGGCTACATAGTATACTCTTCCATGCCATCCAGCCAGTCAGGATGCATTATTTTGGTTGTCAAAAAATTACTATTGAAAATACGATTGCAATATTGATATTTCAAAAACACTTATTGCTATTGAATGTAATTTCAAAACCAATTCAGACTGATTGACTAACGTTAATGTTGTTAATAAGAAGTGAAAATAAACAAAGTTCTTTGATTTTAACTACATTATAACCCTCTTAATACTGAGAGTACATGCAGTACGTACAATATAGTATAACCCTCAGTGATGTTCTCACATAATGTGCTTGAACACAATGTCATAAGCCGTTAATACATCATAATATTTTAAGTGCATTTCAACTGAAAATGAGGTTAACCTTTCCAACAAGCCAGACGATATAATAAACAAGCTGTGTAACAGTACTGTATGTTAACCGTAAAGTTAGATAATAAGAAAAAATATTTAAATATGAACATTATCATTGCATATCACAGTGTTTTATCAGGATGCTATGATGATAGGAAATTTTGGGTGTCGCCCAACCCCTCTGAGTGTACGAGAAACCGGTTGCAGGGCAGTGTGGCGCAGGGGCAGCAGTGTGTTATGAGAGTGTATGGTAAGAAGCAGGGCTCGTCACCGCAAGGTTGTTGTTTCAGTTCCCCACTGGGGCACCCCTGGGCAAGGTACTTAACCACACTTTTGCCACTTAACCCACAATTGCCTCAGGAAATATCCAGCTGTATAAATGAATAAAACTGTAATAAAAGTATGTTTTTCTGGATAAGTGTGTGCTTAATGACAGTTATATAATGTAAGGCACTGATACAGATGCCATGTGGATATGTCAGAACTTTGACCACCTTCTCCACATTTGTATTTATGCTGACGTGGGGACAGTGGCCGGGCCATGGCATCACAGTGTATGCGTGGGACAGAAAGCTGAGCCAGCCCGTGAAGAACTGCCTCTTCAGGTGTTGCACGGGGAGTCGGGCGGCAGTCCTCCTTCAGACGGGCTGGTGGTGGCATGAGCCGCGCCCTGTGTTCTTTCAGATGGGGGCGTGAGGTCCGCGCACCGTGCCGTGGTCTGACGGGACACCTGCTCGCGCCCCTGGCCCATCTGCTCCTGTCTGCTGTCATCTGCACAGGTGATGCTGAAACTGCACAACCTGCACACAGCAGGGCTCCGGGGTTCAGTGCTGACTCAAAACGATGACAAGAGCATCTCTGAACCATGGCTGTTGTGTCGTTAGCAGTATTTTGCTGACTGCTTGTTGTTGTTACTGTACCTGTGTACAGTACCTTTCTCCTCTTTTTGCCTTTGCATCGATGCCTGTGTGCTTTGAATTCAGTCCTGAATTTCCAAAAGGTTTTCTTTGATGCCTATAAGAAATAAAACCTGCGCTGTCAGGCTTTGAAGCAGATAATATTTTCTTTTCGGTGCTGTAGTACTAATGCTCCTTCTTTGTGTCTCTCATCAGAGAAACCCTTTCCTGGATTTCAGCCAGAGAAAATAAATCAGTCAGTGTTTCTCCTCCTTTTATTTTATTTGAATGGAGGAAGCCCTCATTCTCACTCTCTCTCTCTGAATGCTTACTCTAGCACTGACAGTGCAAAGGGAGGGAGGTGTGTGTATGGGGTGGTGTGTGGGTTGGGGGGGGTCTGCTTTTTAAACATCTGCACAGCTTGGTGACTCTCAGTTTCTCTCTGGGCTTGCTCACCACACTCACACACACACTCGCACACACACACACACACTCACGCGCACACACACACGCACCCTGGCACACAGAAACCGCGCCGCGGCGTCTCTCCCTCACCGCGCTCACAGACTCACACACATGCTCATCCCCAGGAGTGCACGGACGCGCACGCTAACACAGGAAGACGGGCCGCGTCCCTGCCTCTCTCCCTCTCCCTCTCTCTCTCCCCCTGCGCTCACTCCGTCCGCCCGGGCTTCCGCAGTCCGCGCCAGGCCGGGAACTCCGCCGCGGGAATCGGCACAGGACAGAGGTGGGTCCGCCGCGCAGTGCCGTCGTGCTGGGGGGGGGGGAATCTCTGCGCTCGTCTGACGGCTCGTGTTCAGTGCTGATAGAGGTTGCAATGCAGCAGTGCAGCTCTTCAGCAAGGTTGTCTCTCTCTCTCCCTCTCTCTCTCTCTCTCTCCCTCTCTCTCTTCATCTCGGGCTCCGTCTCTCGATAGGTATTATTTCCTGCTGCAGTGGGAGACGGCGGTGCTGCGGTATTGTGCGGGGGATGGCTGTGCCTGCCGCCCGCCACTCGTCATGTTTAATGCATGTCCTCTCCTGCCTGATTTATCGCTGCATCCCGCCATCCGGTGCGGCAGGGGGTGAACCGCGGCGGCGGGAGAATCCGGGGCGGACAGACGGGAATCGAATGGTGTCAAGCGCACCTTAATAATCCCTCTGTCATCTGCAGAGGAAGCCTGCCGCTTCAGATGCCGTATCGCCCGTCAGTTGCGGCTACCGCAGGCTTCACACCGCAGATTCACTCATTTTTATTCATCATTACCCTGAACCTCGCCAGACTTTAAACACATATTTGTATTGTGATTGAAATATGAAGAGCACCTGTTATCGCACAGTGCTTTGTATCACTGTCAGATTTTGGGAGTTTCGGTTGTTGGTTTTGGTCACTGTGCTTTTCGGATCTTTCTGGGATTTGGCGTTTTGGAATGGGCTGTTCTGGCTGGGTTTGGGCTCGCTTCCAAATCTGGGTCGTTTTTCGCAGGGTGCAGTTTTTGGTGCAGTAAGTTGAATGCAGCAGTAGCGACTGGAACCCTAGGCAGGGGTCACGGTGGAAGTTTCTGAGTCGATGGAATTTTATCCAATCTTGTGGCATTGCTCACAAACTGCTTATAGCTGATAGAAATATCAAAATATCAAAATGTCTTCCCATTCCTGTTTTTTAGGTAATTTTTAGCCAATTACTGTGCACGACCCATCTGGCGAGGTAGCTACCTGCAACAGGGGTCACATCTATCACATGCGTTGCCACAGGTGAAACTTGCTGTTTGGAATTACTTTCATGTGGTTCAGCCCTCCGCGTTCTTTCTTTAACGATGTGCCGCTCCGCTCGCCCGTGCCGCTCCGCTCGCCTGTGTCGCCCCGCTCACCCGTGCCGCTCCGCTCACCCGTGCCGCTCCGCTCGTCTGTGTTGCTCCGCTCATTAGCAGTTTAGCAAACGGTCGGGGGACGGCAGATGGGCAGGGGTGCGTGCATCATCGCGCCCGGCGCCTACAGGTGTGAACAGGTGCTGCCTCACAGGTCTGCCGAGGTACCCCGCCTCCCCCGCCCCCCCGCCCGGCCTGTCAGCCATGTTCTCAGCCTGAACGCCGCGGCTCCCTGTCGCTAACTCCTGAGTCACAGATTCAGCGAGTTTCGGTGGCGATTGCATGTGTATTGGCCCGTACCGCCCCACACGGCCCCGCTCCACGCTGTACCTCCATTGCCCTGGCCGGTGATGATGTCAGAGGGGAAGGGGGGGCTCTCTGCCTCCTGCCAGCATCGCTGGCTTGGCGGATGGTACATTAAGGGCTCTCTGCACCCGGGGCCTGCTTGTCTGCTGAACGATCGTTTCATATTAGATGATGTCAGAGCTCTCTCCGAGTTTAAAAGGAACCCACCATATCCAATACTCCAGGCTAGACAATATATTACACTATGTAGTGCATTTTATCCCCATAAAATATTAAAAGGTCCACGAGTATTGGCATTTTATTTAACAGCCCTTACTAAATGTGATCTTTTTTTTTCTTTACAGTGTCAGCAACCTTTGTTACTCTTAGTTGCTCTGCTTTTACATAGTGGAGTGTGAGATGATCTTTTTTTAATGGGGTGCGATTGAGCCGGTGGGGTGTTGGCGGCCGCTGGCGGCCGGTGAGCGCGGCCTGCGAGCCCCTGCTGCTGAGTGATTCTGCCATTTGCAGACGTCCCTCGCTCTCCTGCAGCCGGGAAGCAGACGGCTCTGGCTGGCTATTCATTGTCTGCTGATGCATTAGCTTATTAAAAGGTACAGAGTGCCCTCTCCAGAATGCATTAAAGAACGAGCGCGCCTCGCGCTGAGATCTACACACAGATATTATTGATGTGGCTTTAATTCCGCCGGCACATTAATGTCTGGGGAGGAGGAACCATTTAGAAGGTACTTAGTGCTATTTATTCTGCAGGTGTCTCCTCAAGATTGGTCACTGCATAACAGTAGATCACCATTGCTGATTCCATCTCAGTAAAGAACTGCATATTCACTACACTAAATCTTATAATGCATTTAATGTTGAGGAGTATGTAAAATGTATCAAATAATAAGTTTTCCTGGGGATGATATGTTTTTCCAATCAGAAAGCGCTTGAAATGTATTATTACCAAAATATTGTCATAAAAGTTATGATTGAATAATTTTGTATTTCACAGGGCCCTTGTATTTTAGAAGAGCAGAGTTGAGCATGGGACAGCAAACATGACAGATCAGTGACAGTCAGTACATGGATGGCTAGGCTCTCTGATCTACACAGTATGAATGTGTTTGGTAATGAATGCTCAGTGTATCACAGCACTTAAACCCTGTGTGCTTCCTCTTGTGGCTATTTTAAACATGGGTTTGCGTGTATGGCAGTAAAGGGCCAAGATGTGAGTGTAGAGGGTGCTAGTGCTGTTGTTTTTAGGTTTCTGGTTAGCTTTCCTGGAAATTGTGATGTTCAGTCTCATTGTGTTCAGTTCCTTCTACCTCCCTCTAAAACAAAATGAGAGTCTTTTTCCTGAATATTTCAAGATAGGGGAGGCAGGGAAGGGGGCCCATAGCCCCTGCCATGAAATCCCCCCCACCGAAGTCTACAGACTGTTTGTTTGATACCAGTAGGCCTGTATTTTACAACCTGACAATATTTACCGACATAGGTATGTGCTTACTGTGTTTTCCGGGTCCCTGTAAGAGTTATCCTGAGTTTCACCATGGCTTCTAGATGTTCTGGATCTCACCTTTTTAACAATGGAGGTCTAGATGTTTTGTCTGATGATCACGTCATGTCAAGATAAAGACTATTAGTGCTTTCAGATATCACCTAGATAACTGCTGTGGGGTGATTGACTGGGGTTTATGCCTTTTTTCTGCTATCTAAAGGCAATCTGACTCTCTGCACATCAGCTGGAGACTTAGATTCTCTCCTTTCCAGTGTTGTATGCCATTGGTTTTGTGTTTATGAAAATGAGAAATGAGTGATAGAATGAAATAGAGTAAAAATAGAGTAGAGAATAGTAGAGAATAGAAATGATTGATAGATGTTCCTTGACCAAAGCACAGCAATGCAAGCTTCTGCTTATAAGCCCAGGGTCCCCTGACCACTGCACCGCTCTGCCAGCGAATGCGCCAGTAAAGCCTTCTGCTCTGAGAGCCTGACATCAGCAATGACATGTCACATCTTTGCTGAGGCAGAGAAAACTGCGAGCGCTTCTGTTTCTCTGTCCACCCGGAGTGTTGGTCCCCAGCCGCTGACAGCTGACAGAGAGCTGCGGCACCGGGCAGCGGTAGCGCTGGCCAGGCCGGGGGTGTGCAGCTCCGTGGCTGAGCTCTGAGGATCTGGTCCCGGTGAGCAGCGCTGGGGTTCGTGGAGAAGTGCCCCTGGCCTCGCGTGGGAGGGCAGGAATGCAGCAGCGTTTCCTCTCCCGGGGTTTACTGCTGTCGGAGCCGCAGGCTGCAGGCCCAGGTGCAGTGTGGGCCTGCCTCACAGTACAGGGTGTTTCAAACCCATCTTTCCTTTCCAATACCCCCCAGCTCGTAGCCCCCCTAACCCGAATCTCCCCCCCCCCAGTTCGTAGCCCATACCGGGTGAGGCTGTTTTAGGTCGAGCTGCGAGACCCGCAGCACTCCGATAAATGTAAAAACGGTCTCAGGAGTGTGAGGACGAGGCCGCGAGCGAGCTGGAGGCAGCAGGAAGCCCGCAGTGCGCTGATGTACACCCATCTCAGAGCCGGTCCTGGAGGAGAGAGAGTGTCTGACACGCAGTAGAGCACACGGAGAGAGCGTCTGACACGCAGCAAAGCACACGGAGAGAGCGCCTGACACGCAGCAAAGCACACGGAGAGAGTGTCTGACACGCAGCACAGCACACGGAGAGAGCGCGGGCCGGATGAATCTGCCTCCTGGCCATCCTCTCGCTGCTAAAAGGAGCTACGATGTGCAGAACTTCACTCCGCAGCTCCGGAAAAATGATTCCTCGACCTGGCATGTTCTCGTGGCGTCCTTGGCTGAATGTATAAACATGACATGCACAGTAGCTGTGATTTTATCATAGTTCACATGTGAGTGCCCTTGTTAAATTGCTGTTTCTTGTCCATAAATTAGGTGCTTGACTCATCAGCAGATGGCCTGTGCTGTATCCTGTGTTACAGTGCTGCTCAGACATTACCATGACAAACGCAAGGATTATTCTGAAGTCTTATGTTTAAAGGGCTGTATTGAGAGCATGCTATGCAGTTGGTTGCAAACCCTCAAATGCTGGAGGCCTTTACTGATATGTGTGCAATCAGTATCGGTGTATTACTGATGAGCACTGCAATCTGGGCTGCTGTATCATTCAAACAGTTTTGCAATTATATCATTGTTATTTCCATGCTTGATTTATACCAACCAGTTCTGACATTTGTACAGGACAAGAGCCATAGTAGAATAGTGCTAATGACTTGTGTTTTTGGAGATCCTCAATCCTCCTGGGTCTAGGGAGAAGACAGGGACTAACAGGAGATTCATTTTTTCCTAGAATGTTGAATTGAGCAGCTCTAACTCATTAACCAAGAACTGAGGTGAAACCTAAACCACACAGTCTTTATCCTACTTTCTTACTCTCCATGTTAAAAAGGAACATTTAGCTATAGCACAGACTAATAAAATTTAGCCCTCAGGATAAGTCAGATTTAGTTCTCAGGAGGCCAAACTTGGTTTGGGCTGACCTGCTGTAGGATGCATTTCTGTAGGGTGTGTGTTCTTGCATGTTTTCCTGAGTGATGTTTCAGTAAGGCTTGTTTCTGGTGTCTGTGTTTGAGAGCAGTTTCATTATCTGTATTACACTACTTCATACTTTAGCATAATAACCAGACCCCTAACCAGACCAGAACCTACTCATTTGTTGAATCGTTAGTCCTGTTTAATTTCATACTCTGTTACATGCCATAGTTCTACAAACATATGTACATCTATGTAACAATGAGTTACAGATTTCAGTTCTTGTTTCTTTTTAATTCTATGGTTTGTATGGACACCAAACTGGATTCTTCAGATGTGAATTAGAGGTATCAGTGTAAACAGATAGTGTTGCAACACAGTTTATGGGTAAAATATTGCAATCCACATGCCTGTCTACAAACTTGCAAACACAGCTGAATCACTGAAAAGCAGAATGCTCACTTCCCAGTGCAAGAGTCTGGGCTTGGTGGTTCCTTAAAACACAGGAACATGCAGCAGAAAAAGATTCTAGTCAAATTCAGTGTAGGGTTTGGTTCAGGTAATTCTAACATCAAATCAGACAGTTTTGAAAACACTCCTCATAGCAGCGTGCACAGAAAGTAGATGGTCAGTTATACATGTAGCTGTAATGATGTGTACATAGCTAGCTAACTTTGAAGACAGATGTTTTTCCTCTGTGTGTCTAAAAAGGGAAGTGCTGGGTGGAATGTTGTCTCTTGTTCCCAAATTAGAATGCTGGGTAAATCAACTTGACCTTGATAAATTTCTCGTTTTTGAAAGTTTTGACTGGAAATGCACCGACAGGCTTCATGAAATTCAGTTGTCCTTTTAGTCAAGGGCATTCAACAGACCAAAGTAACAGAGGTGATAAGACCATAACGTTGCCATGGGTCTGACATTAGAAGATTGCTGATAAAGAGAGTGGTTGTAGAATTTAGAACATAGAGGTAAATGCCCTTATGAAAGTGACATTTTTGATTGGAGTACCGGCATGGCAGGGGTGTGTGTGGGGGGGCTGAGGACATTGATGACCCCGCACTGCATGCCCCCACCGCATGTCAGCAGCAGTGCCACCTGTATCACAGTGCTTCGGCTTCCTCTTGGGTTACTGCCATTAAATATTTAGTGACGTGAAACGGGATCGCACGAGTTTTGACAAAGTCACACCGATTCGTTCATTTAGAGAGACACGGGAGAGAGTAAAGGATAGCATCTCTAATCACCGGCTAACAAATTGGTTCTGGGGAGGGAGCTGTGGTTTACCTCCACCCAGCCAACACAGGATTACCTGTCATGCCTGGCTGCACAGTAGTTCAATGGACTAGTCTTGTAGTTATGTTTACCTGCTTACATTGATCCAGGATGCATAATTAGGGTATTTTATGCTTTTTTATCTGGGTTATTTCCACAGTCTATTATTGGTTTAAAGTTCATTCACACAAACAAGGGCAGCTGTAAGGTAGCATTTCCAGTTGGATTTATGTGTCCACTGTACTCTTCCATCACACAACATGGTCGCAACTGGACACTACCCAAGGTGGGAGGCGGCATCTGGAGGGAGGCTTGCCATTGGCCAGCCCTGAACTTTAACCACGTGTGACTTATATGCGGGGTCTTGTGGAGTTTGTGCACAGGTATTGTTGACTAGGTTGATCTGTACAATAATCTGCACATGCACACAAAAATCTTTTAAGAATCTGCCTGATAGTAATTAATACATACCTTAAGTATACTCTTAAAACAGGGTAGTAGTTTTTAAAAGACCTTTTTTTAAGAGTACATCAAACCAGGTCCTCTCAAACTAGTCCATACGCAGAATGTCAGTGAAGGTAGCATCAACTTTGACAGTTTGTTTCAAAGACGAGTGTTCAGAAGGCCCAAACATTTCCCTTACTGTATTTCCCCTTCCTCCACCTGCCTAGCCAGGAGCACATAATTAACTTGCCTGCAATCTTTTTTTTATTGCTTTTTTGTCTTTTAGTGCTTATATCCACTGTGGTGCTGAATGTTTTTTGCTTATGAATAGTGTCGTATTTATATATATAAAACATTTATTAAGGCTGTTTAAGTCACCTCCGTTCAAAGGGGACTTGAATATAGCAGCCAGAGTAATAGCCAGATATGCAATCAGTGCCCTTATAATCCCTGTCAGAAACACTGATGACTGTTGCACATCATGGTGTAATTCATTGTAATCTACTATGAATGCATTAAATATGTATATAACATCCTAGAGTAGCTAAGCACACTGGTTAGATTAGTATTTCATTCATTCTGTAGTAAACACATTTCTTTGAATTGAGTAATGTCTTTTTGTAGTTTAATTTTTTACTATGGCAATGTTTTATCTGGCAATGTAGTTACTGGCAATGCAATTCAGAGGTTAGCTATGAAAAGCTGCACTGGGTTAATGTAGAGAGAAAGTGTAGAAATTATGGGTCAATTAGAATGAGCACATTTGTAACAAAATGACGAGTTGTGCGTTGTTCAGTGTAGTCCTCACCACCATGTTCCTAATTGGCAGATCATTCTTACGTGGAGAGCAATGGTGACATTAATTATGGGCTGAACTAATGAGGATGTCCACTCCACTCCCATATTTGGAATAAACCTGTGTGTTCATGAGCATCGTGTGGATTTCCTAGCAACCATTCAAAACACGCTGTCTTAAGTTGCTCCTATGACTTTCCTGACAGTAACTCGTAGGGCTGTTATGAGCACACTCAGTGCAACTTGTAGATACGTCTTTTCTCTACAGTTTAAGTTCATCCTTAAGAATACTTGTGGAATATTTGAGTACAATGTCTGGTCATCAGATCCGGCCTGAAACCTGTAAAAACAAATCTCTGTATGCCCAAAAACTACGTATTAAATTTAAAATGGATTCAAGTGGTTGACATTGTTGTACTAACTACGTTTACAGTATGTTCTGTAGGTTTGTGGGTTTAAAGTGACAGGCATCTGGTGGTGCAGAAACCCTCCACAGGAGAAAGTGTTGCCT
Source organism: Megalops atlanticus (assembly GCA_019176425.1). Taxonomy (NCBI): domain Eukaryota; kingdom Metazoa; phylum Chordata; class Actinopteri; order Elopiformes; family Megalopidae; genus Megalops; species Megalops atlanticus. The sequence continues at coordinate 38,346,474 of CM032882.1, forward strand.
GCTGGCCTTCTGTGCGTTTTCTCCTGCAGTTGCAGATGTATTTTCTGTTTATTGCCTTGTTGTTATGAGCTGCTTTTGCTGCATGAGCAATAACTGATTGAATCTTCCCCCAGGTTGGTAAAATACCATCCTGACTGATGCTGCTGTTTAGTCAGGGGGAAAAAAATCAGAGGAATGGTCTAGAATTCGTAATGAAAACTGTCGTCAGTGCAGCAAGCGTTCCCGGCTCTGTGAGCTGCTTCAAAGAGCCCCCAGGAGAAGCAGCCTGCAATCGCTGCCCAACACGCAACCAACACGCAACCAACATGCAACCAACACGCTGTGTACAGAATGAGAGGAGGGACGCGAAAGAGGGGGAAATGGAGGCCCTCAGCCCAGAGAGAGAGATGGAGGCAAAGCGCTGATGATGTGCAAACTGCTCCCAGTACTGATGAGAGAGAGGAAGGGCTCAGAGGAGCCGTCCCCCTTTCACCCTCGACACCCGTACACCCACCATCTCTCTCAAATGCAAACACACACTGTTACACATGCATATATTCTCATACACACATGCACAGCATACTCTCAAACATGAGCACATTTTTCTGCATTCACTCATACTTACTCCCACACACACAAACATATGTACAGACACACACACACTTTCACGTGCATACATGCACACACACACTCCCACACTTTCATGCATGCATGCACACATACTCTCACACTTTCATTCATGCGCACACACACTTACTCGCACACAGTTCTGTCAGACTGGCCGCTGTTCAGACCCATAGACAGGCCTGCACACCTGGAGGCCTCCGCTGCCGGTCACTGTGCACAGCTGTGGTGTAACCGGGCGCTGTGGCCCCCGTCTGGTCAGGGCTTCCCAGGCTAGAACATCTCAAAACCTCCAGACGCAAGTGACCTGAAAGCTAACCTGACCCACTGCCCGTCGTTAAAAGGCATGGCCTGTCATAAGCAGTCGCATCACTCTGTTTGCTTTTCGGAGGCTCCGCGCTGTCAGAGGACTCAGGACTCCTCTCAGCAGCCTGTCAGTTTAAAATGTGATGCGAGAGGATGGCGGAGTGCCGTGTCCCTCTCCATCACTGCCAGGAACGGGCCACGTCTATTTATAAACGCAGGCGAAACATGCACAGATGATCCGTCCAATTTCATATATCCGCACGTATGACTCACGCGCCGCATCACAGGGCCTGTTTCACATGCTGGCGTTCTGGTGCGTTTCGCCGCGGGGCTGCGTGCTGCTCGACTGCTCTTTTAATACTTAACTAGCCTGGCTAATCACCGTCTTTAATGGGGCGCTTTAGAGAATTTCAGCAGTATTGGCTCAAATTTCAAATGTTATTATGTTAGAAAACACCCCACCTTAATCTCTGTGAGGGATTCCCTGCTGTTCCTCTGTGCCAGCGTTTTGATGATGACATACCTGGGTCCTGACATTCTTTACTGGCAGGATAGCATTATAAACTAATAGAGTACATCATGTCCATTACCGCTGTAGACATACAGAGCGTGAGAGCACTGGCGTGAAGCATTCACGCGCTCTCTGCTCCACAGAGTATACTGAATCTACAGTAGTGGTGGATGTGGTGGTGGTTTCCGTTTGGTAGCCATCATGCAAAATCAGCGCGTTATTGTGCTATTAATGACGAGCGCTCAGAGCGCTTAAGGGACGCGTGAAAACCTGGCGCTGTGGGCGGCTCAGAGCCCCCGCGTGGGCAGCGTCGGATTTCCGAGCGGCTGATAAAATGCAGATGCAGTTTTTGCTGCACTCGGTGCCTCCCTCTCCCCCGGTATGTGTGCCGGGCCAGCCTCCCCGCGCCGTCTGCTCCCGAGCGACGCAGTGCGTCCGAGCGCGTCGCCTCCCCCTCCGCGCTGTCGTTTCCGCGGCGACGCTGCCGCAGCCCGGGGGCCGCGGTGCCGTACCGCGCTCGTCTGCCGCGGAGCGTAACCCGCCGCGGCCGCTGCCCCTCCTGACCGGCCGCCGTACAGTCGCGAGACGGCGGGAATGAGGGACGCGGGTCACAGTTTACAGGTCCTTTTCCCCTCACGTCGCAATAGACGCGGAGCTCATCCCATTGGCAGTGTTGGCCGTGCAGCTGCGCCGTGATTGGTCGGAAAGCAGCTACAGCTTTACTCAGCGATAAGTCAGCCGGCCCCTCTTCTGTTCCGGCCCCCTTCTTCTGCTCTCCCGCTCCCTACCCCTCTACCCCCCCTCTGTCCCTCTCTCTTTTTTCTTCTCTCTTGCCCTCGCTCTACCTTTTTCCCTTCTCCCTCTCCCTCTCTCTCTGCTCCTTTTCTCTCTTTCTCTCTGTTCTTGGCCAGTGCAGTCATTTCCAGGTCTGGAGCTCATTGCATTGTCACAGGGCTAGTGTCAGCAGCAGATGCCATCAGACTGCGGGTACAGCTGCAAGCTGTGGGACAGATCAGAGGATGGAGAGTAATCTGTTTAACTGACCCCTTTTAGCTCCTTTTACTTTAAGAAACATCATTTTCAACATATAGACAATATTCTTTATGTACTAAAAAACATGAATTGCAGACTGAATTCTATGCAGAATTTGTTTATCCTCAGACTCACACAGACCAGCTGCATGCCTTGGGGTTATGCCTTACACATATTTACCAACAGTTAAGTGTGTCATATGGGAGAGCAAACATGTTGCATAATTGCAGCATCTGTTCCCTAAATATATCTCTACTGATCAAAGCGGTGAGTAGCGAGCGCATCACAAACCTGGTGGAAATGACCTTGTGGCGCTGATGCCTACACACGAGTCATCAATTGGCTAATACATCACAGCCAGCGGAGGCCAGGTTTTACTGTAACAGTGACATTATGGATTATAGATTACAATAAAGTGAGAAAGTGTAGTCTAGTTTGCAGGTATTGTTGGTAGTAGCTTTGATTTTGCTGTATTTGTGTATATAAAGAAAAGGAGGAGGAGAGGTGGACCAGATGAACAGTTTCTGTATTTTTGCAGCATCTTGTATTAGTCCCTAACACTAGCTATTCGGAAATAATATTTACAAGTGGTAGGTTTGCCAAGGCTTGAAAAGACAGCAATTGAATCGAAGTAGCCTATATATAACGAAGGAATGGGTGATTACCTCTCATTTTTTTCACTAAAAAGATACCTTTTAAGTTAATTGCCTTTGTGAATGAGGATCCTTCACCTGTTCCAAAAACTGTTGATTGTTTGTGTAATTGTAATTGTTTGTGTAATTGTAATTGTATAATGCAATTTCCGTTTGTTTCTAAGGATGCTCCATCTTCTGTTTTTCATCCTACTAAGTAACGGGTCTGTATTCAGTCAGTTTCATTGCAAACAGCTTGTCTTTGTCTAATTGTCATTGTCTGTGATTGGTACATGAACATGCTATTGGTTAATGAGTCACAATTGCCATAATCTGGGTCATTATAACACAGGTGTGTGGCGGAGGGCCGCTTATTTTTGGCTCAGGTCTGGTTTGGTTTTGTTGTTTGGTATTTTTAAAATAAATTATTTGTAAGTTTTATTCCATCTGTTTGTTTTTTTTATTTTTGAGAGAAGCGTTGGCCAGCTTCCTAACCCTCTCATTACAGCATGCCCTCAGTCTGTATGTCAGCAGTGTTCCAGCTTGAATATCTTAACTGCAGGCTGCAGGTCGTGTTGGTCCCTTTACTGTACTGTGTATTTCAGTCCCGCGAGATCAACAGGAAGAGTTGTCAAACAGCTAATTTAATTAAGTGAGGCCCCCAGGTGATGTGAAACACACAAACATTAAAGAGCATCATGGTCAGTCTCACAAATACCTGCAGACAGTTTCCTCTAATGTGGCTTACAGCTAGAATATGCTACATCCAGGTGGACTTTGTAGATCCTAACAAGTCATGAGCATGAGTATAAAGCAATGAAACGAAATTCCAAGCAGCAGGTAGCCACAGACATTCTGTTACGACCAGCTCCTGCGTTCCATCCATCCATCCCCTATCTACAGTGTTTGCGTTGGTAACAGAAGTTTCTGATACTACCTGCGTTAATATGCTAACTATGGATTTACTGTTTCAGGCCATGCACCTTCAAGATTTTACATTATTGTCATTTAGCAGATGTTCTTATCCAGTGCGACTTACGTAGGTTACAGTTTTTACATGTTAGCCATTTATACAGCTGGATATTTACTGAGGCAGTGCTGGGTTAAGTACCTTGCCCAAGGGTAGAGCAGCAGTGCTGCAGCGGGGAATCAAACCAGCAACCTTTTGGTTACAAGTCCTGCTCCTAACCACTACACCACACTGCCATGTGACAAGATGGCGAATCAGCGCATCTGTGGCTCCAACAATGCCAGAGACAGCTTACAATGTGAAACACACAGAGCTGAATGTCTGGTCACAATAAATGGAATATGTGAAATCTTGCTCTTTGCTGTGCCGTGTTCTGTAAAGCCACCAGAAGCAAAGCGTTCTCTGACATTGTGTTCCACCTTCTCTGTCATGTGTTGTTACCCCCAAACAAAAGCAGACGCGATTCATTTATTATTATAATTTCTGTCTGAGAGTTAGTACTTGCAGTGGAAAATGTTGGGAACAGTTCATTTATCTTTGGGTAGAAAGAGAAAGTTATGAGTATTAATCTAACTCTCACTTGCCTGTATTTGCATTTTTAATGGTGCGGAGTGTGTCATTGATGTATGTGAAGTAGCTGCTCATTTTCATACTAGAGGCATACAATGCTGATATGAAGCCCCTTGTAGCACAAGAAAGGAACGATAGTTTGTTAAAATTCTTTATTATACTAAAACAGCACAAAATGTGTATGGAAGATATTATTTTACGTGCACAAATTTGTCATGCATAATGTGCACTACTTCCTGGAATTTATGTTTTGTTCTAGTGGACAGGTATGCACTCTCTTCTCTCCAGGGTCCGAATCAAACTCTCGTTCAAAATGGTTTGAATTAGGATTGGGTAAGATGATTTTAGGTCTTAGATCTGCAAGTATTTCTGTGAAGTAAATCAAGTTATTTTCATTTCTACATTTTACTGAAACTTTGAGCACAACACAGCACATCGCTGCACATCTTTACAGGAGACGCCGGGGAAGCTCTGTACAGGGCAGTGCACAAGACTAATGGCAGGCGGATGGCTTTTGATGTATGACGCTCAGCGCAGTTTGACCCGTAATGAGTCCGCTCAGTGTGTGCGGTGCGGGCCGCTTTGAGCAGCTGTCGAGCGCCGGCGCGGTGGCCTCGCGTAAATCAGCGGTGCGCGCCGGTTTATGCGCTTACGATCGGTTACTGTGACACGCGCGAGAATTGACGCGAATTGCATTGGGCGCGGGCGGGTCCGCGCGCCGCTACACGCAGTCGGGGCGGCGGGAAGTCGATAATAAAACACGGCAGCGCCATACGTGTCAGCGCCGATTTACACCACACACTGTCAATATATACGCGTCCGGGGAGGCCGGCCGTCGAGATTAACCGTAGCGGCAGCGCCGTTACGGGAGCGGTTATCTGCCGGTTTGGCCCGTTGCGGCTAACGCACCTGCAGAAGCATTGGTTTTGAAGGGAAAGATGCCTGTCTCCCATTCCTATAAGATTTCACTTAACGTGGCAAAACCCCAAAAAAGTTAACAATTGGTGGCACTTTGCTTGGGATACTCAATCAAATCTAAAAAATAAACACTGTTGTCCAGTAAATATTACATAAAATGGAAGTAGTTGTTCAGACTCAGTTACACACACATTTTATCAAAAGCCTACACAAGGTCAGTGAAAAATGTTTTCCTAAATTAAACATAAAAAGGTGAACTGATTGACTCCTTTTTGTTGTTGTTAAGAATGAACATTGCAGAACGAATGAGTGACATTTTGAAATGGCCTCCACCGCTGCTGATGTGTGAAAATGCTGCAGCTCTGTGCTTCTCGCGGGCAGACTCGGGAGCTCCGGTGCTGTGTCAGTGGCTGACAGGGGACAGGTGTGAGGCTGACGGTTTGCTCTGTCAGATGCAGGTGCCGTGTAAGCCGGCGTGATGCAGGTCGGAGTGCAGACTGTGCCGCGGCATTCTGAGCAGGTAGGGCTAAGCTTTCCGTCCAGCAGAGATGGAGAGGCCCTTTCCCCTGCACGCCCCGCATCAGTTGCCATGTAAGATGTTATGCAGTTGTCACCAAGGAGCCGTTCTGTTTCTTCCTGTTTGTGGCCGCCCTCCCCCCCAACTTCCTAGCCAACTCTTTAAGGTGGTGGAGCTTTTTGTTAAACAATTGCAGAGACATAATTGTCACTGCAGAGTACATAAAGTCTGGTGTAGTGCTACCGCTAAACAGTCTTTGATGTTTGTTTACAGTTAGTACCTGGTTTTCAGCGTTGGAGAACAACAGTAATGCTTTTGAGGAGAGGTTGCTTAGGCAAGCGCACGCGAATCCCAGCCGCCTGAGGTATTGTGGATGCTGAAGTAGAGTGCATCAGAAGTTCATCCATGGACAGACCTGCCCACAGTGTTTTTAAATGGATGTTGAAGGCAGGAGGAGGATAAAATCAGTGTGTTTGTTTTCTTATCTGTCAGGGAAGACATCAATAACTCCATATGTCAGGCTGACCATTGCCTGGACCGTGACATATTTTGCTGGTAAGAGGGCTGTGTGTGCGGATGTGTGTGCGTGTGTGCCTGTCCATGTTTATATATAGGCATTTATATATAGAGTGTATATGTTTGTGTGTGTGTGTGTATGTGTGTGTGTGTGTGTGTGTGTCTGTGTGTGTATGTGTATGTGTGAATGTGAGTGTGTGTGTGTGTGTGTGTATGTTTGTGTGAGCATGTGTGTGTGTGTATATGTTTGTGTGTGTGTATGTGTGTGTGTGTATATGTTTGTGTGTGTGTGTGTGAATGTGTGTGTGTGCGTGTGTGCATGTGAATGTGTGTGTGTGTGTGTGTGTGTCCTGGCTGGGTCCGGGATCTCGCTGTGCGGCAGGCTGTGTCAGTGGGCAGCTCTGTGGGCAGACTCAGGTACAGATTGTGCTGAGAACATGGCCGTGGCGAACCTGGCGCCTATTTCCCTGAGGCGTGTGCCACTTCCTCTCTCACCTTCAGGACTGAACTGAAGGAGAATTAATACATGAACGTCTAATATGTGTATATATTACCACTCCGTTTAGTCAGAGCAATCATGTAGCCATTGAAGTAGTCATTGAACGTAATTGTGCTTTCCCTTATAGTCATACCAATCATAAGGCTAGCAGAATTACTTTTATGCAGGTCGTCACTGAAGTAGAGTCCATATCAAAACCGGCCCTTGTAGCCATTACAGTGATAAGTTCGCAGCGTTTCATGGCGTTACAGAATAGCGTTTACAGCTGTTCCTCAGCGCGGTAGGTGCTGATGGGGTGACAGCATTAGCATGCGTTTATGCATGCAGATGGGGGCGTGTGGGAGGCGCGGCGCTGCGGCAGTGAGATTGCGCTGAAGGTCAGAGGCAGTGTAGCGTCGCGGGCCCACGCAGGCCGCCACGGCGCTCGGGCCCCGCTGCTGCCTCTCGCCTTCGCCGCGGCTCCGTCAGGGTCGAGTGGAGAAGAATGACGGGCCGCGGCGGAGAGGGGCGGTATGAGAGGCTAATCTCGCCACTCCGTGTCCGGATGAGTTACTGCGCCTCCGTGTAATCCTCTCTCTCTGGCCGGCGTCTGTGGAGGACGACCTGAAGAAGCTCTCCCCCTTCTCTTTCTATCTCTTCTTCATTTCCTCTTTGTCCTTTATTTTTCCTCCCTTTCTCTCTCCTCTCTCTCTCTGTAATCCTCCTCGGCGAGCTACTCTCTCTCAGGCCGGTGTCTGTGGAGTACGACCTGAAGAAGCTGACCCCCCCTTTCTCTCTCTGCGTCTTCTCTCTATCCCCCTCCTCTCTGTTTCTCTTGATCTCTACTTTTTTTCCTCTTTGTCCTTTGTTTTTTTCTCCATTTCTCTCTTCCTCTCTTTTCTTTCTCCTCTATCCTTCCTCTACCTGTGTCCTCTGCTCTCCTATCTCTGTCCTCCCTCTTTTTCTCTCTGCTCTCCTATCTTCTCTCTTCCTCTCTGTCTTTTTCTTACCCCTCTCTTTGTCCTTTCCCACTTGAAAATCCAAATTTTGTCCTTCAGATTCAAATTGTGCTTAATTGGCTTGGCTACAATGTACAGTATTGCAGATGGGAATAATGGTGACAAACATTAGTTTAGGCATGCACTCAACCTTGGAAAGCGTGTGTGTGTGTGTGTGTGTGTGTGTGTGTGTGTGAGAGAGAGAGAGAGAGAGAGAGAGAGAGAGAGAGAGAGAGAGTGTGTGTGTGTGTGTGTGTGTGTGTGTGAGAGAGAGAGAGAGAGAGAGTGTGAGTGTGTAGTAGTTACTGTTATGCACCACTTCAGCTTTCAGGAAACTTTCCGGACTATAAATGAGAAATGGTGCTGTGCTTTGAGCAGTGTGCACTGATACCATGCATGACATTGATATATTAAAAGCCCTGTAGGAAAGAACGAGGTCACTGCTCAGTTCTCAGTAACCGCACACATTGCACAAATTTTGCAGCCTGACATCAGGCTATATATGACCATCTCTTGGGAGTTAAGAGCACTTAGAAAGTGTCACACACATTCACATACACAGACACACACAGACACACACAGACACACACTGTCACACACAGACACACATGCACCCTGCCGTCCAGGTTTGAGCCCAGGCTGCCCAGCTGACAATGACCAGCAGCCGACAGCAGTGTAACAAATTACCTTCATTCCTCCACAGTAGGGCCGGGTGTCTCGGCGGTGTTTCCTCAGCCAGGCACCTGTGCATCTGCGTCAGTGGAGGCATGCCCATCCTCTTGTTGCTGTTTGCTTCACCGTGGTGCACTGTGGGACCTGCAGTGTGAAAAACAGCAGCTGAAGGCCTGTGAGTGAGAATATGCTTGTGTTGCCTGTGCGTGTGCCGATGTTGAGGCTGATGTGCAATGCCAAAAATGGGGGAGCAAATAGGGGGAAAAGTAAAAGCAACAAATTCACGGGTATATATTTACGCAAAGAAAGAGATAGACATACAGATGCCCTCACAGAAATGTGTGCACACGCACACACGTACATACACACACACACACACACACGCACGCGCTCAGACACACACGCAGACACACACACACACACAGACAAACACACACACACACACACACCCTTGAGTCCTGCGGGGCTCTCAGTCCGTGTCGCGGAGTCGCTGATGCCTGCAGGAGCATCTCTCCACACCCGGCGAGGGGACGTCGCTGCTTCTCCCTGCGCAGGGAAAGGTCAGCAGACACAGCGGGATCGCGGACGGAGTGCTGTAGCAATGTTTGCTCTGTCACACACTGCTGTGAGAGGTGATGAGCAGGGCGGGTCACCCTGCCGTTTGAAATCCAGGCCTCTGACCTGCGTCCTCGCTGTTCTCCGAGAGGGGATACCCTTATGAACATCTCTGCCTCTGAGTGTGTGTGTCTGTTTGTGTGTGTGTGTGTGTGTGTGTGTGTGTGTGTGTGTAGGTGTGTTCCTGAGTGTGCAAATATGTGTGTGTCTGTGTGTGTGTACACGTAATTCTGAGTGTGCTTGTGTGAATGTGAGAGTGAGTGTGTGTGTGTGTCTGCCTGTCTGTCTCTGTGTGTGTGTCCGTGAGTGTGTGTGTGTCTGTATTTGCATGGTGAAGGCTGCCATTGTTCCAACTCTACAGTAGAGAAAGGGGTTTTAATGTCCTTGGATTTGTTAGTGGTGCATAGCGATGTTTCGCTTTGGTTGGATGTGATGATAAGCATTTTCATTGTTACAGCAGCCAAGTGTTAGTCCCTGAAATCATTGTCAGAACCCACCTGCTTTAGTGGGGGCCGAAACTGTCCATGCTCTGAGAAACATTCGGAAAATGAACCCTGTTATTTGAACTGAAGCGCTGTGGATGTTTTTCCACTCCCATCTGAACAGAACCTTTCAGTGATGACCTCGGGTTAAGGATCTTCAGTTACCAGCTGCTCTGCCCTGAAATCGTCCTGCCAGGCAGGGGGCACTGCCCCCCACAGAACTGATCTCAGATCAGTTTTCCACATGGGGCGCCACACTGTTGACCTCCTGCAGGGACCCCATAGCTCATTAAAGCTTCTGTTCTGCAGAATACTGCACCGTCTAAAAGAAGGTGGAATTTCAGATGCAGCAGTTCCGGCAGGGTGGTGTAGCGGTGTGGGAACTGAACATTACAGAGATTGCAGGTTTGAATCTTGTGCAGGGGCACTGCTGTTGTGCCCTTGAGCAAGGTGCTCAGCAAGAATTGCTTCAGTAAATATCTAGCCGTGTAAATAATGGATAATGAGGGGAGTGGGAACAGTGGGAAAAGAGAACAAGCGAGCGCAAGCTAAGACACAATTAAAAAGCGAATACGCCAAACAAAAAAACTAATGCCGCTATTATGTAATGTTCACACTGATGAGAAATTAAGACATCTAACCTAATGATATGTATTGTAATATGTTTGCCAACAGCTCTGCTTTGCAGCACAGCTGGGGCTAGCTGACTGACCCACAGGCGTGGAGTGAATGTGGACTCTGGTCCTTCATTATTTACAGCTGTATGGAATGTGGGAATGCAGTCTAAATAACAGAGTTTTTGCTTGTTATTTGATGTGTTTCATAGAGTCGCAGAGTGGTTATTCGATCAGGGATAGCTTTACAGATTCATCTAGAGGGGTGCCAGTTTCCGGTGCAGTTTCAGTTACAGTGTCAGGTTTCCTCAGAGTGCTGAAAGATCCATTTAGCAATGTGAGATGCCTCCAATGCGCATTGATTAAATCAAAAAGGTGTCCCTCTGCTCATGGAGAACTTTCCAAAGTCCATGTTCCTCCATATTCAGTCCTTTGAAGACAATACACTCTTCTTCAGTGGATTTGTGTTTCTAAAGCTCTCACGTATAATGGTGTATCATGTTGTATTTTTTAATTCAGTAGAATGAACTGCAGCAAATCAGTCTATAGTTAATACAGCCTTGCTCACCTGCTCAGCCTGATGGCACACTTGGTGTGTTGTAAACAGAGATAATGTATGCGCAAAGCCCGAGCAATCAGAAGCAGCAGGTGATTCGGACACTCAGTCAGAATGCCACAGGCCGTTTCTCATCAAATAAGGGCACAAACTGATAACGAGCGTTAGTTCTCCCTGCAGCCGGGGGCAGTCTGTGTACATTCATGTCAGTTAGGCTCAGGGTTGCCGCCATACATGCAGGAGGCTGTGTGAAAGAGGAGGGCCTGACGCAGGGATGAGGTTCACACTGCTGGGGGTGGGATTCACACTCCTCCTCATTAACGCCGGCCCTGTGGGAGGCGCACAGGCGAGTCCTCCGGCGGGAGCAGGCGAGCTCGCATTCGCGGCTCCTTTTATGGGAAGTGACATCAGAGGTTCTGAGGGCGTTTACTAGCAGGAAATGGAGCGGTTTTCATGCACCGTGCGCAAATCCGGGCGAAATAAAGCGTGACTGTGTTTATGGGCGCGCAGGCCGGGGTGGTGTCGCATGGGGCTTCGGCGCAGCATGGTGCCTGAATTTGGGACGGGGCGGAGGCAGAGTGAGTGAAGGCGTGGCGGTCGGGCTGAGAGGTGTGCTGGCTGCAGATACGCAGGCAGAGGATGGAGAGGGCCTATCTCCCCCGCTCAGCTCCACCCCTGCCAGGCAGCGCAGGGCGAAACGTTGATGCTTCGCTTTCCCTGCACCAACCCGTCCTCCCCCGAATCCTTCTCCCAAATGTGTTATTGCACTGCATCTGCTGTATTGTATTTCCTGTCTGGTGGAAAACTCCCTCGCTGTGCCATCACTGCTGGATGGAAAATTCCACTGGAGGGAGGAGATAAGAAGAGAGAGGGGTGAAGAGGAGAGGAGAGAAGGAGAGGAGAGGAGAGCAGGCAGGTGGGCTTTAGTGGGCACTGAACCACCGGGCCACGCAGGGGAGTTCTGCATGATTTTTGTCTTTCTTTAAAGAAAGCCCATTTCAGGTGATTCAACCGCAAAATAAACCTCAAACTGTACCTGGCCTCTAAACAGTCTGATCTGAGTGGTCTTTGTGTGGCCTGGCTGCAGTTTCCCCGTCAGCGGGCAGGTGAGAGTTCTCGCAGAATGTGGGCCGCTGGCTCGGTTGCAGCGGAGTTCATGCACCTTTGCGCTGGTCTCCGCGGGAGGCGTGAGCGTGAACGCGACCCGCTCGAGTCTGCAGGAGCAGCTCCGCTCTTACCGCATTGCTGCAGTCCTGATCTCCGCCAGCAGCAGAGGGCTGCACCTCTCCTCAGCACAGCGCTGACGGCTGCCTCATCCTGCACGGCTCAGACAGGGGGGTGATTTCAGCCGGCTCAGGCCTGAAAGCACACACGCGGCAGCCCTCTCAACTGCCTGAAGAAACAGCTCTCCAATCACTGTTCCTGCAGTAACGGTGTACCTTACAGGCTTACTCAGACTGTTAGAACACAGCTGATGAGTACATTCTTACTAATAATTAACTTCTCTTAAAGCAGAAAACAGATATCGAACTTGTAAATGACCAGGAAATGTTGTTTTAGAGTGTGGAATCTGAGATGGAAATTGAGGAAGTATTGTTTGAAAACTGAACTATTTATCTTCTAATATGTAGTCATGATACAGTGTCAGATTCTGGCAGTCAGTCATTTATTTAAATGCTCCAAGTGACTTTACATTGTTAATTGATGCAGCAACAATCAAAGTGTAAATTTTACTGCTTGTTTACCACCTAATTACTATGTGCTGTTTAACTGTTGAAAACAGAAAGTTAAAAGTACTTTACTGATATGTTTTCTAATGACAAACAAGCTCTCAAAGTATTGAAACAAACTTGGATAAACACTAATTGAAATCTAAAATGTGACAGAATTGAAGTTGTAAACGAAGATTTGGGAGGAGAATTTTCAGACAATCCCTACACAATTAATCCTCGACTATAAGAATCCCACTTTCCGCTTCCTTTTCACATCAGCTGTTCTCAGCGTCCCTCCTCCACCCCATCTCCCCCTTTCTTTTCCCTGTTTATGATATCTACATGGGGCATCAGCAACCTCGGCCCACTACCAGGTGCGATCCTTCGTTGGCCTCCAAGCTGAGTAAAAGTATGGGTGTAACCACATTGTATGCAACCTTCACGCTTTGATTGTATGGAAATTCATCTCTGCTGCAGTGGATTTCAGTGGCGGTCCCTGCGTGTGAGCATTGTCAGGTATGATGCCAGTCATGTGTGAGCGTGTCTGCATCATGTTGCTAGTTTACTGTATCTGCATCACAGTGAAAGGAAGCCAGCCCCCCGCGTGGGTGGGCTGCTTCACAAAACATTATTCAGTGCAGCTGACGATTAAAATGTGTGAACGGAAAACCAGAAATATGTATTTTCATTTGAGATTGCCAGTGTTGTTGGATGTGTCACTCTGCGCCGGTGTGTCGCGATGAGGGGGTGCAGGCGCTGAGTGGGAGGTGTGTTTGTGTGACGGGGATTCGGGGAGGTCAGGGCCCTCATAATGAGGTGTGGGTTCCACAAGTGTCACTGCTGGAACCAGTAATTAAACAGCTCCCTCGGCAGCCTTTGAAATCAAGTCTCACATTATAGCTGAGAAAATGGCTGCAGTGTAGTCATCCGGTGTCTTTGAAATACCTGTGTTTTTGATGTAAGCCCTTGGAATAAATTACCTCTAAACTTCATAAATGCCTAAGATATATTAATATGAATGAAGTTTCCTCAAGGGCTCCTCCTCAATATTTAATGTAACTTATGCAATTGCAATGGCCTGGTATCAGTTTTAATGATTTTAAATTTTGTCTTCATAATGGATATAAGATTGTATTCCTTTTTATTTTAACTTACTGATTCCATTCACTGATGGCTGAATGTTGTGATGTCATGTGGAAAGTTCTGCAAGTAAAGGACAGACAGTGTGGGACCAAATTCAGTGTAACCATTATCATCCATTCTATAACAAACTTAAACAATTATTTCTGTTTTTGCATGTTTTTTTTTTTTACTGAATATTATTTGTCACCGAAATTACTCCCTGAAGACTTACGTTGCTGATAGTTGCTACTCACAGTTAAGAAGTGCAGTGCAATAAGGTTGAAATTATCTGTAGGATGGAATCTGGGTCTGACGCATTGCTGAATGAGCCCACGAGGCCGTTTGACTCTCACAGTCGTCTGACGGTCCCTTCAGAGGGTGAGCAGGAGAGGGCCGAAGCACAGCGCTCTCCGGGGGCCGCGCTCTGAGCAGCGAGCGGCTTTATTTCCCGTCCCTGTGGAATACAGTGGGGACGGTGGAGCGGAAGCTGCAGATGAGTCTCTGAGAGGGAGGGGAGGCACTGCGGCTCTGCGCGGGGATGGATGTGTCCCCCCCCGCAGGGCTTGGAACCTAAAAGCTGCCGGTTAGTTCTCCTGTGGGGCAGTGCTGTTGAGCAAGCCGCTTAACCTGAATTTCCTTAGTAAATATCCAGCTGTATAAACGGATGTGTAAAAATTGTAAGCAGTGTAAGTGGCTCTAGATAAGAGCATAAATAATGTAATGTAATGTTGTTGCTGATGGTGTTCTACTTCACCTTACTCAGTCCGTGTCTCACAGTGGTTTTTTTTGTGCGAGTTTGTGAGAGGGCGGCGTGTGATGGCTGTAGATGGTGTCCTAATGGCACAGCTGTTAATCAGGGATATGATGGCACAGTGTGGCTGCTTGTGGCTGGTTGGTGGCAGACTGACTGCCGTCCGTCAGGGCTGTCGTCTTCAATACGGTGTGCCACTGTATCAAAACCGCAGTCACCTCATCACAGAGCAGTTCACACCCTGACACAGGTGGAAATTTACTGTACAATCCTTCATGATCTCCCTCATACGGGAAGTACACCCTGACACCAGGGGAGATTAATGGGGAAATTTAACGTGACGTCTCTCAATGCAAGAGCTACATCCTGACACGACTCGCAATTTACAGTAGCTTTAATGTCAGCCACATTATACCGGAGCTACACCCTGTCACATGTGTCTGTCTGCACCAAGATTTAACATCATCCCTGTCATACAGGAGACACACTCTGATGTGACTTGAGATTTGTGACCTGTAGCTTTATCCCCATGTCTCTCCTATATCCCTGGTTCACTCCTCTCGCCCGCATGTCTTAGAACATGCTGCTGCTGCTCGGCACTATATATAGGGCTGAAGCTTCCCGCTGCAGGCGTCTTAGCATATTTAGCACTCTGACATCAACGCCCTTTCAGTTCCAATTCCATAAGTGCCAGTCTGTCCCATTAGAGGTGTGGCTCTTTAATTATTGATGGAGAACAGGCGGGACAGAGTCGAGCGAGGGCACTGTCCCCTCGCAGGGGCCCCCATGTCCTCATCGGGGACAGAATGGGGCGTGGCACAGTGGAAGCCTTCCCCGCTACCTTCCCTCTCTCTGCTCTGTGTGTGTGTGTGTGTGTGTGTGTGTGTGTGTGTGTGTGTGTGTGTGCATGTGTTTAACGGCTGTATCCCACTCTACCGGCATCTCCTTCAGATTGGTCCAGTTGGGATCTGAAGATTCTCTTAGCCCCGCCCCTCCTGCCATCTTAGGGTTTACTGTAAGCCCCATTCATTTTTAACAGGAGAAAAAAAATTCCTTTAAAATATTTATAGTCTTGCCCATCAGATGGGACTGCTAATCAGGAAGTCTATTACAGCCCTCATCAGTTAATACTTATCTAAGTGTCAATGGTTTGGATTTAAGGAAGGGTACTAAAGAGTCCCATTTTAGAAGGCTGAACTCTCCTTGGCTTCCCTGTGAGATTTCATGACCGGTTATCTTAGATGACATATTCAGAATGCTCTCTGGTCATTAGGGACATTAATCCATTAGTGTGGCGACTCTGAGGAAGAAAATTCTACCGGTATGAAAAGGAAGCTTTTTACTTAGATTGAACCTGACGGAAATTTGTTGTTAGCAGTAAGAAAATGAAGCTATTCTGGACATTAAGTGTTTTTGTTAAGGGGCAGTGAATGTGCATTAAGTGTTTCATGAAGGGGTGGTGTGTGGGCTTTACGGGTCTGTGTGAAGGGGCAGTGTTTGGCTGTATGGCAAAATGGCCAGGCTGGACTGCAGTGCTGCAACATGAGTAAGCAGGGAAGGAAGTCCTCTAGTGTGAGAGAATGGCCCCATCTATTGGTCAAAATGTGACATGACAATGGCTTTTTATTCTGACAATTCAAACAACCAGTTAATAATGCACCTTTCAAAACATTTCCTGTTGTTTCAGCAGAGTATTTGTATTCTACCTGTTGAGTCACATACATTGCATTTATCCTGCCCACAGTTTCCTTCTTTTGTTTCAAAGAGCTGGACTGATTCCTGAAGTTTTAATGGATTTTTAAACAATTACACACAAAGTTCTCTAGTGCTGTTGCCTGCACCAAGGTCTGGGGTTAAATTCTGTCTGTGTTTCAGTATTTCAGTTTTTTTTGTGCTGACTGTAATGAGTTTACTGAGAATGGATGTCTGCAGTATATGTGTATGTCAGGCTGGAGGTGGGCGGAGCCTGAGGCTGCCAGCATGTTGGGGTGCGTGTCGGAGTGCAGGCTGACCCCGCCCTCTCTGTCCTTCCCAGAGGCCCAGCGAGGTGAGAGAGAGACCCCACGGCAGGCTGTCCGCAGCAGCACCCCCGCAGCCCCATGTATCCCGAATCCACCACGGACTCACCTGCACGCCTCTCGCTCCGACAGACTGGCTCCCCCGGCATGATCTACAGGTGAGTGCCCCACCCCTCCGGCCAGGAGCTCCACCCCCTACAATTACATTACATTACATTACATTAGTGGCATGTAGCAGATGCTCTTATCCAGAGCCACTTACATCAGTTACAGTTTTTACAACATAAAGTCTAGCTTTTCATTCTCAGTAGATGTCTGGGCATCAGGGGACAGCACAGCTGTAATTCAGTAAAAGTCCTGCAGCCAAACTGTCCAGTATAACATCCCATTTTAAAAGTACATTACATTACATTATTGGCATTTAGCAGACGCTCTTATCCAGAGCAACTTACATCAATTACAGGTTTTTACAATGTTATCCATTTAGACAGCTGGATATTTACTGAGGCAGTTGTGGATAGAGTACCTTGCCTAGCGCTACAGGAGCAGTGCCCCAGTGGGGAAATTGAACAGGCAACCTGTCAGTTACGAGTCCTGCTCCTTGCCACTATGCCACACTGCCACCAAACGCTGCTCTCAGTGCTCCTTACAGCTATAAGCAGGCATTCTACAGGACAGAGAATAAGCAGCAGTTCATTATGTATTTATACAACACTCGCATGCATGAATACATAAGCTGTTGTCATGAGTAAGCTTGTTGAAGGCTATCACTGTTTATCTGATGTATCTTAATATCAACGTAAACAACACAGTTGTTGGTGTTAACAGCGATATTTTATCTTATCGGCTTGATTCACTATCCTTACTGCTGCGCTGTAGCAGCAGTCCAGTTCATATGGACAGCAAAGGGCTAGTTTTAGTATTTTATTCAAATATGCTGTTTGGTTAATAATTTGCCTAATGTGCGATTTATCAGTAGGACTGCGTCATAGCCATTCTGTGCAAACCTGTATTGGTCTTGCATTCAGACAAGAAGTCTTATAATAGACTCTGAATAGCTGTATGTCAGAATACATTAATATTTTGTTGATCATGGGAGATTCTAAGTATCGTGTAGTAATTAGCCTTTGTGTCATGCTTTTGAAGATGCGTGGCTCTCCCTTTAATAAGTCAGTGGGCAGTTACGTTCCTGGTAAATGTTATGAAATATCACAGTAATACAGTCAAAGAAAGTTTTGGAATTATTTGCATGAATTACTTCCACTTGTCTAGTCAAGGTCACATCAAAATATTTTAATATCATAGTTTATTTGTCGTAATTCACATCTGTTATGGGGAGATGTGATAGGATAGGTCCCAGGATTGTGCTACTTCTCTCACCTCATCTTCCCTCTCATCTGTGTGAGAGCGAACAGCGTGGCCCTAGAGAGAACAAGCCACGTAAAGAAGCAGATTATTAGACCATCTGTTAGTTTTATGTTCCTTGTGTGATCACCACAGAACAGGTCACAAGTACTCCCACTATCATCTCTCAGATTTGATGCCATCTCCATCCTTATCCTTGTTATAGGAATCACCACAAGGTGGTGCCCTTGCTACACTAATGAAACCTCTCTCCACTCACACCAACGAGGGTGAAATGGCAGCATTGTGTCAAACACCTTCACAAATGTTTTTAGTTTGTTTACTTTGATTTTCATGGGTCTAATTTAACACTATGTTTTTTTCCGTTAACCTTCTGGAATATGCTTTCAGGTGCATGGTAGAACAGCCAGTAATAAAATGGGGGAAAATGGCAGATGTTGTCTTAAGTGGTTTTATGTAACTGCCAGCAGGTTGTTCTTTCTTTTCTGTACCCTCTGCATGCATTAGAGCCTCTCCTCTCAGTGAAGTGACCTCTGCTTGTGTGTCACTGGTCCATGTCGTGTGCAGATTGTCTGCTAACCCATTTACCCTTCCTCTGTGCACAGAACTAAGCTCTCTCTCCTCTCCTTCTCTCTCACGCTGGCCCTAGCGCTCGGTATGGGAGCCCCAAGCGGCAACTGCAGTTCTACAGGTACCCCTCCACTCGCTGTCTAACCCTGTCTCACCACTGTACCTCCTGTCTTTCCTTCTTGTCTGTCGAGTGTGTGGCTACTGTCCAAAACGCACCGGAATTCTCTGCAAACCATGAGTAACCTGCTTGCTTTTTACTAGCTTCCTTGCTGTAACTGTTGTCAGTCTCAAAGGGGGTTAGTTACCCAAGCTTTCAGATGCTTTTGTAGCAGAGTGAGTGGGATCTCTGGTAAATTCATATCGACTGCTAAAGACAGAGACATGGATCCTTGTAAACTAATGCTGACTTCCTTCTTGCTGCGGTTTCTCTTTAATGCAAATCATTATGAGGTTTCGCTTGGATCATCATCCTTTTAGTTGTCATCACATAGACCAATATTTAAGTATGCAGTCCTTTTGGCTTTAGTTTAAACAGAGGTCATTCTCTAATGCAAAATCAATTGCATCACAGTCCACATGAAGGAAAAGAGCTGTGTTTGTTTTGTGAAGGGTGTGGCTATGCAGTGAGCATCAACAGAAGTTGAACGTTAGCCTATACGATCACAAGAGAAAAAAAAGATGGCTGCATCTTTAAACGTGTGTGTTAAGTGAATGTTTCCTGTCTGTCTCGGAAATCAAACAAATTCCTTCTGTGTGAGTGAAACTAGTGAGCCGCTAACTGCGGAGTGCGGGAAGAGGCGGAGTGCCGTGCTCGGTTTGCAGGGCGCAGGCGGAGTGCCGTGCTCGGTTTGCAGGGCGCAGGTACGGCGGAGTGCCGTGCTCGGTTTGCAGGGCGCAGGTACGGCGGAGTGCCGTGCTCGGTTTGCGGGGCGCAGGTACGGCGGAGTGCCGTGCTCGGTTTGCGGGGCGCAGGTACGGCGGAGTGCCGTGCTCAGTTTGCAGGGCGCAGGCGGAGTGCCGTGCTCGGTTTGCAGGGCGCAGGCGGAGTGCCGTGCTCGGTTTGCAGGGCACAGGTAAGAGCCACTCTTCTGCGGTCGCTCTGCTCTCACAACACCGTCTGTGTCAGTTCAGAGCGGGGATTATGTTTTCATCTTCAGAGGTAAAAAGGCTGTTTTCTGCTGATACAGTCCTAAAAAGGCCTGACAGCGTCTGACCATGGTAATGAGCTCGCTATTGAATTTTGATTTCACTACCTTGCACCATTCTCTCCTTTTAAGAGCAAAGCGCATCATCTCCCCGAAGAGTTTTGGCGCTATCGATTGCGGTCCTCGTAGGGTCCGGCATCCTCGGGCAACGGGGGGGAGCAGGGGGGTCGGGGAGAGACGCTTCCCCATTATCAGTGGCTCTGCAGTGTGGCCGATGGAAATCTGATGTGACTATGTGCATAACTAATCACTGAAATGCTCAACTGTGTTTGCTGTCCAAGGCGGTTAGTTTTGATGCTCATGCAGTTGCATTGTATTCGTAAGGTAATAAAGACCTTATATCTCCCCAGTGGTTACAGTGGCTTCTCACTTGCTGGATTAGGTGTTACTATTTTCCTTTACATTGGAAGCTGATAATTAACTGGGATTTCTAACGGAAGTAGCCCATTCTTTTGGAGAAGGCAGGTTGGTGTATGCTGATACAGAGTTGTGTAAAACTGACACATTCTCCCACCTAACCATCAGAATGTTCGGGGATAATCCAGCAAGTCTCTGGAATAAAAAGACACAAAGTTATTACAACAACAGATCAGAGTTTTTGGGGAATTTAGGGGTCATGTGCCATCATCAGTGAGTGTTCTGTGGTAAATAATTGATAATGGTGGTGTTCAGACAGTCCTGCTCCATGAGTCAGTTCAATACTGCAGAGAAGGTGAAGACTTGGCTGTTTCCTTGTTCCTCTGGTGGCAGGGTGTCTGTTAATGCAGCACAATCCCACCACTTTTCCAGAATTGCTACGCAGAAATGTCCTGCACAAGTCACTTCATTCTTGTACACACCCCAGTGCTGGTGGCTCCGTGGCAGATTGCAGTGCTTGTACGTTGTCTGGTGGTTGCATATAACTTTGACCCTTCGGTCTTACGGCTTGAAGACCCTTCTGTGAGAGGTGTGTGTTTTCACAGCCACATACCTCTCCTGGGTGTCTCGTGTGGTTGTGCAAGATATTTTTTTTTTCTGAAAATGTACGTCTGAGGATGTAAGTCTGTTTTCATGTCCATTAAGTCTCTTTCCATTTCTTTATGAATAAATCAACGTGTTGCAATTTAAAATAAACCCGAAACATTTAGGTCTTAAAAATGGTACTAAAAATCGTACGTGTGAAGACTGTGTGTGTGTGTGTGTGTGTGTGTGTGTATTCTTACTGCAGTCCCGCCCCAGTTAGAGAGCGGGGTTAGCCAGGAACTTTGTACCCTGCATACCTCCCAACCCTAGAGACTCAACTGGAACGAGATCAGTCCAAATACCCTTCAGTGGAAAACTGCAGCAGCAAGAAAGACCCTCAGTGCTGTGTACTGTAACTATGTAGGAAAATTAAGCCACCTAGTAAAGTGAGTGAGTTAGAATTAATTTTAGCCTGTAATAGTTATTAGTCATTACTGCGCATTAGTTGGGCAGTTATTTTCAGCATTGGGGGGTGGGGAGCAGCTACTCATTCCCACACCACTTGGTGCCATGTTGCTACTCAGTACACTTTTGATTCACTCTCTCCGAAACCTTGTTTCACAGCCCCAACAAACAGGTTGTGTGTAATATGCTTCAGTGTTCAAAGTTTGGGGTTAGGGTTTTTTTTGGAACTGAGATGGAATGGGGGATGGGGATGGGGGATGGGGGGGGGGGGTGGGGTTATTGGTGGATGGGGTGAGCTTGGAGCCCGGCTGTCTCTGCCATAAAGACAATTCCGTACATCTAAGCATTTTCTGTGTGGGGGGGAAATTTCGACGTTTTTTTTTTGTGCAGCCGAGCACTAATGTAGCCGTCCCAGCCTCCTCACACTGAGAGTGCGGTGACTGTGAGGATAGACAGGGTGGTGAGAGCGGTCCGTCGCAGGTCTCCGGCTCGGGTCGGCGGTGCAGTGAGTCTCGGTCCCCGCTCACGTAAGGACCGGCGCAGGTCTCCAGCTCGGGTCGGCGGTGCAGTAAGGACCGGTGCAGGTCTCCCGCTCGGGTCGGCGGTGCAGTAAGGACCGGTGCAGGTCTCCCGCTCGGGTCGGCGGTGCAGTAAGGACCGGCGCAGGTCTCCGGCTCGGGTCGGCGGTGCAGTAAGGACCGGTGCAGGTCTGCTAGAGCGCTCGCTGCATTGCATGTGCTTCCTCTTACCTGCTGGGAGAAGCATGTTGCAGTGACTGTGTGGGGGTCTTCCTTCCCTGCTGCTGCTGCTGCTGCTGCTCCCGCGGGCTCTGCAGCTCAGGCTGTTTGTTCATTTTTGTTTCCTTTGCTGTAAAGATCCTGCCGCTGCTTCTGGACGAACGTTCACGGTAGGGCCGAAGAGCGACTGAACTCTCGTAAGACTCTCCGCACGTAGCTCTGGGTATGTTTTGCACCACAAGGTAATTTCATTTCAGAAGGTCCATTTAAGGGTGTTATTCTAAGTTCCCGGTACTTTAAAGAGTGGTAGGTAAAGTGCATTGCATTTTCACAAAGCAGGTTGCTTCAAGAGTGCAGCAAGTTCGCAGGAGACAAGCTTTAGGTTGTGCACTCAGCCATTGGGTGCCAAGCTGTAGTGAGGCGGTGAAAAGGGAGCGTTTTGTTCTTGTTGGGGTTAAATGGTGTGACTGCTGACAGCTTTCATCTCACAGGGAACGCTGTGATGAGCTCTTGCTCCTGGTGTCCGACACACATGACTCCATGTACATGTCATGTGTGTGTGTTCTCATGTATATGTGCAGACATGAGACTCATTACAAGCCGCAGTCCCTCTTAGCATTCTTTCCCAAGGAACAACAATCAAAAGCTTTTAGTGCAAAAGCTTCTCTGAATAATTTAGGCCTAGTATTATTTGCTGGGGTTTGCAAAACAGGCTTGTACAATGATAGGCGTAAATGGATTTCCTGTATGAAAATCTACTGACTGGGGGGGTGAGGATGAGGGAGGGGCTAAGAGAGGCAGTTCTCTCATTCGCTAATTGGTTTAGACTCTTCCTGGCGAGGCACTCCCAGTTTGGGTGGAGGACAGCGAAAAAAAAAAAAGTTATCTCTACATATCTGACCGCAGTCCGTTTCCAAATGAGCGTGGTGCAAAATCCGTCATACATGAGCCGGCCCCCAAGAAATCGGGTGAGTTAGAGCGCTAATTAGCGGTCTTGCGTCCCGGGGTGGGTGGGTGGCGGGTGGTGGCGATGCTGCATGGGACCCCCTGTGCACAGCTCACTGGGCTGGGAGAGCAGGCCGGCCGGCTGGCGCTGCCAAAACGCTCCAGCCCCAATCTCTAACCGGCGCATTGTTATATTTTAGTCATGAAGACAAGGAAAAAAAGGAGAGGGCTTTAAAAAATTGAGCAGTTTTATGTCCTCGTTTTGGGGAGGGTTCGCTGGTCCAGAAGATGGAGGCTGTTGTCGCTGTTGGATGGACGGCTTAGAAACAGTTCTTCTTTGTGGTTTTCTGATGGATTCCTCTTGGTCGTTTTATTTTGTGTGTCGTTCTTGGGACTCAAAGCCGTGGGAAGGATCTTTGTGGTTGAGGGATGAGAAGTGCTGTAGTCTTTGCATCTTGATGGACTGAGTCTGGAGTCTGGCAGGTATTTCAGCACCCTGGTATAATCTGAGAAGAAGTCCACTGTCCGGCAGAAAGCTTATTGGAATAATGGATCGTTGATAAGAGTGATAGAGACACGAGGAGACACGAAGAGACAGAAAGATCTGATTACATACGCGGGTCTCATTGTAAATGTAAATATTTAATCTGCTCAAGTTATTTTTATACTGTTCTCCATGTGTGTGTTTTTTCCAGCTGGTCATCTCCTGTCATGCTGGTGAGATAAAAACAATAAAATAGGGAACGGCGTACACAGTGCTTAGTCTATTTTTACTGCATTACACCGTACCTTCTTTGATACGTCGGAAATAAACGCAACCTCCTATTCTCATCTGCAGTCAGGGTGGTGTTTCTTTTTATTTTCACAATGTCTGCTATCAACACATTTGTTGAATTTTAAAGCTACAGCATTTAAACCTAATTGAACTAGTCAGAACTATCTTTGTTAGCACAGCTATTACAGGACTGTCAATTTCATACAGTGTCAGTTTGATGTTACTGACACTGTTGAAATTGAGCTTACCCACCATGCTGTACCGAAAGCAAATTCCATCGACCTCGGTCGTGTGGTCATTAAAGATGATTCTGATTCTGATTCTGATTCTCAAGAACTCTGCCTTTTGTGTAATTCTCATTTTGGTTTCACTTTGGCTGTACAGTGTGTTGGTTATTTAATTTGAATTGCAATGTCGTCAGGCATGTTTTAAAGGTAAAACACGCACCGAAGACTGCAGACCACTACCATTTGTATATTAGTTTTTCATTAGTCAGCTGTAGACCTCCAAAATACAATACAGTATATTTAATATGTTTCAAAAACCTGACAGTTTGTCACAGTGAAAGTACCATTATTAACTGGTAAGTTGTATATTTACCAAAATCAGTGATTAGAATGCATTCAACGCACAAAGTTTGAATATATGTTTTTGCAGAAGGCAGTTCTTCCTCTCAGTGATTCACATCAGATCCAGTAACAAGCCGGTGATATCACTTGTAATGACACTGTGTAAAATCAATTTGAGGGAAATGATTAAACACATCATTTGTAATTCTGTGTCATTACATAGACGTGACTTGCTGTTCAAAGAGTGGAAATGTATTCAGGTTAGCCAAGCCAAAGTTGTATCATAAACTAGAACTTGCATCAGACCCAGACAATATCTTTGTGTTTTAGTCGATACAGATGACTCACAACTGATTTTAAAATACTTTGACACACTTATACATCCTGTATACATTAAGGCTCATATAGTTGACACCTGCTGATTACCATCAGCACATACTGAAACTCAGCCTCAGTAACATGTTACTGTGAAGATGCAAGCATGATGCATCACATGGAAACCACAAACCGCTCTTTGGTTTGCTGTGTATTGCAAAAAAAAACACCATTTTCTCTGTGTGCAACAAACAGTTTTTCTGTTTTACTGTTGCCATGCTGTGCTATTATGCAAATGGCTGAGATACCAGTTCCTCACATTCAACATGCTGGACTATATGACAACCAATGAGGACTTAGGAATTAGTCAGTGGGAGGGGTGGGGTTATGGTAGCACTACTTCGTTGTAGTTGTAAGGGGAATTATACATATCAATAAGTATACCTCACTATAAGGTGACTCCGCATAAACTGGTTTTAGTCTGCCAGTGTATTGATTTTTCCATTTCCTTTTAAATTTTTTATGCAGTTTATGCAGTAAATGGAATAAATTGAAATATTTAACATTGACTGTAAGTGGGCCATATTAGATTTACAATGTACTTTTAACATTAAAATATTGCAATCAAAAACTATGACAAGGATTGTTAAGAATTCAGATCTGTCTTCACTAGCCAGTTGAATATCCAGTGAATGCTATAAATAAATATGCATTGTTTTAGTATGATGTGTGTTGCACTTGTTAAAAGTTGTGTAACAAAGTTCACTCTAAACAGCGTGTTCTCATGACAGAGAGGGGAGTACTGTGGTGTGTGGATCTCATGTGCTGTGGCTATTTTTTGCCGATCACAAGTTAGCGGGCAGCTTCAGTGGGGTTAAAGCTGATTGGGTGCTGGCCGGTTCTCAAGAGATTTGTCATTTAACTCTCCCCTCCCACCACCGCTGAAATCGCCATAAAAATATCCCCCACAGAACAATTCCTCTCGCATGCCTGAATGCAACCCCCACTCCACCCCAACGCCCCCCCCCCAGCCCTGAGTTGTTGCCAACACCAGCTAAGTTCTTTTGCATGCGCCTAAATTGAGTTTCTTTTTTGGAGCTGCACCTCAAACACACGCCGGGTACCTGAAAGCGCACAGAGGAGCGGTTTGAGTTGCCTTTGTGTCTTTGTCGCGCTCTCACGCCGACAGCGGCTCTGATTACATGATGCATGGCCATGTGCTCCTGTTTTTTTGGTCAGCGCTGCCTGGAGGAGGAAAGCTCTTTTTTATGAAAGCAGGTGCTATTTAAAGAGATGGCTTTGCCCTGGTGGCTGCGGGCTCTGTCCTGGTAGCGGCTCTCTCTCTCTCTCGGCGCGTCCGCTGCAGTTGGACGCCTCCGCGGGCGCCGGGGCGGGCGTGGCGGCGGCGAGGGGGGGAATGTTCGCCGCGCAGAGGAGCAGCCTGTGCGAGGTGCGGGGCGGGCACGGCGGGCGCCGCCTCAGCCGCCAACAGAGTCTCCCTTCCGAAAACCCGCAGATCCCCAAAGCCGGCGTCCCGGGCAGTGCCGTGCGGCGCAGCAGCAGCGTCAGCAGCGGCAAGATGCTGTCCGTGTCCTACAGCGAGAGCGTGCGCAGCGGCATCAACCGCTTCCACTCCGACCAGGGCCTGAGCCAGCCGCGCCTCGCCCACCAGGCCGAGCTGCAGCGGCTGCGCGAGGTCCGCGCCGCCGCGCACGTCAAGAACATGGAGGACTTCCTGCGGATGAACGGCCTCTCGCTCGACGAGTGCGTCTCCTCCCAGACCGGCATGAAGTACAGGTGAGGGGCGCAGGCGGGGGAGCGGGAGTCAGGGGGCCGACCCGCTGACCCGGGAGGGAGTCGCGGTCTCCGTGCGGTCGCCGTGCGGTCGCCGTGCGGTCGCTGTGTGGTCTCCGTGCGGTCACTGGGGTGTGTGGAACGATTGGCTGTGGTGTGGAACCTACACGCTGCCTCTCTTAGGAGCCAGATGAACCCAGCCGCCCCCATCCCGGACCTCTGATCTGGGGCAGTGATGGTATCTGTGGTAACGCGTTGTGTTTGGCACATGTTGTTGACTCTGTAGTCTTTGAATAGTGCTTGATTGTTTAGATCGGGGCTTGCGTGTTAGCTGTGGTAGTGGGTCTGTGACAGCAGTCCAGTGTCTCATTTCTCATACTCTCGCTCCAGACCCCATAGTGAGGCCATTCCGCCGGCTCCGGGTTTATTTTTACCCATCTAGGTCGCTGGTCCATCTACCCGAAAAATTAGATCTTACCAAGGACAAATTTCTTGGAGAGCGAGAATAATGGGGCACGATTTCCCTCAGAAAGTTTAGTGAGAAGTGCTGTCAGATTCAGCGGGTCTGTGCAGAAGGCAATGTTCAATTTTCAGCTGATATAACCCCCCCAACATACATACTGCAGTTTCATTCAGCAGTTGCTGCTGGTCAGAAAAACACGGTCATGTTTGTGTTGGCTCCAGCAGCACCCTGTCCGGGGGACAGTGGCGTGCATGGCAACATCCCTTAATTGGCCGGCTCTCCATCTCCCGGATTAGAGGCTCTCCTTTTATTAACCGTCAATAAGGCATTCTTCCCATGGCTGCCTGATTGGACAACGCTCGGCCCCCTGCATTGCAACCCGGTGACTTGTGTTGCCGTTGTGCCGGCAGCGATGAGAGGGGATGTTTTAATCCTCACGCCAGGGGGACGGAAGAGCAAAGTTTGCAGAAGAACTCCCTCAACATATGGAGAGACAGGCGGTGCTCCGTATCTGACATGGCCAATGCTAATCATATCATTATTCATCCGGTCGCTGCACTTACCCAGGGCGACTGCTAATGCGTTACCAGGTAAAAGCACAGTGCAGAGTGCTTTTTCAAAGGTAAAAGCACAGTACAGAGTGCTGTTTGAACAACAAACCCCCCCAGTGAAGCAGAAGCTGAAGGCAATGTCAGAGGGCTTCCGGTGCACTGCTTTCATGCTGTAAACAGTGATTCTATGTTTTGGGCTGAATTAGAACGTGAGTTTCAGTGTTTTGTGGAATTGTGTTGGAACAGGCGGAGCGGACAGGTGATCTTCACGCCGGAGGCGCTGTTTTGACCGGGGCGGCGGTGCGTGTCACGGGTAGCAGTTTGCCACCGTGCCGATGGTGGCTTTGTCATAAAGCTCAGCCAGCCTTCCGTGAAGGAGCGGCCAGGCGTCACGGGTCGCAGAGGTGTCGGATTACAGAGGCGCGGTGCGGTTCTGGTGTTCAAACGGACAGGAGCGCTTTACCCACACACCTTCCCTCGAGGTGTCTGCCTCCTGCCGCGCTCACCCCAGGGGGTCGCTGTCATTCATTACTGACTGCAACCAAATACTCCTGATGCAACCCGAGCCGCCCTGCAAGGGCTACATGTGCTGTAGTGAGAGGTAGCAGCTCTGTGGGTTCGCTTCCATCAGGTGGGAAACTCTCCTGGTGTGGGGTTATTGCTTTCTGCAAAATATGACAATATTGAATCTGTCAGAATTTGATGCATGCTTGACTTTTCTTACAATATAACGTTTCTCTCAAAACGTCTTTGAAATTGATATTTGGAAAAAAGTAAAACATCATACATTTCTGCTTCTGAATGCCTTAGCAAGCCCTTTGTGAGGATGTATTTCAGAGAAAATGTTCACTTCTGAATGCAGCTTAAATCCATTGGTAGGAATTATTGACAGACTTGAACTAGTATTAAAAAGTTACCCCCAAGGACCACTTCACCTAATGGTTACTCATAAAAGGTTACAATATAGCTCTGTTTTACAAGGTAGGAAAAATTGACTGATGGGAAAAAAAGGTCACTGCTCTGTGAGTTAGATGTTCCTCCCACTAATTCAGTATACACATGTCAGGTGTCTTCTCTCCAGGCATGGTTTTTGTCAGGATCTGTGTGGATAATGATATTTCAGAGAAGGGGGTCCTCACCCCTAACTGAGCTTGCTCTAAATGGGGGAGGAGGGGTTACCTCCGGTCAGGGAATGGGAGCACAAGCCCTCTGGTCCCCATGTGCCGCCAGCACCGTGCCACTCCCACTCATGATTATTTCACAGAGTCGCTGTGGCCGGGGAACAGGTGGCCCACGGTGGCCATGTTTGCCGCAAAAGTGGGCGTGGTCAGGGCGAGCATGGAGACAGTTGCACACACCTGTCACAACACTACCTGCTGAGGAGATGGGTGGAGCGTGAGACAGTGTGCTGTACCCTCCACTCTGCTCTGCTCTCCTCCTGCCTGAAGCCATCAATCAACAGCCAGAGCACCGCTTGTGAGAGCGCTCCACTGTGGTGACTGACTGTATGGTGATTTGAATTGTACTTACGGTGCATTGATTACTGTTTTAACCGGTGGCACACTGTCCTTAAATGACTCAGATCATGGTTCTGTGAGACGGGGAGAATGTGCATTTGTTGCGTTTGTTTTCATGTACCGAGCACTGTTAAATCAGCCTTTTAAGACCACAGGTTTGGTGTTTGCTTGAGAATGTGTGCCCAACTGAACTTTTCTCTGGCATTTTACATGTCCATTTATCCAAAAAACATGAAATAGACTTTTGGTGCCATTACATCACTGTCAAGGTTTCACATATAGCTCTTAAAGAACCAAATCACCCTGATAAGGTGGTAGGGCAGCAGTGTAGCATAGTGGTTAAGGAGCAGGACTCGTAACCGAAAGGTTACCGGTTCGATCCCCGCTGGGGACACTGCTGCTGTACCCTTGGGCAAGGTACTTAACCCACAATTGTCTCAGTAAATATCCAGCTGTATAAATGGAAACATTGTAAGGAATAGTAACCTATGTAAGTCGCTTTGGATAAAAGCGTCTGCCAAATGAATAAATGTAAATGATAATAGCCAGACAAGCCCGTGTGCCTGAGAGCAATGCCGGCGTTGGTCTGAGCAGAGGGTGATGCCGGCGTTGGTCTGAGCAGAGTGATGCCGGCGTTGGTCTGAGCAGAGGGTGCAACCAGTGTTGGTCTGAGCAGAGGGTGAGGCCGGCGTTGGTCTGAGCAGAGGGTGAGGCCGGCGTTGGTCTGAGCAGAGGGTGATGCCAGTGTTGGTCTGAGCAGAGGGTGATGCCGGCGTTGGTCTGAGCAGAGGGTGAGGCCGGCGTTGGTCTGAGCAGAGGGTGATGCCGGCGTTGGTCTGAGCAGAGGGTGATGCCGGCGTTGGTCTGAGCAGAGGGTGATGCCAGTGTTGGTCTGAGCAGAGGGTGAGGCCGGCGTTGGTCTGAGAGATTCTCTGTGCCAGGGCAGAGGCCCTACATCACTGCTGAGGTGTTGGGCTTCAGCCATTGGCTGAATTAGGCCAATCATTTACTCAGTTTGGCAATAGGTGACATGCTTTGTCACATAGACTCCAGGAGCTACCCTTTAGGTGTCAGATAGCTATGCAGTTGGAGACACTGTATATGAGTAAAGTCAGATAATAATCAAATAAATAATCAGATCAATCAATTTTTTCATGTTTTCTCTGCAATAATTGTGAGTGTTCAATTGCAGTTAGAGTGTTATTGTGTTACTCTGTTAACGCTGTACTATATGCTTTAACTTTACTCTCATTTGTACTGACTTCCTCACATGACATTTTGTGTGGAGGAACCTAATGCATCAGTTTATAGCACAGTTTCTCTGAACAGATAGTCTCTTATACTATCACCATTAATATGTAGTTGCTCTACACATACAGTCTTTATGTATGAACCATAGTGCCTCTGGATAGTAAAAGGTAGCCTAGGACAGGGTGGAGGAATTTGCTAATTGGTTAGTGCATTGGTGCTAGTCATTGTAAAGGACATCTGAGGACGTGTTTGAGAAAGGGCTGGGCTGATGGCCAGATGTCTCTGGCACAGTGCATCTCGGCCCATTGATGATCTTGCAAAGAGGTTTGAGTATTGATTTTCCCAGAGTGCCCTGGGTCTGTTTCTGTGGTCTCAGCCAGCATAGCCGGGAGTAGACCCTCCCTTAGTGCACAAACAAACATCTCACTCGCACCCTGACACCGCTGTAGCCTCAGAGACGGAACGCGGGGTCTGTAACGTCACTGCCTCCTGCCAGCCCGCCGCTGTTTTCGCCGGTCTTTTCGCGTGTTGGTGTTTGGAGATGGGCGCTGGTCTTCGGGGGATTCAGGTCATGCTATTGTGCGGTGACAGTGTGGAGCCTTGCTACACTTGAGGGTCTTAAACGGCTGCTGGAGGAGCTTGTGTGGCTGGCATGTCATGCTTTATTCACCCTCTTTAAGCCCCGTATTTATTCTTGGAGGGATTGCTTTGACAGTCTGTCATTTTTCCCCTGCCACACATCCACGTGACTTCCCGGCCCTATCAACCTAAACCAAGCCCACCGCGGAGATTGTGCTTATCACACAACAGACATGCAGGTCTGGGGAGAAGTGCGTGTGGGCTGCTTTCACTACGTTAGGGCCTGTCTGGGAGATGGGGGTGAAGTAAGCACTCTGGGTGCCTTTCACAGAGCAGGAAGGCCTCCTTTTGACTTAAGATTTGTGCTACTGGGTAAAAAAATGAGGATTTTGTGCCACCTAGTGGCAGATGTGCACACTACAACAAGCCCTAGAGCAGGCTTTAAAATAGAATTGGGGCATACCTGCTCCCTACAGTAAATCGTAATACACTGGTGACACTTTTAATGTACAGTGAGAGTGTACAAAAGCACATTTAAATGAGAGAAATCTCAGTTTTTGAACCTCTCCTCACAAAATAATTGATTGTCATAGTACAGCAGTGTAGCATAGTGGTTAAAGAGTAGGGCTCGTAACCGAAAGTTCCCCACGGGGGAAATGCTGCTGTACCTTTGGGCAAGGTACTTAACCCACAATTGCCTCAGTAAATATCCAGCTGTATAAATGGATAACATTGTAAAAACCTGTAATCTGTGTAAGTTGCTCTGGATAAGAGCTTCTGCTAAATGCCAATAATGTAATATAAAGTACTTTTAAAATGGGATGTTATACTGGACAGTTTGGCTGCAGGACTTTTACTGAATTACAACAGTGCTGTCCCCTGATGCCCAGACATCTACTGAGAATTAAAAAACTAGACTTTAGCTTAAAAATCATAGAGTTGTATCAGTAGCAATGAGAATACAAGCCCTAAAGCTTTACATTTCTAAGAGTACTGTATGTGTGTATGTATGTCAGGTACTCAGAAGTCTATGTTAGCCCTGCTAACAGGTTAAGAATAGCCAGCAGGTGACAGTGGTAGCGATGTGCTATGACAAATACATTGATTTATTGACTGAACATGTAGCAAATCATTATCACTTGTGAACATTATAAACAAGCGAATGGTCTGCCTTTGGTTACCTGTAAAGAAGTGATCTCCTGAGAGACCTTGTATTGACATTTCTCACATTCCTGTAGGGTCTGTAATGTTCAATGGAAGCAGAAAGAAGCCATGCCTTCAGCTCCCCCTGCCCACCTGTGACCTTTCATTTCTTTTGAGATTTTTTTGTACAAACCATGTCTGATCGCATCTGCTGGTGGTTTGATGCCATTTTCTACCACAAGGGGTTGTAGAAGATCTAAATTCAAGTAACCCATGTCCACGTGTGAAAAGATTATAATTAGAGTTGAAGCTGTATCGTGTAATAGAATAACTTCTCAGCAGTGCCCTGCAGATAGCATTTGGATGAATGACATAAAACATTTCCCACTATTTCAACAACGTTTCTTTTTACAGTACTTCTTATGTAGAGCGTTCATGTGACATTAGAGTACAACTGATTCCTGTTTGCTCTTTTATATAAAAAATTAAAGATAAGGGAAGCAATTAAGAAAAAAAGGAAAAAAAAATCGTGCCATTCCAGTCAGTAAACCTGATAATATTTATTATAGTATTACTTAATTGTAAATTGTCATAGAATATCTCAGAGCTACTTGGTTGGTAAACCTAGAATCCAGGAGGAGTTTTATCCCGTAACTGGTAATTTTGTCTTTCCATAGCCATGCTAAGCGAGGCTGAGCGTATGTTCAAATGGAAGGAGCCTTTCCATTTGCTTTGTTGCAAAATTACATGCGTCCAGCAGGTGGCAGTAGGCCTCTAGATGATCCAGTGGAAGAACTCAGCGTAAAATGGCCAGTATAATGTTGGATCTCAGCATGTCTGGAGAGCTCACGCTGGGCGAGAGCGTGGCTGAGATTGGAACCAGGGGGAAGAGAGCTCTGTAATTTCACTCATGATCAGCTGGATAATGCTAAGACAGCCCCCACCCCCCCCGCTGCCCGCTCGCGCTAGGCCTGATCCCAGACCTGTTCCAGCGCTGCCCGGCGCCTCGCTGTGCTCCCCGGCCCTGCTCCCTCTCTCTGACCCGGGCCCGGTGCCGGAGCAGGGGCGGCCCGGTGCCGGAGCAGGGGGGACGGGGACGGGGACGGCCCGGTCACGGCTGAGCTATGCAGAGAGGAGGGAGTCTGCGGTCACTCACACACCCGTCTCACGCTTTCACCACCGGGGGAGACGGAAGGGTGTGCATGGTGTGAGATTTTGACAGATCAGCTCCCCAGGGTCTCCCTCCAGTGTACAGCAGTCACTTTTCTTGTCCTTTCCCATTGTGTTGTTGAACTGCATGTTGAGTTACTTCTCCATGCAGTTTGTACTCATTGTGAAATGTGGCCGTGGAGGGTTGAAACCTGGATTATTCACATAATCAGCAATATGAAGTGAGTCCTTTGCAGAGGGAGACTCAGCATGGTTCACCCCCTTGTCATCTCTCTATGCTTGAACCGCAGTCAGGATAACCAGGTTCTTCTTTGTATTGGAACTGCAATGCGTGCTTTTCACTCTCTAGTGAAGCAGTTCTTCCTTAAAAATAAATTGATTACGCTGACCTAAATTTGCTGCCGTCAGTAACCTTTCCCAATACCGGTTATCTCTGAATTGGTTTGGCAGCACTGTGTTACAGTTGGTTGCATTCGGGTGCTTATTCAGTCCGTGCTCTTTCACAGCGTGGAGGTGGTGTCGATCTTCACGTGGCTCCAGCTCACGGCCACGAAGCCAGTGTGCGAAGGCAGAGGGAGGAGGATCCACTAGCATTGTGGTCACGCAGAATGTCTCTGAGAACCAAGCAGAGTGTGCTCACGGGATATCAGAATGTCCCGGCCAGTCGTCAGACAGTAACCTAAACTGCCTTCTGCGCACAATAAAAGAGCGACATTAGAGTTGATGAACGAGGACGCGCTGGCGTGGAACAAACTCCTGTGCGATGATAAGACGCAGGAGCCCAGGACGTGCGCGCGTCTGTGTGTGCGACGCTAATCCCTTAAGCTACTCTGTAACCTGAAATTGGGAGCAGGGGGCTTTCTGTGCGGCAGCTGCTGGATCATTAATGTTGCATGGCTAATAGGGCAGGGGGAAATAATGTCAGTGTGGCTGAATAATGCAGGTGTCTCTTTCTCTTGCTGAAACGTGTGAGGGGGTCAGGTGTTGGGGGGGCGGAGAGGGGCGGGTCACTGCGGAGGTCAGGGCGACCAGGAGGGCAGCGCTGTTCACACCCCAAACAAGAGCAGTACAAGGTCCTTGCAGTCCTGCTGCAGTCAGCACTGCTCAGGGGCAGTTGAGCGTCTGCAGAGGGGCTTTTCCTCAGTTGTGGTGAAGCTAATGTGTAGCAACAATAATGTGTGTATTTGATTTCAGGCTTTTAAAACGGGGGCTCTCTCCCTCCCTCATTCTCTGGCACTCCCCCACCCCCCGACCACTCACCACTTACCACTGACTCTTCATGCTTTTTTCTGCCACTTTGCTGCCCTGCTCCTCCTCTCGTTCTCATCTCTCACTCTTTTCCTTTCCTCCCTCTCTGTCTCTCTCTTTCCCTCTATCCGTCTCCTTCCCTATATCTCTCTCTCTTCCTCTCTCTGACTCCCTCCCCCTCTCTCACCTTCTCCCTCCCTCTCTCTTCCTCTTCCTCTCTGTCTCTCTTTCCCTCTCTTCCTCTCCCCCTCTCCCTCTCTCTGCCCCCTTCAGTAGTGGACTGCATTGGCGGACCTAATAATGCTGCCTGACTTTCTGCTCTAGTTGCTCCTCAGTTAAAGGTCTTGTTTTTTTCACTCTGTTCTTTCTCTTGTTCTCATTAATGGCGGATCTCCCTCGGGGGACTGCATTTTGGATTAAATCTGGCAGGAGCCCGTTCAATGGCCTTACATAACATTGCTTAAAAAGTGAGCAATATGACGCACCCACATTTGCCTTTATATTTCACAAACCCTGCATGTAAGACTACCTCCTCAGTCTAGTCATCCTCAGTCTTCTGCAGTATTGATACAAAGATAAAAATGCAGCTCCTGGTGAGCTTTCCTGGCCTTTCCCTGCAGTGGTTTCGATGCTTTGTTGTTCACTGTCTCCCTTTAGCACCTTTCAGGGAGCTCAGTAAGAAAGAGGGAAGGGCTGTTGGCATACCAGGCTTAATGTCGTCCGGAAGACACGGCGAGGATTCTGTACAAGGTGAAGGCTGATGCTGTGCTGTCATGTGCCGGTAACAGTATAGCTCATTTGGTCACTCAATCTTCCCTGTGGCTTCATGAGCCGGCGCGCCGGGTGGTCTTGTGTCACATGCACTTTAACGAGGCGCCCCAAACGAGCTGTTGCTGAGGGGCCCCCAGTTTGGGGACAGGGAGTGACGGGGGGTCAGCAGGGTCACCCCACACGAGGACTCCAGTGTGCGGCCGCGAGAGAGGGCGTCCGACAGTGACGGAGCCGAGAGCTGACCACCAACGGCTGTAAACACGTGTGCGTGTGGGCCGGTGGGAGTGTGTGTGAGGAGTGACCCTCAGAATGCCTGTGTGACAGTTCTATTTATGTCCCGTTCTCCGCCTTTTCCTTTTGCCGCCGTCGGTTCTCTCAGGTCGGGCGGAAAGCGCCGGCTTCTGGGTGTTAAGCGGTGAGACCTCCTCGGTTCACATGCGAGAGGGAATGTTCCTCTTCATTCACGCACCGCCGCCCCCATCCTGCCCGCCCCTCCCCCAACCCCCCACCCGCCCGGGCATCAACGCTTTCATTTCGGTGCGGATTCAATTTAAAGGACTGCGTGTCCGCCAGACAGGGAGGAGAGTGATTTTTGCCCCTGGTGCTCGGGGCTGTGGAGTTTGGCGGGTTGGGGGGGGGGGGTCAGAGGAGAGGCGGGCTGCCGTGACAGGGCACGGCCGGCATTGTTTCCTCGGCCTCCGCTTCCCCGTGAGACGGAGGGGCTGTTTGTGTGAGCGGCGTCTCCTCTCTGCCCGCGCGTGCGGATGTGTGCGCCGGTGCGGAACAGCTCTGCTGCAGCCACAGCAGCCGGGCCCTATAGGAGGGCCATGTTAGGCCCCCGCCTGAGCTGCCCTCCCACCCGCCCGCCCTCAAAGCGCTGCTGTCGGGCGCATCCTGCGCCGCTAAATTTAATCATCTCTGTTACATG
Organism: Megalops atlanticus; assembly: GCA_019176425.1. Classification (NCBI taxonomy): domain Eukaryota; kingdom Metazoa; phylum Chordata; class Actinopteri; order Elopiformes; family Megalopidae; genus Megalops; species Megalops atlanticus. The sequence continues at coordinate 38,382,370 of CM032882.1, forward strand.
ATCTGTGCTGCTGAGAGATCCATACATCTGCAGCCTCTATCCAGAGGTCAAGTGGGCGAGGGGAGCTCCATCTCTGTGCCTCTCTCAGCTGCGATCGTTTCCTCATACCGCGCTGTTTACCCCACTCGCTGACTTTCATTCCCCGGTGAATCATAATTAGGCTCCAGATATAGGTATATAGATTTATTTTTTATTCTGGCCTTTCAGAAAAGTGACCGTTAAGCTAAATGGTTAAAAAGAACTCTGCCATATGTTTCAGGGTTGTGGAGAGCTGTGAGAAATAAAAAATGGAAAGCATATGTTCAAAGCATATGAAACGATTTATCAGAATGCTGGCTATGGTTCTGGTTACAGAGTAAAATGTTGAACTAAGGAGTTCCAGTGATGTAATTTTACCTCAAGATTTAGAGGAAGAGCTGTCAGTGCAGTGTGCTGTCTGCCATTACTGTTATATTGTAAAAATTGATTATCATAATCATTATCATTTGACAGGCTCAATTATTAAAGCCAATTATGTCAACATGGAAGGATACAGAGTGCATACCTGTATGGCAGGAGCAGTGATCTATAAGAACGACATTATCTAATTACATAGTGCCCATATCACACAGATGTTGTAGTGTCCATCAGATAATGATGCATAACAGCAACATTAACTCACATTGTACTAATGTACACATAGTGCCTTACATTGATCTATGAGAGCAACATTAGCCAGTTGCTTGTCTAATTTCACTCAGGCTTTGGAGTGATTAGGTGGGGTGCTGTGGTAGACATAGGATATGTCCAGGTTCTGGGGACCAAGGTGAGGTGTGAAGAGGTGCATTTCATTTTTTTTTGCGCAGTATCTTACATGCGGTGGCTACATTGCCTTACATTTTCATACAGATTTTGATCAGACGCTGTAGCTGGTACATACAGGCTGGCGCGTTTGGCCTCCAGGAGTAATTTCAAAACTGGAGGTGGCCTTGTTGGATTTTTGTCAAAATCACTTCAACAGCGACCCTGCTTAAATTCCTATGCCTACTGATGTGGCCGTCTGAGGTGACACTGATGTGACATGACGGTTTTCATGAGGGAAACAGCCCGTCACCAATCGGGCACAGTGTTCAATTGACAACACAGCGCCTGTTTTTTTCTCCCCTCCATGCAGCTGTTGAAAGGTGATCTAATGTAGGTTTTCAATTTTCATCACGATAGGAGCACCATCGTAGCATGAAAGGGGATCCAGTGTTCAGCGTTGCCTTGAAGCCAGAGCGCTGATGTGTAGCCCTACGCTGTACTGAAAGGCACTGAGTGTTACGGTGCAGTGGTGTGGATGGTGACGCTAGACCTGCTGTGATGTGGACTATATCAGGACAATCTCATCGCACCACAACTATCCTATCTGTACCTGTTTCGCCTGGGGGAGAGCATTGGCAAACACACACACACACACACACACACACACACACACACACACACACACTGGCCTAATGCTCGGTAATGATGGCCTTTTACACCCTCTACCAAGGCATTACACTGCCACAGCTGCCTTATTGAACACAGTTGTTGGAGGTGTGTACGGCCAAGAAAGCAAGGTCTTTTATTTTATTTTATTTATTTTTAACACTGCTATATGTGACATCTTAGAAGCGAACTGCAAGCCCACACATTAATTGACAACCACAGAAATGGTGAAATGATTTTGACCCCTCAGTAGTAAAAAAAAAAAAAAGTCAGTTCAGCGCTGGTGGACCGACCCGCAGGCCTGCACCGCGGTCAGCTGATCCGTGCGATCCCGGCGCGGACGGGCCTCCTGCCTGAGCCGCCGCTCCGCCGGAGTCCTTCCCCTCGCTCTCGTTAGCCGCCTGACACCACGCCTCCTGCCGGGCTGGCATTCAGCGAGGGGTAACGCACGTCACATGGCACACATGAAAGGACTGCCACTTATCCCGCGCCGCATGCCAGGATTATTTACAGGGCTCTAATTAATACAGTATCGACGGGCCCCCCTTGACACAGCCCCCCAACACGGGCTCTCTGACATTTCAGGGGAATCAGGGCCCTGCTTAAAAGACTGAATTATTTTAAGACTCTTTAATATCACAATTGACGGTGAGCTTCAGAAGTGTAATCCCCACGTGAGGTGCACCGCTAACCTTTTCAGGCTCAAGAGACTTGCTGGCGAAGCTTCAGGTGCAAATCCTTTTGTTGTCTCCCATAAACAACTCGCCAGAACTGCGAGTAGAGCCAATCACTCAACCATTAAAAAACATCTTTCCTGGTGAGCAGATGTTGTGTCTTGTTATAACACTCATTCACCATGAGCTGTAAATGTAAAACCCTGTTCTCCTATGGCAATTATTCCTGAGGGAACAGTAGAAATGCAACTACAGGTGATGTGGATGATTACCGGTTTTGTGAAACAGATGTTTAGCATCAGAAGACAGACAGAGTGACTGCAGAGATTATCTTCACTGCAGTCAGATCTGTCACTGCTGAAGTTTCCATGTGTATGACTTGACCTTTGACTCGTTACAGACCATTGTGCTGGAAGCAGCCACGCATGACCACACAGGAAACTCCTGCATTTCCCTGCGGGAGTTTTCCCTTTGGCTGGTGAGCTTGGCTGAGCTCGGGACCCTCGCAGGTCCTCAGACTTCTAGGGGGCAGAAATTAGGAATTTGTGTGCACTTGTGTGTGTTTGTTTGTGTGTGTGTGTGTGTGAGAGAGGGAGTGTGTGAATGTGCGTGTGTGATTTGATTAATGTCTCTGATCTCCATGAAGCGTGCTACACTGTACAGCACAGGCATCTGGCCACTTGAGACAGAGTGAGAGAGGGAGAGAGAGAGAGAGACGGAGAGAGAGGGGAAAACAGAGATACACTTATGGTAAACAGCGAGGGAGAAGAAGTGCTCGGAGTCCCCGCTGTCAGCGGATCAGGTTTCCTGCTCTCCATCTTGGGTCGGAGGCTTTCCCGCTCTGCTGCGCAGACGCTCATAATTAATTCAGCGGATTAGCTGCTGTGGCGAGTGTTAGCATTGGCATGATTAATCTTACAAACCGCTGGCAGAATGTGCCCCAAACTGCCCACTCTAAGCAGAGAGGGTTCTGTGCGTGCTCGTGTGCGTTTGTGTATGTTTGTGTGCGTGTGTGCAGGTGCTGACCCTGAATGTCGAGTCTGTGACAGACAGGCAGGGGGGAGTCTCCTGCTAAACTGCTCAGCTCCAGGGCTGCGGAGCGCCCGTCGCGATTGGCATCACAGACTGCACTCTGTCAGCTTGGCTGCTGAGTCGGTTTGAGTTGCACAGTAGGCAGGGAGTTACGCCGAAACATGATGCAGAAGGAAATGGAAAGTTGTGTGTGTGTGTGTGTGTGTGTGTGTCTGTGTCTGTGTGTGTCTGTGCGTGTGTGTGTGCGTGTGTGTTCTGCTGTTTTCTAAATAACGCGTGCAAAAACAGGATTTTTGCTGTTGTTTCACTCAATCTATTTGTATTGGCCACCTGAACAAATGAGGTATTTTTAGGTTGCTATATGCTACAGATCATGTTTTACTTGCTTATTTGCTGTTTATATTTTCAAGAGCAATCAGTGATACAATGTTTCATAACTGATTCTGGATAAGGGCTTTGACAAATAAATAATGAATAATGAAACAAATTCAACACCTGTTTCAAACGCCTCCACTTGGCATCATTAGTTGGTCATACCCTGATTCTTTGGCCACAGTAGGTTCCCACCCCCCCTGCATTAGTGAAAGTGGAAACAGAGTAGTATCTGTATGCTGTTGTACAGCACCTCCCAATAACAGCACACAGCTTCCTGTAAAATGCAGTATAGGTCTACACATGTTTCAGCATGCAGTAGAGGTATTTGTGGGTGCTACCATGTGCGGGTGTCCTGTGTTATGAAAGTGTCTGTCTTTTGCCTAGCTCTTGGACATTTCTGGATGTGTGCGTGTGTCCTTTGAGAGAGGGATATACCTCGGGCCTCTCCCCGTTCCGCCGGGGGTCCGGTGGGGCCCGGTGCAGCACAGCGAGGTATCGCAGGACACGATCTGGCGTCTGAAAGGGATTTCAGTGGCTTATTCATCCAGGGATGAGCCTGAATCGGAGGGACGGATCAAAGGACGGAGAGGGAGCCTGGCAGATTGAGTCCAGGGAAGCGTGTGAGGCAGGGAGAACGGAGCGAACAATCACGGTGATTAACGCTCGGGAAAGACCCGCGGACCTGCCCCCGCTGTGTAATTATCGCAGCTGACACAGCACGCGGGGCCAGCGCAGCTTTGTGTGGACGGAGCGCCGTGGACAATTGATCTGAGATTGAATTATTACTTTGCCATTGATTTCACTTTTCATTGTGTGGGATGTCTCCCGAGATGAGCTCAGGTCGTTTTCTCTTTATTTCAAGAAAAGCTGAAAGGGTAAGCGAAGGAGAAGGACGATAAAATCTCAGACACACATCATTACAGTTCCTGAGCTTCATTTGCAGGTCGACATTAGCATTTAGCTCACATCAGTTAATGCAGTAAGAACCAAAAGATGTCAGTGGACCCTTGAGGTTTTGTTTGTCATAATATCTGACTGCATGACATACAGCCTTATCCAGGGTGACGTGCATCGTTGCATTTGACACATTATCCCTTCATACGGCTGGGTATTTCACTGTGGAGCTCAGCCAATCAGTTTACTTTAATTCCCATTCTCAGGGACACATCTGTAGAGCTGAGAAACCTGTCAGATTTAGTGTTTGCGGGTCAGGATAAGACTGAGCTGTCTCTCTGCTTGGTCTCGGTAATGAAATGAAATGACTTCTGCTGTGCCAAATAAGCGTTTTAATGACTTTATGATGGCTGTCATGGAGGTTCCTGACAAGAGTTCTCATGTGACCTGTGTGCCACTGCTAAACCCCTTCCTCTCTCTCTCTTTCTCTCTCACACAAACACACACACACACACACACACACATAAGGATTCTGGCTTTTAGCATTACAGGCATTATCCAGTGCTTCCAAAACATTTTAGTTCGTGAACTTAGAAGACCTGCTCTCCATATTTCAGAATGAAACAAGACAATACAAATAGGAGAGAAAAAAGAAAGCGTTCGATAAAAATAGATTTAAAAAAAAATCGTATTACATGACACATATGCACACGCTCTCACACATGCACACCCGCACGCACAGTCGCACACACAAACACGTATGTAAACTGTGCGGCTATGGATGAACGCCAGTGGGAATGAGTGAGATTCGCCTCCCTCTGCTCTCCCGCTTTCTCCCTTTCTTTCTCTCTCTCGTTCTTTCTCCCCCTCAGCTCTGGGGAGATGGTCCTCAGTTTGGAACAGCCATTTGTGTTTCTGTTCCTGGGCTGCTCACACACACCGCACACAAACACACATGTTCAGCTCGCATGAGTCACCAGCACCCGATCTGCAAGAAGAAGATACACTTAAGGAGAAAATAACACGCGGTAATCCTATTGACAGGGTTTTGCATATGAGGTCTCTGGGCCTCTTTCATATCGATACGTTATCTGCCCGCGCCTGCACTGTCTGTGAAAAAAACGCTACAGCAAGGATTTTAGGGATGTCTTAATAAATCAACAACATATAATGAATTCATGTTTTAAAAAAAAAATAAACGTTCCCCGTCTCTCAACATGAGTGTGACGGCTTGGTTTAGCATAATCAGCCATCATTTGCATAATGGCTTTTTGTATGTTGCGACCCGGAGTGTGGCGTGCCTTTGATTCTCCTTGCTGACGGCTTCCTGTCTGTAGGCAGCACTGGCTGCAGGAGGATGGAGACGCTCTGATGCGCTCAGATCCAGCTAAGCTGCAGGTCTCTGTGTAGCTCCCATCCACCCTGCCTGCACACACCTCGAGCTGAGGCCACATCCTGTCACGCAGAGAGAGAGCGGCACTGTCCAGGAGAGCAGGAAACCGTCCAGGAGAGCAGGAAACCGTCCAGGAGAGCAGGAAACCGTCCAGGAGAGCAGGATACCGTCCAGGAGAGCAGGAAACCGTCCGGGAGAGCACGAAATCGCTCAGCCAGTCAGCACTGTGGCCTGCTTCCTTTCCAGACTGTGTCCCACTAATGAATAAAGACCTTACAAAGTGTTTTTGCATAGCTGATAACCGTCTGTAACTTGATACATAAATTATTTCACTTTTGCCAAGAGTCTTTTTCCATTCAAGAAATATTTTGGAGCGCTGTTGATTTTTAACTGCTGTAGCCACCTGATTCATTCTAACAAAGCCTCAGTAATGGTGGCAGGTGGAAGCCATCTGGCAGTTTGGAAGCTCCTCTGACTTTACTTTTCATCTTTACTTTCAAGTGTCACTAGAAGAAATGACTCATAATTCATACCCTTCTAAAACAAACATTCAGAGAAAGCTCTGCACTGGTTGCTGTAAAATAACGCAAGACATTCTGGCACGTGAAATTTACATATGTAACGCATTTCTTAGTGTCATTTGATCCAACGGTAAACAGAGGTGCCGCTGGTGACATGCATATCACCTCGGCTTACCTGCAGTGTGTGCCTTACCTGCCCACAGGCAACATGAGTAACCTTGGAGGGGGTCTGTCCCATCACTTTGAAAGGCTGTCATAGTATCGTAGTGTGTCGTGCCTGCAGGTAGCCTGGAGCGTAGCGTGTTGAGTGTCATGTTTAGAGCGTGTGGATGAGGCGTGCGTCTCCTGTCCTGCCTCTCGAGCCTGTGGTGTGTACATGTGCCATTCTGTCAGTGCCACAGGGCTAAGCTCCTCTCCCCATTCCGGCTCAGTCCCCTTTCATCTCGCTAGGCCGTCCCGCATTTGAATAATCCCGGTTTTCCGGAGAAAAAAAAAACCTGTGAGAGACTGGGACTGAGAGACACGCAGGACTGGCACACGCAGGGAACACGGGCAAGGACTGTTTCGCATGACTCCGCGTCCCGAGGTGGCAGCGGGTGCGATCGGCGTGGGTGGCGGAGGGCTCATCACGCGGTGTAGCTGGCGTCGGGTCATCGCAGTTCCTCACTCCAGATTGTGTCTCACAGAGCGAGGGAGAGGAAGGCGATCAGCACACTGGCCCAGCTGGCCAGCAGTGAGGCCCACAGACCTCGGCTTCCAGGAAGACACACCAGGACCATAAGAGGGGGTGGGGATGTTCTGAAGAGATTTGTCCAGGGTGGGGGGCTGCTCAGAGGCTGAAGGATACCCATTATGAGCTGAAATCCTTCTCAGATTAGTTTTGCTGCAGGAGAACTTCGCATGACTACATTTAGCTGATGCTTCATTGCACTTTGTCTGGGTCCTGCGGTTTCTCTTCAGAGGGAATGATAAGAAAATGTCTTTCTGCACATTTAAGCTCATCCTCAGCACACAGACAGATGAGGTTCATTAAGAAAAATGAATGCAGCTGGATGAATCCTTTACTGACCTCACTGTGAGACGCTTCAAAACTTGCCATGTTGTCCTTATCCAGCTGTTTACCTTTTCTTTTTCTACTGCTAATGAGTTTTTAAGACACTTTTTCACTTAAGAATAAGTACAGTATAGGTGGATATATGTCTCAAGAGCCCAAGCACTGGAGGTGTAGTGAGTACCCCACTGTAATTGTCCTCTCATTGTCATTCTGTCAGGAGATAAGAATCTCACCTGACAGTTTAATGGTTTATGGAAATCGCACACAATTCGGAAGGGTTGTAGAGAGTATCCTCAACAACGCATTACCTCAACCCCCTTAATACCTGACGCACAGCCCCCAAGAGGAGATGCAGGACAGCCATTTTGGTTGCTCAGTACACCTCAGCTGAGAGGGAGTGGCGGGGAGACCTTAACACACTGGAGATGCCAGCAGAGAGGCAATCATACATAGCCAGATCAGTGGTAAATAGGGTGGACATGGTATGAAAAAGCCAAGCTGGGAAAATGGGCCCTGCTCTTTACAGTAAGTGTTATGGGATCCATTTACATTTACATTTATTCATTTGGCAGACGCTTTTGTCCAAAGCGACTTACAAGTGAGGCAGAGGGAACATTAATGACTACAGTGAGGGCTTTGGTTTTAATGTCCCATCCAAACGTCATGCCCCATGCTTGCAGCCAGGAATTTGTTCTGGAATTCTGAAACACAACGAACTGTGAAACATTTTAAACAAATACAGTGTAGTTACAGCATTGATTCTTTTGTCTTGTTTCTGAGATCATGGATTGAAATAAGTACTGTGGTGCAGTTCATTGTTGCTTTGTGTATTTTATTTCCATGAAGCGGAGGGGCTTGAGGAGACCCTGTTTATCTGACTGCACGGTTTTTTGTGTTGATGCTGACTTAAGCCATGCTGATGAGGCCCTCGAAAAAATGACTTCAGAACAGGAAGGCTGAATCACTCGCAGCCTGTGTCACTCTTCGCTTGTGACAAATATCACGGCAGGTCAGGTCACATGACAGGCACACTGCACACGTGCCAGCACACCATGGAGACGGACAGAAGGCAGCACTTACCCCTAATTGCGCCGCTTTGTGTCGCCTATCTGTTTACCCCCCCCCAAGCCATTTCATTCAGCTGTGGTAATCAGGAGGAGAAAACTGTATCTGCTTCACCTCACTGATTGTCTAATTGACAGAGGAATGCTGGATTACAGAGCGCAAGGTGAACTCTCTCAGAAATACACAGGCGTCTCTGGTGACAGCAGCTGTGGACACAACTGAAAGCCTCTCTTTCTCTCGCTATGCTCTCTCTCCCTCCCCCCGTCCCCTCCCTCCCCCCTCTCTCTCTCTCTGACTCCCTCTCACACCGTCGCTCTCTCCTCTCCTCGCCTCACTCTCTCGCGCACGCTGCCTCTGCCTCTATCTGCTGTCAGAGGCATGGACGTGTGAGTCCAGCCTGGGAGGAGGGATCTGATCAATGCGCAGATTGACTTAGGTGTGCGGCAAAGGAAAACCTGAGCTCAAATCACAGACAGAGGTGCAGCAGCAGTGGAAGGGCTGTCTGTCTCTCTCTCTCTCTCTCTGTGTCTCCCTGTATCCATGTGTGCGGTGTAGCGCGACCGCGCTGAGCGCTAAACTCCAGCGCTGTGCCGAAGAGCGGGGAACCCTCAGGAGCTCAAATCCCCGCCTGTCAGATGGTGGAAAAGAGACGCTGAGGAACAGAGCAGCAGGAGAAGAGAGAGAGAAAGAAAAGAGGATCAGGGGAGGAGAAGACGAGAGTGAGAGCTGGGTTTCCCAGCAGAGGGAGAGGGACTTTGCCGTTTCTGCTCTGGGGCACAGGGTCCTGCTCACAGAGTCTTCAGCAGCACAGGCGCTCTGTGCTGGGGGGTCGGGACAGACTCCGCTCCCGCCACACATTCTGGGCTCCGCTCACGCGCTGCGCTCTGAACACCGCTCCGTCCGTCTGTGACCCCGGCGTGCGGTGCATTTAACCTGGGAATGCTCCACTCGCCGCCTGACCGTCACAAAGACCGCGCCGCGCCGGAGACTCCAGAGCAGAGGCAGTGACTCGTTAGCGCGGGGCGTGTTTTCCTTTTCATACGCGTTTGGCTGCGCTCTGTCCGCTTTCAGCCCCGTGCAGAGGGGCTGTCTGCGCTCCCCCGCGCTCGTCTCCGCTCCGCCGCGTGTGCGGGCCGCCCTCCGGGGCCGGGACTCCGTTTCGGCGTCTGCGTGGCGCGTGAGGCCGCCCGGCGGCTCCGCAGGCCAGGATGCAGGTGTCCTTCGTCTGCACGGACCACCGGGCCGTGAGCCGCAGCACGGAGGACCGGCTCAACCGCCAGAATGCCAACAGCCCCAGCATGGGCACGCGGAGCAAGTTCCGCGCCGTGGCCATGGTGGCCCGCAGCCTGGGACAGCTCTCCGTGCAGAACGTGCCCTCCTCCAGCGACCAGAGCGTCAGGACCGGCATGAAGTATAGGTAGGAGAAAGGCTCGACTCGCCACGAACTCCCTGCCTGAGGGGAAGCACAGGTGGTGGTGTGGAAACATCTCAAACAATGTTTCAGAAGTTCCCTCTTCTCATGCGTTGATGTGTAGCGTTACTGTGCGATATTTGATTCGGGGTTTCTTCTTGGAAGCACATTTATAATAGTTGAGTAGATCAGGTGTGGTGACATGGCACAGTAATGTATTCTTCTCTTGTGCCAGTCCTGTGTTTCTCCAGCGCTAGGCCCTTCATTTATTTAAAAGGGTGATGATCATGTTCAATGAGCTGCTCATTATGATCTCCGTAGCAGATGAAAGGTAGCAGAGAAAGACGCTCTTCAGTCTAATTAAGCCCAGACTGCTTTTACTCCTCTGTATTTTCATATCATTTTTTCACTGCAGATACATACTCTGTGTGCATGTCTGTAATAGGATGAAAATCAATAACTCATTGCGTCTCTGTGTTGCCTTTTCATCTCAGAAAAAAGTGCTCTGGGCGTTAACTCCTCATCCATCACCATAGTACTGTATGTTTGTATTCACAAAATAAATGTTAAATGTTGTGTTTTAATAAATAAATACACACACATGTTACATAGTTTTATGTAGTATGTATGTAATGCATAATTTATATTCAAAGAAAACAGAAATCACCATTTAACACTGTTGGAATGCTGCTATTGACAGACTAGAACACTTGACAGTTTACCACCTAAAACAATGACCTGAGAATGCTGTTAAGCTGAACACATGAACTTAAAAGGGAGTCGTAAATCTTCAGAACGTGAGAATCCCCTGCATGTTTCTTAATCGGTTGTGTGAGTTAGGGGATAGTGGTTTGGAACTGAAACATTATAACCACGTTTTCCACTTTGAAATTCTTCACGGATAGACCTAATCATCCTCCTTCCCTGTGCCTGAGAATAAAACCCATCTCAGACTCAAGACAGACAGCCCAGGGCGAGCCGTCTTTAAGCCTCCCTGACTTTGAGCTTTAAAGCGTTGCTTAAATGATAGAATCTCCCTCTCTCTCTCACTCTCTCTCCCACTCCCTCTCTGCTCTCCATTCCTCCATCATTGTCCTTTTGTTTGTTTTTTTTTTTTTGTTTTTTGCCATCACACTGTCCTCACAGATTCACATGTTAGTTTGTGCCAGTGCATATTTCCATCACACCGTCCTCCATGATTGACGTGCCAGTTGCTCTGGTGTGTATTTCCAGTGTAAATCTGCTCTTTCCCGCGTGGTGTTTTTCCACCCCTGTAATTTCAGTAATGGCACATCAAAGCGCTTTAGAACTATGTGGGATGATAAGCTGCGTCCTCCACCTGCCTCTCCGCCTAACGTGAAACTCAACACCTGCTTAACAGAGAAAATCAGTCGTAACTAACGCCTGCAGCTCTACGCCCTGCCCGTTGCTACTGCTTTAACTCTTAATTGGCCTCTGTGTAACAAAGTCTGCACACTGCATAAAGGGGAGTGATTGAGTCAGAGATTGCCTCTCTTTAGATTGATATCAGTGCCTTTTGCTGGAGATGGTGGTTTGCCAAAAGAAGGGGGTGGAGGGTGGAGGGCTTGTAAAAAAATATGCAACAGAAAACACGACTGACCATAGAAGGGAAAATGCTGGTATCAGATGCTATTAACAGCACAATCCGATATATATAGCAGACTCTCTCTGTGCCTTTGATCTAAAAGATCCATCTTTTTTAGTGTGAACAGGGACTGCAGATCCTGTTTCTTCCTTAATACAGAAAATATTACATAATATTGGACCTTGCCGTGTTGCTGTGGATCAAAATTCGACAAGCTCTTTTTTGGCTCGTTGGGGCTTGCTTATGTAATCAAGAAGGATGGAACAGAATGTGTTTTAGTTATACGTGAAAAAATACATAAAAATTTGTTTTCCCTAATGCAGGCACTGCAAGATTGTGGGGAAAACTTGTGCTGACATTTCAGATTCTGTGATTACTGCACACAGTCCTCTTTGACTGCATTGCTACTTTATGGTTTGTTGATTGATTCTTCCATGATACCTGTTCAGTATCATAGTGCTCAATATCATCATAAAATCACAGAAAAGACTAACAATGCCATTCATTTGTGGACAGTTGTGTACCTTATTCTATACATAATTGCATTTTTGTATTTGTGTATTTGTAAGTAGGTAAATTGGTGTATATCACACATACATAGATTTTAAAACGTTTATGTCTTTTGAAATGCCGACCCTTGCATACCAAAACACCGTAAAATATTACTGGTAAGTTTTTAGGGTTTTTTGTGTGTGTGTGTGTGTGTGTGTGTGTGTGTGTGTGTGTGTGTGTGTGTGTGTGTGTTGTGTGTGTGTTTGTGTGCTTGGTTGCATGTTAACTTTATTCAGAAATTTGTAAGATTTACTGAAATGCAACTGTGGCAACAATCTGAAAATTAAATCCAGCAATTACATCTTGCTGAGTAAAACAAGGTTTTACTTCTACTAAATGTGATGTGTATATTGAAACATTATCTGTGGTACTGTTCTGCCTGTTCTAACAGCAACACATATAAAAACCAAACTTCAACTGAATGGCTTAAAAATGGTGCATTTTCAGGCTTGCCATTGCTTTCAGAAGCTGTAGGCTTTAAACCAGGATTTGGGAAAATGTGGACAGCCATTCACGAATGCCGTTTGCCCTCCAAAATGTCTCACTGTGGCATCAAAAAAGTGGACGCTGCCACAGTCCTGTTGATGTTATATGACACCACTAAACAGTGGAGTGACCTCTGCGTTTACAGAGCTGCTCAGTCAGCTGTTTGTGTCATGCAGTTCGTACGGGTCTGTTCATACAGTGTGGTGGCTAAGGTGATGATGGTAATGTCGATCAAATGAGTGTCTATTCCAATACACACAAACTGGGGTCTTTACTTTCTGACACATACCTAAAGGTTAAGGAATTAGCCAGCAGTAGCTGCTTGATAAATCATTGTAGATTTTGCCTGGCCTGTACAGGGTGCTCAGCTTGTTATTATTATTAATTATTATTATTTTCTTCTCAGAGGGTCTCTTGCTTGCCGTTGAGCAGTGTGTCCTGGCAGTGATCTTCCTGTAGCATGAGCGAGCACTTCAGCAGAACAGATGTGTGTATCACTGCCAGTGATTATACAGTAACTGGTTCAGCTGGTTCGAGCCTGCTGCAATCAGGGGTGTTTTCTCACAGAGAGAGGAAATGCAGAGTTGCACATAGCTGTGGAGTCCAGCCTCTCCCTGCTGCTTTACGTGGCTATAAATGGGGTTTGGAGGCGGAAGGGCGGGTTGCCGGGTCAGAACAGGAAGGGGCTCTGGGGCCATCCAGAGGGCCCAGGCCTCCGAGTGACCCCCTGACCCCGGTGAGCTGGAGATAGGCAGCTCTGTGTCCCATACCAGCCTCCCACACTCCGCGGTCTGCATTCCAGGTTTCTATTTTGGATTGAACACATTCAGCCGTTTAACGATATGTTTGTGCTCTTGAAAGCCGTAGAGGGTTTTGTTCAGGGAATTCGGAGGAATAGCAGAATTCATTTTTAATTGGAACGTGCTAAAAGAAAAGGAAGAAACTGTTTCATGGAGAACAGCAAAATCTGTTGTTTGTTTTCCTAGAAATGTCATAGCATGTCAGCAAAGCGTTCTTAATGACTACCACTTATTTGTCCTAATAGGGGCTTCACGTATCATTAAATAGTGTTTCATTAAAATCTGCTTCGTGCTCTCTGTCAGGTCTCTTGAAGGGTTTTGTGCTGTAAGAGTTTAAATTACTTTCTCTGTCAGCATTAGTGGGAGTTCAGGGTTGTGGGAGAAGTCCACTATATCGACTGAACTTTAACTGTCTGCACTCCTCTCTGTTAGCGCAGTACTGGGTTTAATGATGCTGTGAGGCAGAGCACAGAGCTCTGTGTGTTTGTGTTTGTCTGTATGCCAGTTATTTTGTGTGTGTGTGTGTGTGTGTGTGTGTGTGTGTGTGTGTGTGTGTGTGTGTGTGTGTGCTGGTGTGTGTGTATGTATGCCTGTTTGTGTGTGTGTGTGTGTGTGTGTGTGTGTGTGTGTGTGTGTATGTAAGCCTGTGTGTGTGTGTATGTGTGTGTGTGTATGTAAGCCTGTGTGTGTGTGTGTGTGTGTGTGTGTGTGTGTGAGTGAAAGGGAGAGAGAGAGGCCCCTGGGGGCAGGCGGAAAGGAGGAGGGGGCAGGCTGTGCTAATCTGTCCTCTTGTCAGTGTGAATCTCTCTCAAAGGTGCTCCGCAAAGGGAGGGAGCAGGGCAGCGCACACTCGCTCAGATAAGCCCTCTCCAGCGCTGCTCTGATGCAGGAAACAGGGCTGCTGCGAGACTCAAACTTTCAGCCTCAATTTTACTTTGGGGCTCAGTGTTTCTGGATGACAGGCATTTAGTATAGTGTATAGCACCTGATTGTTTTCATTCTTTTACTCTTAACTGTGCTTGTAGTTCATATCGTTGCATTGGAGTAGGATGTAATAGCAAACCCACACTCTGTGCAAGTGAGCACATACTGTGTGAATGATAATCAATCCTTTATATAAGGTTGCGTCGCAGTGCGGTTCTCGCAGAATAGTGCTGGTTACGGCTGTACTGTAGTTCTGTTTCTTCCCCAAAGCTGGGAAGTAGATCAGAAAAACAGCACTCTATTTTAAGTGCCAGAAAAATCCAACTTTGTCCATTTCACTGGGCTGTTTTCTACTCATTAAAATACATTTTTAAGACAAAATGACCCCCTCGTGTAGTGTATGAGCCCTGAGGCACAGGGCATGGCTTGCCAGACAGCAGTGTTATGGAATGGCACACTAAAAGCCTTTAGGTAACTGCAAATTGTAGATGACCACCTATCCAAGTAAAAATCCTCACAAATGAACAGATCACGTATCTGTATATTAAGAGATCTTTTTTTATAAATGAGCTCAGAGAATGTTGTGTTTCATCATTCAGACCCCATCAGTACTGCATCCACGTTATCGCTTAAGGCTATGGATTTATTTTGTCAAGTTAATTGCCCAGTGAGTTGCTGCAGCTGCTGATATTTTGCTGAAATTAACATCCAGGCAGTGGCTTTAAAATAAGGTATCATGCAGCTATTCCAATCTACAGCTTTAAAGGGAGATATTCCCTCAGAATAATACACCATCTCTAGTTTCATTAATTATCTTCTCAGTAAATCGTTTTGGGAGGGGGGGGTGTTTCTGTGTAATTAGCTAGACACCGTTGATGTTGGCTTGAATATGCAATCAAGTCCCAACCTTGTCATGCAGTCCCTCACTTTCACTGGAGAATCTGCAGCTTCTAAAGGCAATGAGCACAAGAAAGTGGAATGCTGTTTAATTAAAAAAGAGCGATAATCTTCATTTCATTTTTTATTGCACGAGGCAATTCCATCAATGCATTTAACCATGAATAGAATATTTAAAAATATTACTTCATATTGAATATAACATGCTATATATAGCTAACCTACAATTGGCCCTCTTTAATCTATTTTATTTCACTGAATTTATAAAAATTCATAAAAATGGAAAGACTTTATATAATGGCAACAACTGCATTTGATTGTCACTCTGCAATGATGATTGCTTCTTAAACATGTCAGAGTTATTAGCCCAAGTGAATATGGTACACGTAAGCAGGACGTATGTAATGGATATTGAAATAAGCCAGCTTCTGGAGAGAATCCTAAAGTAACTGAACTGATGTCTTTAAAGTCCTGGATTGGATGGGGGTCCAGTCAGTGCTTTACTCAGGTATCAGTCACTTTTTAGATACTAAGATGAGACGATCCTTACATGGCATTGATCTGCAGGAAGACAAAACTCAAAATACTGTATTAGCATATAGTTTCTGTTGTGCTTCTCAGCCGTAAAACTTTACTTAGTTGTAATCACTAATTTAGAATTCTGGACATTCAATTGATTGTCATAACTGTAATGACACAATAGTAGCAATAGTGTATTCCTGAATGATAGCTTTGGTCATTACGTTACTAGTCCTTTGTGATGTGAGTACATATCTTAATCTGGAGACGTAAGGGATGTGCGCACAGGCTGAGTGGCCGATATCCTCATTAATGCCCTGGCGGGGAGTCCCCCAGCGGTGTGCTAACTGAGCTGCCAACAGGCAAGCAGAGTGGCCTGGCTGCTGCGGGTCGGGATCGAGTTACGCTGACCAGACAAAAACCTGAGCCTATCGGGATGATGGTAATGCCGGGGGAGGGGGTAGATTGAATCACCCCCTTCATGGCACAGAGCCATCAAGCAGTCGATTGATAACAGATGAGATTTACGGTAGCCGTTGTGGTGCGGGGTGATGGAGCACAGAGAACTGCGGAGCGCGGTCCTCAGGGTGCTTGCTGACTGAACGCAGGGCTCACCTGAGCGCTCTGTGAAACCTCCCGAGCACGCCGAAGCTCGGGGAGCTCGTGTTTGTGCTTTGCATGTGTGGTGCATCATAGCACATCCTCTCTGTTACTGTTACTGTTACTGTTACTGTTACCAGTCCTCTCCATGTCCAGTTTCACACCTTCGATTCTCACGGCTTAAATCTCTATTGACTTCAACCCCGAAACGCCGTCGGTCTGTCCTGATTTGCCTCATTGCCTTTAGTTAATAATTGAGGGTGTTTGGCCTTCTTGTCCAACTGTAGTGGTGAACAACACACCTGGCAGAGAATTCAATTGTCATTTAGTGTTTGACTGGCTTTGTGTGGTATTTCTAGATGCTGTTGTCATGCTGAAAATAGTTTCATCCATCTGGCTGAATTAAAAATGTGCATAGAATGTGAACAGAATGCCAGGGCGTGATGCGATTTTTCCTCTGAAATATAACTGATTTGCCGATAGATAAAGGGGATCGGGGGGAGTCATTCCTATAGGTCCTCTCATAACACACTGTGTCATGTTGTTGTGCAACTGTAACCCGAGGACATCCTGTTCCATGGCTGCTCTCCCAAAGGGGGTTTGTGGGTCTCTGGGGTTTTCTGGATGGGCGGTGCAGCCGGGGGTGGGGGATAGGGTCAGATAAACCCTATCCCCCCCCCCCCGCCGGGTGTACTGATGGAGAGCGGTTGTGTAAATGCGCTTGGGTGGAGAAATGCAGAACTCCAGAGGTGATTATATAAACACACTCCATCGCTGCGGTCTTCTGCTCCTGCCCCTGATAATGCTACTGCCCCGGCTGCTGTCCGGCATCATCGCAGCAACCAAACTACATATATATGTAGGGGCAGCAGAAAGGATGTCGGAGTGCTAGATATGTGACAGTGCCGGTAAGGGGACATGTTGGAGCTTAAACACAGCTCACACCGCGAGAGAGAGAGAGAGAGAGCGCGAGTCCCTGAGGAGCTCACACACAAAGCACCCAGGCCGCCAGTCAGGGAACAATGGACAACAGGAAGGAAATGGAGGCTTGAATAATGCACTGTTGTGCAATTTTACTATTGACTTTCATCATTGGATGATACAGTGTAGAGTAATGGGCCATCACTGTGATAAATGGCGTGTGTCAGGTAGCTGGGCTTTGACCCACTTGGTTGCACCGTAAGGAAGATCCACACGTGTATGGATTGGTGTTTGTGTTCATGTCTTCAGCTTTGCAAGGTTCCCTGACGTTTGGGACTTCTCTGACCTGGTTTTGCTTTCATGAAACCGTGAAACGATACACGCGCAGGCGAAAACGCAGACATGTCGCCCAGGTAGTTTGTTTTACTATCGCTGTGTGCTGATAAGGAGCAAAGCCCAGCATAGCTGATGTAATAGAGGGTTTTTGCGTGAAACAAATCGTGTTAAAGATTGATAAGTCGCTCTTTCATTCGTCGCGGATTGTGATTAACCAGCCGAGACTGCCTTCACAGCCGGGGCTGCTAATGGTTCTGGAAGTGTGTGCGTGGTCCAATGCGACTTAATGTTGTCGCTAAATTATAACAATTGGCACGGTGCTCTGCAAGACGGGGGTGTTATTTTGCTCAGCTGTTGCAACAGGAGAAGGAGAGCTTGCAGCAAGCAGAGACCTGCTGTGGGAGCAACACCGCGGCAGCGTGTTTTTGTCTCCTGTGAAGGAGAACATTCCATGGCTTGTATTAATAAATCCGTTTGCCTTCATTTGTTCCATGTGATCCTTGCAGCACACGCTGAACACAGAACAGAATATTTGGCTGCCCTGAGCATGTTCTTTTAAAGATGCAGCGTCTGAGGAAAATGTGATGAAAAATGAAAACTTTTTTTTTTGAAAGCGCTGAATCCTTCTGTGAGTGGGACTCGCTCCTCGGGGGGATGGGTAGGAGATTGTCAGCTTTGATTTTGGGGGAGCGGGTCCCGGGCTGGCGTCCGTGCTCTGCGGTGCTGCGTGTCCTCGTGTCCCTGCGGCCTCCTGCTGCTGCTGCTGCTCACAGCTCGTCTGCACAGGCCTGACGGCCACTGCTTACATAACCCCACACTCATCCCGGCCCGGCTCGCTCACAGAGAGAGGGACGTCAGGAGCAGCTCGGTCCCCTCACGCTGCAGGCCTGAACACCTCCACACCCTCACACTGTAACACTGTAACACCATCACACTTCCATACACCATTGCACCTTAACAGTTACACACCAGAACTCTCACACACTCACACCTTAAGACCACCGAACACTGTCACTCCTTAGCACTGTCACGCTGTAACACGGTGACGCTGTAACACCGTCTTGCTGTAACCCAGGGTCACATCTTAACAGTCATACACTGTCACTTTGTCACACATTTACATTAATTTATTTGGCAGACGCTTTTATCCAAAGCGACTTACATAGATTACTGTTCCTTACAATGTTATCCATTTATACAGCTAGATATTTACTGAGGCAATTGTGGGTTAAGTACCTTGCCCAAGGGTACAGCAAAATTTGGGTTAGGGTTAGCAGGGATCGAACCGGTAACGAGTCCTGCTCCTTAACCACTATGCTACGCTGCCGCTCATCACTCAGCTCCACCTTAACACCATCACTCTGTCACATTGTCATTCTGTCTCTGCTGGTCACAAAGGAATGTCTGCTTTTAATATGACTCCCTTTGTTTTATCTTTGTCTCATCACTGCAGGACAAGGGCTCCACTTTTACAATTCACCTCCCAGAGACATCCTTACATTTTGTCACTTTTGTCTATTCTCACAAAGACCCAACAGGCAAAAAGGTCATTTTGTGTTCACTGTGTCCTCTTAAAAACTGAAAGCACAAGCGGAAATTTTTAGAAACCTATTCAAGCCTTTTTTGTGTTCCTCTGTCTTTGTGGTTAACCATCAGATCAAAGCCAATCCCTATCCACGGGTGTATTGTTGAAGAGTGCGGGTGTGCGTTCTTGCATGCCTGCATTAGTTTCTTTATGGTGCTGGTCTGAAGTGCCATTACACGTGTACTGTGCTGTATGTATGTTCTGGAGTGCGGCATACAGTCAGTGCTGCTTTCAGAGTCTGTGTCAGTGGGCGCGCTGTGCGGGTTTGAGTGTCTGCACCGTGCCTGTTCGAGGGTGTGGGGGTGTGTGCTGGGCTCTCCACAAGGCCTGGGACAAAAATAGTTGTGTTTCAATCAAATCTGGAAAAAAAATGTTCTGAGTTTCAAAGTGGCTTGTTAGATTTTTACAGTATTTGCATTATTTAGGTAGATTTATCCCGGATGGCCCAGTTTTGAGACTGTTTGGTGATGGTCAGTGTTTATTCTCCTGCTTGACGGCTGAAGGTATGTGGGGTTGACTTGGTTGGTATGCTTGTGTCGTGGACCTCTTAGGAAACCTCTTAGGAGACCTGAGATGAGTGATGAGGCAACTGTACTTTAGCCACTTCTTTTTTTGATGAGGTATTAAACCAAGGTCCTGACTCACTATGGCCATTAGAGATACAGTGGGATTTATCACAAAGAGTGGGGTGTTCCCTGGTGTCGTTACAAAATTTCCAGTCTGTGGGCTGTCCCTGTCTGGCCTCCAAATCACCCTGTGGTGTAACTAGCTAATTTAATCCTTCCCTCTCCGCCTGATGTGTGGCGAACACTCTGGCACAAAATGGCTGCCAGTTATCACCCAGAGTGGTACTACATACTGGTGGCATTTGAGGTGAGTCACCCCTCATGGTACAGTGCTTTCAGGTCCATGAAAGGACAACCGTTACTCCCATTGGTTGGTGTTGATTGGTGTGGTGTTGTGTGTGTTTGTGTGTGTGTGCGTGTGTCAGGCTGTGTGCATGTGTGTTTGTGCGTGTGTGTGCGTGTGTGTGTGTGCGTTGTGTGTGTGTGTGTACCCCCACACAGCCAGCGGCAGCTTGTGATCTGCCATGTTAATGAGAACACGTGGTGGGGAATGGTTTAATTAAGACAGCTGCTTGCTGACAGGCTAGGTTAGAGCGCCGCAAGCTCACCATCCCATCTGCCTGGGAATACAGTTTGTTTGTTTAGCTCTCAGATGCAGTCTTAACGCAGAGCTATGCTATTCAAAAATACTGCAAGTAACTGAACACAGAAAGCACTGCAGCTGAAGCAGCAATGACCATTCAGCCTTCATTACTATCTGAATTAGGCCGAAGCCTCCTCCAGGTTTGAGTTTTGGAAATGTTGTTTAATTTGATTATATTTATTGCTACTTTACAGGAAAAAAACACATAAAAGAATAATTGAAAAGATATAGTGAAATCTTATAAAAAAATGATCTCTTTCTGACTGGCTTTAGAAAAAGCTTGCTTCGGTTCACTTAATCTTAGTCTGTGAAGATCACCAGATGCCTTAATCACAGTGAGTGAACTGCAGTGGGGGGCTGTGTCCTGGCTTTGGAGCACATCGGGAGCAGAGAGCCGGGCGTTTCCTGGGCGTGTGAGATGGCCCGCGGGCGTGAGGGTGGGGTCGTGGAGTCGGGGGTTAAGCCTGGATCGCCTGACGCAGTTTCGGACCGGGCAGAGGAACGCGTATGTGTGGCTTGGCAGCACCGCCTGAGCGGTCCTGTCAGTTGAGCGGCTGCCAAACCTGGGTCCCTCTGAGAATACAGCACTAAATACTGCACTACGCACCCCTCCGTCTCTCCTGCCCGTCAGCCTGTCCCTGCTAAACCTGATACACGCTCATAAGCTCCGCTACTTCACTCGAGTGTCTTCTTGTATTATGACACCAGACAGGAATCATATCTCGCCAGTAAGGGATTGGTTGCAGCCCGCATATAGATAAGCCCTGATTGTTCCAGGCTGTAGAAAATAATGCATCTCTAATGAATGTGGATCCTACTCCTTTCGCTTGCTCAGTGGTTTGAGTGCAGGCCAATGGCCATGATTTTGTCATGAGGGATCTTATCACACCATTCCTGTAAAGAATTCTGGAGACTTGTCTGTGTTGGGAACTCTGGAACCATAGATTGTGATCAGTCAAGTTATTTATTTATTTATGTATTTATTTATTTATTTATCTCAATGATCTATGATAAGAAAAGAATCAGTTCCATAAATTAAAAGACTTAGAAGGTACATCCTGTGTTATATCGGTATGGCTTGTCAAGGATGTCATTTCAGACAGGTGTGTCTTCACAAAAGAACTATTTTGCTTACATGAACTACGCATTGAAGAACCATATGTCATTGCCTTGGACAGTGATTAACATGGAGTAAACATGTCAGCTTGGCCACTATCCATTTCAGAGGGTCTGCTTTTCTTGGTCACATGACAGGCTGGTTGCTGT